>OZ026622.1:7783938-8201438 GCA_964020975.1 Hermodice carunculata
GTCAGTGGAGAAGCTTAGCCCAGCCAGCAGGCATCATCTTTCAGGATTTTGGGCCGTGGCATGTAAACAGCTCTTCAAAACATTGTAGTTGCCTAAAAAGATCATCTGTTGGAAGGGTGCAAGTAGCTTGTGAAGTCCACTGTGTTAGGACACTGGACTCTATGTTAAATTTACCTGTAATCAACAACCCTCTGCCATTTAACGTCACCTTTTCCTGACTGGAGACAGGATTTTAACTCTTTCCTGGTCACAATAAGAAGGGTGAATCAGTAGCTTTTCTCAAGGCAGGTAAGGGGGGGAGTAACCCATGCAGAGGAAAGCTATTGACCTGGGGCATGCCATCTTGAAAGATCTTATCTACAATTATCAGCAAAACATTTTTTTTTTTACTAACATGAAATTTAAGTAAAAAACATAAAAGCAGATGAGAATTTACATCCACACACACTGTTAGGCGATTTGAGTTAGGAAAAAAGGTTTAAACAACAGTTGATGTTTGGTGTTTATTTGATGAGAATTTATAAAGTAAAAGTACATATGATATATGAGCTAAGAGAAGGGCTAGTGGCCGCAATGGAAGAGGTTTAGAGTTCTACCGGTTTCGTACTTGTGTACTCGTCAGGAACTGAAGGTTTAACCGTTTTGGGGCCCGTATTTATAGGCGCGCGTAATTATCCGTCATCACGTCATATACATGAATTGTTATGACGTGGAGACGGAACGTGCCTTGGCTATGGTATGGTTACCACAGCCTTTGAATTCCAAAGAAACGTTCGGAAAAACAGTGATCCTCCAAATAAGGAGAGGTCAATAAGTGTACCAACTAGGTAGTTTGATACAACGTTGTATTGGGCTTGAAAATCCAGTCGGACCATTGTCCACTGGTATATGATATATGTTCTGCCATTTCACAGCTGGTACAGACATGAAGAATACGATTCTCCTCCATTGAGATATACATTTGGGCCTGGTGATATCAAGAAGTCACAACCTACTGCTTGTGATATTGTATGTTTACTCCTAGTGTTATGCTGTTTGAGTGAAAAATTGTTTGTCCATTTTGTCAGTGATCAAGTATCAGCATGTCACAGGATAATGGTGCTACATGCATGTGCTGAGCCTCCTCCCGCGAATTTGACTCCGGCATGGACCTTTCTGAATAGCTGTCCTTTTGTGTGGATGATATCAGAGGCTTTTTCACTGAACAGCGGTGCCATAAATAAAGTCATTGATAGATTCTTTCCCAAAGTAATTTCAAAACAATAATTTAAAATCTGATCTGTACAGGTCCATTGAGTGCAGGATTACTTATAAAGGGAACGGGAATGTGAAGGTAAGATGTCAATTGACCCAAACATGTCCTGTGCAGACCAAATGAAACCCACAGCTTTTCCCACATCGCCTATAGGTGTATCAGTTATATTGTACACCTATACTATAAATTGTTTCTTGTAGTACAGGTACATGTAGTAATTTTGACTTATTTTTCAAAAGGGGATACATTTGCAGGGCTTAAATTTGTGGTTTTCTATAAAGAATACATAGATCTTAAATATTTTCTATTAAACATACCCCCATGTATTGAAATGTGGACCCTTTAATGCTAAATTTATTTGGTTTTGAGGCAAATACTGTGTAATCATTTACATTCCCAAGCATAAAATTTTCTGAATTAGCACCAAACAAGATTTTGGCAAGTTTTACTTTTCAGAATTGACACCACCAAAAAAAAAAAAAAAAAAAGTATTAATCCTATGAGATCCTATTTGTGTGTGTGAAAGTTTCTCTTTATATGTTAATTAAAGTACTATGTGAAAGATGTTTGTGTTGTGAATTTATTAGATTTAATCTGCTAAAATTTTTGTGAGTTTAATATTCCCGAATAGGGTCTGTTTGGGAAAATTCAGGAATGTTTATCCGTCGTGAAAATTAACGGTCTTAACAGACACAGAAAATCCAGTAGCCCCAGCATTTTGCAGTCTGTTCGTATTTGCAAATTTAACTCTTTCAATGCCAACTGCAACTAAAGTCAAACCATGTAAAACAAACTGTTCTCAATTAAAATTAAGATGCCTGATTGTCACTCCTTTTGAAAAGATCTTTCATTCAAGTACCAGTACGCCTATAGTCCAAGAGAATATAGTGGGCTAGGTCAACAGCATTCCTCGACATGTTTTTTGGCATATTGCCCCCAAAGCGTGCCAAGGAAAGCTGTTGACTCAGTCCAGATCTTGGCATCGAAGGAGTTAGTTCAGAAAATTGCAGAAACAGAAACACAGGAAGCGTGTTGCAGACCAAGGCAGGGTTTCCGCCAGAGGGTTAAAAGGGTAGAATAGCATAACCTAAAAAATTTCAAGGGTACTTTTGCTTACCCTAAGATTTTAGCAGAAAAGAACAGTTGTAGCATATATTACCCTGAAATGCCCCAAAAAGGCTTCATTATTAGAATTTTTACTTGTGAATATGAAAATTTGAGTACCCTAAAATTTCACTCTGGCAGAAACCCTGCAAGGGGCAACTGGAAAGTGATTGTAAGCAAAGCTCATGCCATTGTGTATCAGCTGTGTATGCTATTTGTTGCAGAGACTCCAAATGGCAGCCACAGCTTTAACCCTGTTGTGGTAATAATTGGTGTTTGTTCAGTCTGACTTGATATACTGAAAAGTCCCCCGATGTGTGTCCCAAACATGCTTTCCAGAGGATCAGCTTGTGAGATTCTATTAGTACGATGGCAAAACTGTGCAGGAATAAGCCCTGTTTCCCTGGAATTAACCCTGTCCCTCTTAAACCGGCCAAAACCGGCAGGTGGTCAAATGTCGTCTGCTTCGGTCATTTCAACTAATTTCAACAGTAATGAAAAACAATTTGACTGAGAATTGTAGCTGAAACCCATCAAGATAACATGCAAAGGAAAGCTGTTGACCTAGTCTTAATTCAAGGGGGAAGGGCTAACACTGAGTCAACAGCTTGCCTTGTGATGGTTTAGGTGCTAGGTACACAACCCATGTTGCGGACAGGTGTTGACCTAGGGCAGTGTTATTTTGACAGCCCCCAACTTCAATTTTCAAATTGCTTTTCCTCAGTGTAGAAATTATTGAAAAGTATTAAAGTAGATGACACTTGACCACCAACCAGTTTTGGCTGCTTTAAGGGGGAAAGGCTGCCACAAGCATGTCTCGGGGCAACAAAATGGGCCAATAGGTGGCGCCTGGTGAAGTAGGACTGTGGCCACTATCATTTTGCATGTGCTAAAAGTGGCCAGCAGATGATATTGCAAAAGCCAAAAAGCTACTGTAAATTACCAATTTGCAAGTTATGTCAGTATCAACCCCCCCCCCCCGCCCGAATTCTACACTTAATTTTACTGTATTTTTATTTTCAGTGATAACACAAAACTGCAAACATGAAAAGAACATGGAAACTGATATAATGTAGGTTTACTAAGGGACTGTGTCCAAAATAGTAAAATGAAAAATCAGTGAAATGCCTGAAATGGAGAAACTGGCAACTTTTAATCATGTTTAAGACAAGTATGTTTACTGCACTTTGTTTCATCACAGTAATAGTATGTTATTGTAAATAAACATGTCTAGATTACTGTGTCACAAAGCTAAGCCGTCATTCATTTGAGGGTCCGCATGGAATAGAATTTGAGCAGAATCAGTACAATGATCTGATACAAAAGACTGGTACAATTGAGAACAGATGCTCTTCCTCTATTATTGATTGGAGCTTCTCTGCCCAGTTGACCTCTGTGACCTCACCTTTGTCATTGACATGCTGCTGGTGACCTCTATGCCTTGACGTTTGACCAGGTACGTTTTATAGAACAAACTATCCAATCCATCTTGATTAGTACTGCCCTTGGATGGTCTTCCAACGATGATAAAAGTGTCGACAATTTTGGGGTCGTTTTTTCAATCCTGGTGACCTGGACCTTTCGGTAGTTCAAAGGAATTAGTGATCATAGGAGTGGACGTTGGCCAAACGTTTGCATGTATCTCTTTGAACAGATGGGAGTTACATGGGTTTTTAATGGTTTGGTTAGCTGAGCCCAAGGAATATTGTCATTGTCATGTGTCCGTGCACAGTGTAGCAGTGGTAACTCTCATGAAATCAAGATACACTGATTGAACACTCATGGCTGAAGTATCTTGTGGGGACCTTAGATGGGGTTGCTCCTTGGTGACCTTGACCTCTTTTTCAAGTTCACAGATGTAAACATAAAAGTCTTTGGAAGTACTGTACCTACACCAACATTCAAAATGCAAAAGTTAGTGTCAGCGGAAACTAATTCTCATCCCATAAAGGTGTTTTCATAGCAGAAAAACTACTTAAATCTGAAAAAAAGATCAAACATAAAAGAAAGATTTTATTTCATATGAACCTCAATGCACATTTCTGTTCTATTTAGGATGGACTTCATAATTATTCTCTGCAGCCACTACACAATAATTTCTCATCTGGGATCAGTTGCCTGAATATTCACATTTTGAGATCGACTGTGTCGATTTGTGACTAATGCTTAATTTTACAGATCTATTTGAATGCACAAAGTTTTGACCGCACGGATCTTTATGCTGCATGAACTGATCTCCCAGTGGAATTTAATTTTGAATGCCAGTAAGTTCTGTGTTTCTAAGTACATGTTATGATGGCTATATATAACTCATAAAATTGAAGTCCCGACAATTCGTTTTTCATTTGCTGTGGATGGTATTAAGGTTTGACAGCTTGAAAGCAACAAAAATTGTAATTGTTCAAGGGGAAAAAAAATTGTAATTTTGTTTGAAAAAAATCAGGAAATTCAAGAACACTTCCTTGGCTTTCTGTGTAAGAGAGATGAACAAATTATAATCTTGTTACATTATGTGAGCATATCAGGGATAATTACTTTCCATAGTGTTTGGTAAAAGGGGAGGGCTGGGAAACTGCTCTTGGTGCATAGTATCAAATGTAGCTATTGATGTGAACATCCTCGTTGACATGTAGGTCAAATGTAGCTGTTGATGTGAACAGCCCTATGTTGACATGTACATGAAACAGCTGTTGATGTGAACATCCCTATATTGACATGTACATGAAACGTAGCTGTTGATGTGAACAGCCTTGTATTGACATGTACATGAAATGTAGCTGTTGATGTGAACAGCCCTAAATTTACATGTGCATCAAATGTAGCTGTTGATGTGAACAGGTCTATTGACATACAATCATCAGCACAAAAGTTGAAGAAGAAAAAAATGTCACATTTTGGACTTCGTTAATATTCGGTGAGGTTTCAGTTCCATTTTCATTGTTGGTGATTTCTTATCAGAATATGTATGCTAATCAGTGAAGAGGTACGCATTGTTTAATGCAAAATAAAAAAGGCAGCAAACTGTTTCTTGGCAACACAATCTCAGATACTATTCACCCACTATGGAATATGTTGAATTTTTCATGGCAAAACGTTCTCAGATACCCCGTATCCCAAAATGGGAATGCTACAAATTGTTAGAAGCAAAACTTTTTTAAATACACCTTATTATTATACAAATTTTTATGCACAAAAACATTCTTTGATATCCCAATATGGGTACATGACAAGTTATTCTTAGCAGAAGTATTCTCAGATACCCTTTATTTCAAAATCAAAATATTACAAATTATTCTGAGCAAAATATTCTTAGATGCTCTTTATCACTGTTTTTCCAAAATGTGAATTCTTTGTGAAAACACTCTGAGATACTTACTCTTTGTGCAAAAATTGGAATATGGCAAGTTATTCTTGGCAAAAATATTCTCAGACACCCCATGTCACAAAAATGGGAATATAACAGATTATTCTTAGCAAAACATTCTCAGGTACCCTTTATCCCAAAATTGATATATACTGGCAATAAAACAATTAAATCATTGTTGGTAAAATTCTCAGGTTGCCTCAGTGAAAGTCAGGAGGAATCTCTCCTAGCTATTTTGAGCTGCAGAGAACAGTAACAAGTCGTGGTATTTGAGATTGACCAAAGTGGTGGAGCCACACAGAGGGGGCTGGGTGTCAGGATATAAGTATCATACTGGAAAGACAGGACAGCAATGGGAGAAGCATTCTGAGGGATTCCTAGCAGAGGAAAATAACTTGTGAAAAAAAAATCATGGTGACAGATGGACTCTTACCTGTTAATTTTACTAAAGTGTTTCCTTTAACCTTTAAGAGGCTGGGTCAACAGCTGTAACTCTCAGGAGGCTGGGTCAACAGCTGTAACTCTCAGGACGCTGGGTCAACAGCTTTAACCCTCAGGAGGTTGGGTCAACAGCTTTAACCCTCAGGAGGCTGGGTTAACAGCTGTAACCCTTAGGAGGCTGGGTGAACAGCTTTAACCCTCATGAGGCTGGGTCAACAGCTGTAACTCTCAGGAGGCTGGGTCAACAGCTGTAACTCTCAGGAGGCTGGGTCAACAGCTTTAACCCTCAGGAGGCTGGGTCAACAGCTTTAACCCTCAGGAGGCTGGGTTAACAGCTGTAACCCTCAGGAGGCTGGGTCAACAGCTGTAACCCTCAGGAGGCTGGGTCAACAGCTGTAACCCTCAGGAGGCTGGGTCAACAGCTTTTCTTGACACACATTCTGGGTGCATGGGATCATGAGTGTGCAGTGCACACAGGAAAGCTGTTGACCAGGAGTGTGTAATCAATCAAGAACAAGAAGAAGGCAACATCTATGACAAAAGACACTTCCTGGGAATTCTTAATGGGAAAAAGTTGCATGCCAATACATCGGCATTAAATCCCTCTGGGTTAAGCTGCTCTACTGAGAAATGATAGCTCATCCATGTAGCTCGACCACCCAGGTTGGACAATATTCCCACGATGATGCTAACTTTCAATTCCTTTCCCTTTGCCACCTACATGTATAACAACCAGCCATTTGATGTGCAATACTGACTTGGCCTTGTAGATATGAGTACTTGTAATTTGATGTTGGCAATTTAGCAATTATGTCAGTAATCCTATGATAGGATTATAAGCTTGGCCATCTTCTTTCAAGCTGCGTGATCACCATGATCGTAGATATGCTTATGGAAGTGAACATCCTGTCAAGAAGGGACACAGTGATGCACTGTTAATCAGTGGTCTGGAATAACGGTAGAGCACCAGGAACATTTTTCACAAAAGGAAGCACTTCAGCTGTGGGTATTGCCCAGAAGATAATGTGGACCGGAGGGGATTGCATTTGGTTGCGCGGAGATCGAGTTTGATGGAGTAAGAGAAATTGAAAACAGATGTGGGGAAACCTGTGATTTAAGACCACATATTGACAGACACCGTGGGACATTTGATGTATTCTATACCAGCAACATGCGTGCAGCTGGAATGGGATGAAAATTGTGCATTCAAATTGATCCCATTTCGGGCAGTAGTGTTTAATGGAAGTTTGTGGCTTTATGTATTGCTCGGTAATTCAAGTTGCGGTCATTGTTACCTTCAGGTTTTGCAACACCATCCAGTTATGCTTCAGCTGCCTCAAGGGCCTGTAGAGCCATTGCTTTATTTTTGATAAATTTCACTTAGTTTTTGCTGAATTTTGCATTTTCACCTTTTTCCTGGTGGCACAAAACTATGAAAATAAAAACACCACACAATAATAAAATAACAGGTTTAATAAGAATTATGTGCAAAAATAATGAAATAAATGTTGTGTTTGATGTCTAAAATGCAAAAACTGTGAGAATTTGTACAGGTGAAAATAAGGACATTAACAGGATGGAACGTGACTAGCCAGGTCACTCAGCAACCAAGACCTTTACTGTCTTATTCACAGATGAAGAGAGGTTTGATTTGTGTGCACAAATGAATTTTTTTTACAGGTTGTTTGTAATAAGAGACCCTTTGCTTCTACCAAAGAAACTTGCAGTAGAAATATTGGTCTTTAGTGACAGCTTTTAGTGTGCAAGTAGACCTGTGCTTGAATGGAAAAAATCCCCAGGGTGTGTACAAGGGAACCTCTGCTGGGTGCTGCCATCTGGTTGCTGGCACCGTGTATACATGGAGGTTTAGAGGTTTGAGGAAGAACTTTTAGTGGGTAAAGAAGCCACTCTGTGGCTGAAGTGCATGTATAGTCAATACATGACATGCATGTTAATTAATTAATAAATTAATTAGTGAGAATTAGAAAGATACTTATTTCAATCGTATATGACAGGTGCCTCATCAAGCTCAACATGTGTTTGGAGAACATAACTCTTAGTCAACTTCACCCAAGTTGCTGGATGGGCAACAGCAAGTTATTTTGCCATGTATGATACGGGCCAAAGCAGTACCGCACCTAATATGGATGTGCCGCATTGTTTCACTTTCTGAGTCTGCTTTTACCCACCAAAAATTCCTTCTGCTAGACAGTGCAGGGAATTGCTATTAGCAGACCGGTAAATTGCTGTAGAAATTTAGGAGGAAGAGCAAATGGCCAGAAGGCCAGTTCTTGTGGGTCAAGAGTTTGGCATAATATTATAAGGCTGATCAAACATGTATAATTGTACTTTATGATTGACTTTTTTGATGAACTTCCTTCAAATAACGTCTGAATGAGCTGTATAAGTGTGTGTAATATCATGGCCAAATATACGCACTGTCTGGAAATCAAATCAACACAAAGCCTGAAAAATTGTGTTAAAAGTTGTTTACACTGTCCAAGTCTTAATGTGCTGTATAATTTTGTGTAATACCAAAGCTGAAGTGCAACTGACAGAGAACGAGGGCTGAAATGTTGGTCAGGGCATGCCTGGGTCAGCCAGGCATTCAGATTTAGGGGCGATCTCATTGTGCTATACCAGAAGTTTCTCATTATACAACAAATGGCTCGTCGTGTTCAGCTTTGGCTTCTCTTCAATATTCAGTCTCTTGTACATGTTGCAGTCAAAGTAGGGTTCTTCCTGTGTTGGCGAGGGTTGCTCATATGTAGCCCAAGGTCCTGCAGGTGGCAAGCCAGGGTTCCTGGTTCAGCCTGAGGTTCCTGGTTCAGCCTCTCATAAGTGTGTGTATTTTGTACTCAGGCTGGGATTTCTCACTTTGGTTGCCTTCTAGTCAGCCTTGATTTCCATAAGTGTGTGATCTGGATTCAGTCTGTTAGATGCAGTATTTGCCTGCTGAGCAGACCAAAGTCCTGGGTTGTGTTAAAAAAAAAGCCACAGAGCTTGGCCTGCTTAGGGAAGCTGTCAAAAGAGAGATGTCAGATAAAAAACTAAAGTAATTTAGATATGGTTTGTGAGTTTATACGTATACAAATCTTTCTTGTACATAGACTGAGGTTATAGACCAGTAAAGTACACATAACAAGAACTAAAAATTAAAGTACATCAAATAACTATATGCATATACGTGTCTACATATAATGTCACAAGTAACAGATGCCAGGTCTGGGTTCTTCTGGAGTATGCATGTTCACATTTACCTTATTTTCTAACAGCCCATGATGCATTAACATATTTTATGACATCTGATTGTGTATGTGTCGCCGTTGTCACCAGTCATAAGAAAATGGAATTTATCTTCATGGAAGTGACTTGAATTTTATCATTGAAGTTTGGTACCTTATTCATTTCTGGGTGTTGTATATTTACCACCTCAAGCATGAGGTGCATTTCATCCTCTATATCTGTTGGTTTAAACATATTTTATTCGTCAGGTTATATCTCTTGTTTGACAGTATGGACATGACCGGTTTTCTACTTGTGTCCCATAATGCCTACTGGTTTCATTTTTTAAACCAGGGGGCACTTATTCATAATTTAGTAAATTGCTTGTGTCTATCCGATGGTGGTTTCATCTTTAGATGTTCTTCTCGTTCAAAACTGTGTTTAAATTTGCAGTAAGTCCCAAGTTTGTTGTGCTGTCTGGTAGCACCCAGTACGTAGCGGAGCAGATCCTTATCTCAAGTGGAGCAAAGGTTTTTCGATGGCAGCTGTATCAAGTTTTCGGTGTTGTTGTTTCTCATAGAATACCAAAGCCCATGGTCATGTTCAGTTATGTCAACTTGATCTGGATATGTTGCAGCCGGCAAAAATTGGCAGAAGCTAGCAATGAGTACTTTTCCTTAAGGCAAAGGGATATAAGACTGTTGTGGTGTCGGGTGTGAATATTAGCCAAGTATTTAATGATAGTACAAGTTTCAAGTAAAATGTCAAATTTTTTTGCTTATTTTAATAAATTTTGTCGGATGGAAAACTAAACGGGCCTTAAACCCACTCCCCACCTAAACTAGATTATTATTTTTCTTATCCGATATCAATCCTTTTGATGGCTTCCCTTATGGATGGTTGGGAAACTTCTGTTGCTTCGTTTGCACCCAGGTATCATGTGATACCTACCTGTCATAGACAATGTCATGTTGTAATTGGCTGCAATATGACACCATACATGCAGGCTGACCCAATGTACATACAGAGTCATATCCACATTGTTTATCACTTTTCGATCCCCACCAGTGACAATTAATGCAGTCAGTGTTAGCCAATTCTGCATGACCCCAAAACATAAGGGCATTGCATTGCCAGCTTACATCAACAAGAGTATATTATTCTGTTTACCTATGTGATAGAAAATAATGTCACCTGTGCATTTAGGACACAAATGTTGATTAATACATTTTCTACTTGGTAAAGGTACATTTTATGAATATGGAAGGTTAGGTCAGTCAACATGTCAGAACCATCTGACGATTTCTTGTGTATCAGTCTCAAAGCTGTTGTGGGTAATCTCTTGGTCATACATCCATTGGTTTCATAAGTAATTTTGTGTTTAACCCTTCTATGTCCAGAACAATACTTAGCTAAGGGCGATCCTTGGAAACTTTTGACTTAGACTGAGTCAGTGGCTTCCCTGATAAATTATTGGCTTTCTTCTGAGTCAATGACTTCCCTTGCAAACTGTTGACTTGGACTGAGTCAATGGCTTCCCTTGCAAACTATTGACTTGCACTAAATGCCTTCCCTTGGAAACTGGTGACTTGGACTGAGTCAATGGCTTCCCTTGCAAACTATTGACTTGGACTGAGTCAATGGCTTCCCTTGCAAACTATTGACTTGGACTGAGTCAATGGCTTCCCTTGGAAACTATTGACTTGCACTAAATGGCTTCTCAGAAACTGGTGACTTGGACTGAGTCAATGGCTTCCCTTGGAAACTATTGAATTGCACTAAATGGCTTCTCAGAAACTGGTGACTTGGACTGAGTCAATGGCTTCCCTTGGAAACTGTCGATTTGGGGCTTGCCATTATGGTACATCTCACCCACAATTCTTGTCACAAATGATTAATACTGATGTAAAATTGAAGTAAAAACATGAAGTAGATGACAACGTACATCTTGGCACTCTTGGGTTATTTGAGTGGCAAAGCATTAATGCAGATGCCTATCTTTACAGCATGTAATTTCCAACTATCTGTGTCCATAGCTTTGTATGACACAGATATAAACACATTCTCATCTGGTAACAATAAAGGTACATGCTGCATACGCCCTAAGAAAATCACAATTTAACTCTTTCAATGCCAAGTGCGACTTCCATTTGAAGTACGAAAGGTGAACTCAGATTTATCACGTGGGTACTATTTTGAATATTCTTTGTAAACAGGCTTTTTATTCAAGTACCAACATGCCTATAGTCCCATAGAATATAACAGTCCAGGTCAACAGCTTTCCTCAGTGCATTTAGGCCACATTGCACCAAGAGTGTAGAGGAAAGCTGTTGACTCAATGCAAAATGTGGCCGTGAAGGAGTTAAAGTGTGTCCATCAGGAGTTAAAGTGTGTCCATCAGGAGTTAAAGTGTGTCCATCAGGAGTTAAAGTGTGTCCATCAGGAGTTAAAGTGTGTCCATCAGGAGTCCAAAACATGTGTACAGGCTTATACATGATTGGCTGGAAATAGAAAGTAAGGTCCTTGGTTCATCAGTTCAATGTAACAAATAGGGAGTCAGCTATGCCGTCAAATCATAGAATGGGGTGCTTTTTCTGTTCTTTTCTGTTCTTGTAAACGACACGTCTGATAAAAGATATTTGACATATCGGTGCACATCAGTAACTTCTGATGCATTCATTTGTACATTGTGTCCTGGGCCATGCCATATGTTGATCGTGCTTTGGGTGAGGGCCACTTTGTGTATTCATTTCAGTGTTTAATAAAGATGTCCAAAACTATGAGCTGCTTTTGTGAGTGAAGCTCAGACAAACATGACCCACAAAACTCGAATCACACATGCCAGCTTTAGGGACATGTTCCAAGACCAGAAACGCCACCTGATGGTGTATTGTACATCAAAGTATGTGCTTAGGAGACAAGAGTTTTGTGTTTACAATCATGCCAGATGTCAATATGTAAACATGGTTTTACTTTTTTTATTTTTATTTTCCCAAAAATTTTTTCGGGATGGCAGCACATAAAAACTTTTGTGTAGACAAATTACAGTTGTACTGGTGTTGAGAGACTGTAATTTGGTGGTCCCTGGTAGCTGTCCTTCAAGACAGGCTTTACTGTAATGACAGAGTCTCAAAGGGTAAAGTTGTGATTGTCCAGTTTGTCAACATAGGTCATTGAATTGCATTGCAGTGGGTGGCCTTTTGTGCTATTTCCAGCGGACCAGATGGTCAGCATTTGTTATAAACATGCACATACATTGAGTTTGTCATGGAAACAAAATTGACAGAATTTTTGTGCAATGATGTAGATAATATACACGGGCTGGGAGATGTTTGGGTAAGCTGTCTATTTGAAAGTGCTTTCAGAATGTCAACTGTGGATTTAGGCCTCATGATCAATGAATACATGCAGGTTACACAGCTGATTTATCTGGCGACCATCCAAGATCACTGCTATTATATAGTGCCGCTCTGTCTCTATTGTCTTTGGGCCCATCACCTTCAGCAGATGCTCCTGCACATCTCGTACAGTTCTGTGTTTCTTTCTCTGCCTTGTCCTTCAAGAGGACTTTCTAAAGGGCTAGGCCCTCTTTTCTGGTTGCCATGAACCAGCTCTTGAGCGCTGCATTGTACATGTTTCTGAATACAACATGTTTAAACCTTATAGGCCAGATGAATTGACCATTGAAAGCTTTATCAGGATATAATTTTGTCATCCTGTGCAGCTTTCCATCTTTTTGTGTGTCTCCATATAGTACACATATGTACAGTGATTGCTGGCTTGAAGGACTCCTGTGGGGAAAGACCAGTCGCCCGGTCTTGAGGGACTACTTTTCAGAGTCTTAATCCTCAGCAATGTTGTGTGCAGCTTAAAATAGAAGGGAGATTTGCCTGGCTCTTTTGTTTTGCGTCTTGCCATTTTCTTTGGCTCCCTGCCCTTTTCTCCTATATTTTCCATGTTTTGAGAAATTTTCTTTTTTTTTTTTCATAAAAAATCAATATAAATTGAGCTGAGTTGAATAAATGACTTACCCATCTGTAAGATAAAAATTCAGAATTATTTCCAAAGAAGCAACCCCCCCCCAAAAAAAGTCTCTTTTTGAACTGCTACTTTCGGGTGCCCTTGTTGATCTTCACTGTGCCCTGTAAGATGAAAGATGCCCACGGCTTTCTTGAAAAGCTGGAGACAATGCTTTGGTCTGCATTTTAGGTTACCTATAGTAAACAAGCACCTTACAAGCATTACATTTTTCTGTCAGCAGGGCATTTGGAGATTGAATGTTCAGACGGATGAACAGTGATCAGATTTGGTACAAATAATCATGATGAACTGATCTTTTTTTTTTCTACTTTATTATTGTACAGCCATAAATGCTTAAAGTTTTCAAGAAGGCTTACGGCAGTAAAATATGATGGCAGTGACCTATAGGCCAGTGTGATATGATGGCAGTGACCTATAGGCCAGTGTGATGTTGTGTGGGATGGAGAACAAGAGACCAGAACAGTGAAACTTGTCGTGAAATACCACCATGGGGATGACCAAATTGTGGTCCTGTGAGACGGGTGGTACCTGATAGGAAGTAAACATACTGTGTTGCTAGTTCTCCTGGATTAACTGGGAAGCTCCCAGAATTTTATGCGGAAAGTTCTTGAAAAATTGTAGATTTTGGACATTTCTCCCAGAATTTTATGCGGAAAGTTCTTGAAAAATGGTAGATTTTGGACATTTTTTATAGACCATCCAGAATTTCGTCAATAATTTCCTTCTATACTACATATTGATTTATCAATCTCCCAGAATTTTACTTTCCTTCTCCTGAATTTTAAGGTGGGTGGGTTGGCAACACCATACTATACACAAGGTAAAGAACCATGCAAAGTGTATTGAAAAGTTGGTCTTTGAAATCAGGTGGTCTCTTGATTATGTGGTCTTATGTAAAATGTGGGACCTATGTAAACTGTATTGACATATGAAGGGAATTATATGAGAAAGCTAGATTCCAGTGCTCTGTCAGTGCTCATCACAAAAGTCCAACCCATCCAAAGTACTATAGTGATTGTAGATTTCTTACCAAAAGGCTATTTTAACTAAGTACCAACATCTAGCATCATGCTGATAAATTCATAGGAAAAGAACAAGAATCGTCCAGGTCAACAGCTTTCTTCAATGCATTGTAGATGCATTTCACCCAAAGCGTTGCAAGGAATACAGTTGACTTGGTCGCCGCCCCAGCATTGAAAGTTGGAATGAAGAGAGGTGTAAAATGTCCGATTTATGTCAATGTAGAATAAATGCTCGGGTATGGATCGAATGAAAATTGTGGATATGTACAGTAATGTCTGTCTAACAGGCAATACCTCAAGGACAGTGAAACTGGGGGGTAAAAACAACAAGGAAGAAAAAAAAAAGAGATGGTCGTCCAAAGGAGGGTCACTGATCTGTCATGAAGGAAGCCCTTCAAGGCAAGACCGCACGTGCAAAATGTGATCAACTTCATCTCTTCACAATTTCTGTGAGTGCATTTTTTTTCCATGAAACCTTGTGTTAGATTTTTATGGCCTCAGTAAACTGTCATAAATAGCTGGGAGACTTATAATTTGTGCTGTTGTCAACTTATCTGGGCTTAATTGATATAGAACCATCAGCACTAATATCTCAGAAACAGTATCCTGATTCAGAAAATTGAGCCAATTTCACCTGATAATTTCATTAGTATGATTGTTAAATACATGTGATTCTAACTGAAACTCTGCAATTTCAGTTACCATCCGCTCAGGATTTGTTAAATCTGAATTGTGACATAAGGAATTACTGACATGGAAAACGTAATCTCTCCTCATAGCGTTACAGGATAATTGATTGTGGCAACCTATTGTTTGTAGCTTTCAAGGTTTTTTTCTTTGTACGTCAAGTGATAACTATATTCATCCTGACAATGATCGTCCTTAGCACTTAAAATTTACAAAATGAAATCTCGTGTTAGGTAGGCATGATTTGGGTAAACTTTGGGATTTTTTTTTTGGTTTTGGTGGCAACTATGGATTAATTTAAAGGTTACCTGTTTTACTTTCCGAAAGGTAGGGAGTGTTTATCAGAGCATACATGATGCATGTGGGTGCTTATTTGGAACAATACAGCAAAATACTTTGTCAATTTTGGTAAATTTCTTCTTACGCAATAGGAAATTTTTGCCATCTTTACATACCAATTCTTAGGATTCTTATGGGGATGAGTGGGTGCTTTTTTGTTTTTCACTGACATTACGTACATGTGTTTCATAAGTTCTTGAATGCACTACCATTTCATATACAAATTTCTCAACCCAGGCCCCTTTGGTGGTGCGTTCTTTCCTGAAGTTAGAAATCTGATGAACCATACAAACACCCGAGGCTGGTTGTCTGATTCTCCGTCTGACTTTCAGCATGTGTGCATGTTCAGGTATTGTGCTAATTACACTGAGTGATCAAAACAGCTGCTGATCCAATTTCCTTGAACTGTTAATTACCGCATGCCATGCAGTGTGGAAGAAACTGTGTGCCCTTTTTCCGGAGCTGATTTTCATGATTGACCTGTCAATTTTCGCATTTCCCCCCCCCCCCCGAAAATGAACAGAACTAGGATATTTTCATTTAACTCTTTCACTGCCAACTGTGACTTAAGTCGAAGTACTCAAGATGAACTTAAGTCGAAGTACTCAAGATGAACTTAAGTCGAAGTACTCAAGATGAACTTAAGTCGAAGTACTCAAGATGAACTTAAGTCGAAGTACTCAAGATGAACTTCCCTGAATTATCAAATGGATACTATATCAAATATTCTTTGTAAAAAAAATATGCCGTTCAAGTACCAGCATGCTTATAATCCCATAAAATATAATGATCTAGGTCAGCAGCTTTCTAGGTCAACAACTACTGACTCAGGCCAAAATGTGGCACTGAAGAATTAAAATTGTGGACAGTTGCTTAAAAAAAAAAAGTCAGAAATGTTGACTGTTCGACGTTTGAGTGTGTGTTCAAATACGTACTTGGTAAATTAGAGGGACAGTTGTGTGCTGCGGTAAGGTCTACCTTGAGCGTCAGAGGGGAGATTTTACACAGCATGCATTTTATGTTTTTAACCTCCTGTAATTTGTTTTATTAAGACTGGCTGTGCGAGGACATTGTAGCCTTGGGAAGAGTTGACTTTTGTGCTAATGATGCGTATGTACAGCCTTGTGAAGTAACAGACAAGATAGCACATTGGCCACCAACCTGTACATGTTCTTTGTTCAATAAAGCTGATAAATTGCCAGCTATGGGAGTCAATTTAAACTTATCAACTGACAGTGTATCCTCGTAGGGTTGTAAGTCATTCATGTTTGGTTACACAGCAGAGTAAACCATTGTTCAGCTTATTTCATATCTTGGGCGACTCGTCCATGTATTCAAGAACACACTGACTGGTGACCTTTGTGGCATTTACTATAATTATGCAGAAAGTGAGTTTCATTCCTTCCAGGTATTCACTATACATTATTGAAAAAAATCAATTAATTTCTTTGTTTCTGTTAAACAAGCATTTTGAGCCTTGACCCTGTCACCCCCTTTGAAAAACAGAATATGAAAATAATTCTAAATGCTGTCAATCAGTATTTCTTTTCTAGGCTCCATGTTGGAGAGGTGGAGAACCCAAGCTATACTTAGTAGCAGATGCTTACTACTAGTTCCCAGATGTACTAATCAGCATGCCGCCATACCATACGGCATACCCCTTCTCAGGTTTTGGAATATTTTGAAATATAATTTTTATGGTCTCATATTTGATGGATTAAAAAAGAAAATAAAAGCAATTGCTGTTCTTGTTCACAAATCACTGGGCACAGAATTAACACTAATCATTATGGGATCCAAGTTCATATGCAATAGTACAGATTGGATACTGGGTAGTATGCAAAATTTATGTGTGATTAGTGTGTAGTGAAGGTGAATTTATCAAATAAATGTTGTATACAATATATGATAAGACTTTCTAGTGCAAGCGTAACCTAATAATGTACATACACTGCTCTGAAGTATGGATTGTAGGCAGACCTGTGCCCTGAGATATGGATCTTGTAACTGACACTGAAATTACCCCAAGGTCATGAATTAATTAGCACCAAAGGCTGAGTGGCAAAGGATGTCCATCAGATCAGTGCTAGATAGACTGGTCAGTCAAGATGATGGTCCAGATAATGGAACAGATTCACAAATTTCATCAGTTATTTCATGTTGCAAAAAAGAGTCTTCAAAAGTTATATAAAAGGCTGTTTGTAAATAAAAAAAGACTGTTTATAGATTATAAAAGGAGCACTAATATAGTACATGGGTTTACCAACAAGAATAATCTGTTGTGGCAGTGTAAAAGGTACATTTTTGGGTGTAATTTATTAATTCCCTGTGATATTGGTAGATTGATGTGTCATCTTTTATTACTCAAAATTTGTAAATTCTGACTTTAACACAACTGTGGGAAATAACTGAAGAAAAGTATCCAAATTTGATGGGATGGTTGATAGAGTATGTTGTCCTTGAGTGCTGTTGAGGTATTGATGAGCTGGAATAACCTCTCAACTTCAACTTGATATATCTCGGGCTTAAATCTAATTGTTAATCTGTTGAACAAGAAAAAAAAAAAAAAAAAAAACCCACCTGCACACACCCCCCCTTAAAGAAGAAAACAGTAGTTGAATTGGTTTATGGTTTTCAATATTTATATATATATCTTTTTTTCTCATACTGGGTACTCAGGGTACACATTCACAAAAATTTTCATACATGTAGTATATTGGGTCTGCTTTTATTTAAAGGCCACAATGATACAAGTTCACGGTCTACAAGGATAAATAATTTTATCCAAAAAAAAGGCCAAGAATCATGAAACCTAATATTTATTCTGTACAGAGAAATGTTATCAGGTTGATTACTTTGCCCACTTCTAGTATTGAACTGTATTTCTTATCACGAAAATTGCACAAGTCTGTTATGCAATTAGTTCTGACTGATAATGAGAAATCATATTTTTGGAAAAGGACATGTAAATACATGCCAATCTGCAACTTTGTGACTGGCAGGGTTCTGTTGTGCAAACTAAGGTAGAAACAAGTGTCATGATTTGTACAGTAATTTTTCAGGTATATGAGAAAATCATACAATGTTGCTGTTTATTGCTGTGGTATGTTGCTATGCTTAAACAGAAATTTGACCCAAAGAGATCATTTTCTGTCATGGAGGTATTCTCAAAATTCGTTTGGTCACGGGGGCATGCAACTTGGCAATGTTTATACACCAGATTGCAGAGATGTGTAACTTGGGGGGAAAAAAGAATTCTCTCGTTACAGTTACAGTACCTGGCATTCAGGCGTACAATCTGCTTTGTACACATGGAATGGGTCTTAGATACCGTGCTCAGTCCATTTATAAGGAGAGGAAAATATTCCAGTTCAGGATGCAGTTTGCTTTTGTCTCACGCTGCTGGTGACTTTCCTTGAAATTCAACTTTTTAATCATCATAAAACGATCTCAAGGCACATCTTTGTCAAGCCAGTGAAAACATATTCCATTCTTAACACTGATGTGCCCTCTGGTGAGCATATTAGAGACCAACGTTTATGGAAAACCTCACACTTGTCCATTGGTCAAGGATTACACATAGGACTTCATCTAAACTGTTGCAGTCTTTTTGTTAGCTTACAGATTGGAATGTGTGTGTGTGCGTGTGTAATTTAATGATTAACTGTGCCTGTGTGACAGCAGTGCTCACCTGTATATTTGGTGAGATGTGAGTTACACTCGTTGATTGCTGAAAAAGTAGGAGCTTTCTTGTATACTTTCCGACCTGCCTGAAGTTAGCGCTGTGTGCCTTATCCATCAGCTCCTACCCATGTGGCTGCCAGAGCATGACTTTGCCAGGTGGGGCAGCACCACAGGTGACTGGCCTGTGGAATGAATGAGGGCAACGAGACCTGGCAACGTGTCCCACCAGATGGGCCAGCCAGTCCCTTTATTGTCTAACTCATTATGCGCTCACCCCACACACAGGGAGAGCCACGTTTTTGTAGCTACATGTATCATGGCAATTAAGCTACCAGAGGAACTCATGTCTAGGCCACAGAAATGTGGTTTTTCAGTCAATAGTTTCTCACAACACTTAATTAGATTCTTGTTATGTGTTCCTCCGTAGTTCATTTTCACCAAACTTTGTTGGGAATAAGCTAATGTGGGCAAGACATGGGGCAAATCAAATTTTTGAGGGTGGGGGTGGGTGAGGGTTGGGTTTCAGAAGGGGGCATAGGTGTAGGACATTAGAGTTATTGTAACCTTTCACAAATGATGTACGTAAGACCCTGCATCATGCATTGCGGTCTGTGATGAACTTCTCTCACAGCAAGCCAGTCAGACGTTTGAATTGAGTGCGGCAAGAAGTTCAGTGAGTGAGCCAGCCTCCACGGGTCTCGTCTTGCCTTGCTAATGATTCTCACAAATTTCTTAATTGACACAATGCTATGCAGCATCAGGCCAATTTTAATGTTGCGGCTACGTTCCGTAGGAAATAGGCTACAGATCTTTAAAACAGTTTAAAAAAATGTTTTTGATCGGCTGCCAATAAAGGTGTCCACCATGAACCTTGGGAGGGCTGCTTTGGGGATCATAATGTTATCGTCAAACAGGATGCTATTGAAAGCCATCCAAAAGTCAGCAGTTCCAGTAATGATTCATCGGGCTTCAAGGAGATCTAGGATCCAAAGAATTGTGGTATTTCATTTAACTGCACGATTCTCCTTATTAAGCTATTGGACGAGAACAGTGCATTTTACAAAAGCACCGCTCAGCCGAGGTCTCTCTGCAATTTAAGTGTTAATTCATCAGTGACATAGAGCACTGGCACAGAAGCTTTTAAGACAAAGTCACAGGGCACAGATAGAATGCAAATAGACATTCTTGCGGATCAGGGAGACAAGACTACCGAAGGATTAGCATTAAGATGGTAGACTAGCAGGATATGACAGATGTAATAAATGATGTTGACCCATAAGACTCGACACACTCTGGCTCAACCTGACCCAGTCTGGGGTGAATAGTTGAAATAATGGAAGATGCATCAAGCTATATTTGTTGGCTTATGGCTGCAGATATCATTCTTTGATGTTGGTGGGTAAAAAGAGATTGATGATGGCAGAATATGATATTGGTAGATGAGGTGTAGGATCCGATATGGCAGTAATCTCAAGACCTCGATTGCTTCAATTACCCTTTGTCTGCTAATCACAACAAAAGTCGTGTTCATCTGCATTATTCTATTGATATACAGATTCAGATTCTTTATAAAAAGATATTTCTCTCAAGTACCAGCAAATCTGATTCCACAGAAAGAGGGAAAAAATATATTGTCTTGGTCAAGAGCATTCATTTCTCTATGCATGCATCCAAAGCGTGCCTTGGCAAGGCGATGAGACAGTCTACAAGTCAGGTCTGAAAGAGTCAAATTTGGAGTCAGTTTTGCCGAAGTGATAATGCCAGAGCAGCCTGGATGGCTGTGAAAGTGCGTCGTTCCATCATGTACTGGTAACTTTACAAAGATTCAGTGTGGTCTTGCAATCTTGGTATTGTGGTTAGTGGTAATTAATTAAGTATTTTTTATTAGGGGTGGGGGGGGAGCAGTGAGAAGTCATTCCTATCTCAAGGTCTGCCAAAATACCTGAATGAACTGCTGATTTTAAGTTCAAGTGAAGGTGCAAGATGACAAGCCGAGGCCAGCTGTGATGATTGTGAGACCCGGTGCATTGTTTTATTGGACAAGTTCATGAGGATTCAGCTTCAGTCTCATAATTCAGGCATCAATGTGGCTGTCAGTTCTGAACTGTATATTTTCAGCACCGTTAAAACACAAATTTTATCTCAAGGCCTGCCAAAATGATTATGCAAAGTACTGATTTAAATTGAACTAATGGTGTGAAATGGTTGAGGGAGGGATTCGTTATTCTTGGATCCCCACATCTGGTAATCCTACTTCATGCTGGCATCATTGTTCAGTGAATTGACCTGTTAGTGTCAGTGCATGGACACCCATTCAATGTGTGCTGAACGTTCGCTGAAAACCAGCACAAATTGAAAAGCCCAAGTTATGTTTGTCAAAATCTCTCCAAATTTTATTCAGTGGCAGAATTTGGCATGATGATGCTGCCTTCAGAGTTATTTGTTGATTTAATTGTGATTGACTATATTGATACAATTGAGTATAAAATGTCCAATTTTACATGGGAACATATGCGATATGAAACGTGTTTTCATACAGCCAGCTCATCGCATAACAACAATTGGTAACTGATGTAATGGAATACATATCCATGTGAACATCAACATTATTCAATTCAAAGAAGCCCAACTAACTTAACTGTTCTGAAATTCAAAATAAACAAATACAATATTCAGTATTGACCACTGAAAGTCTGTGTGTTCCATCATTGTGAAAAAGCATATTACCGATCATGGAGAGACAATTGCACTCATACAGAAAACTGTGGATAGAAAATGCAAAATCATGAAATGTCTATAAATGTAAAGCTAGGATCTTCCGTAGGGACCAGTAAAATTATTGTTTCAGGGCCAGTTTCCACATGTACTTTTGGGGTAGCATTGTGTGGTCTTGGCACATTTGTCTACACACAGTGGAGCTGTTTTGAGTGGGGTTGCTCGGAGCAAAGTGTCAGTATTTATGTGTAACCAACGTAGTGTAAGTAACAGTGAGCTTCGTCTGTAAGAGGATACCGTTAAGTGTATTTTATATTTTATCGTCATAGTGCTGCTGAAATGTAAAAACAAACCCCACGTGTAATGTAACTACAACAGCACGAAACTTGGGTATCAACAGTTTTTTAAGAGTTCCTGACGAGATACACACAGTATCAAAACCAGTCAAACCTGCGTTTGCCATTCAACGGCTACTTGCCTAGTCTTGCTCATATTTCATATGTTAGCAATGATGGTGGATTATAGTAGTTTATTACGGGGCACTTTTGGTACATTCATAATTGAGTGTGTCATTCTGTATAGTCCTGCTTGGTGTAGCAGTTTCCTATTTGGCATTCTGAGCAAAATTTATACTCCATGTTGCCCTTTCTGGTGTAGCAGTTCCCAACGGGGCATTCTCACCTCTTTACACTGCATGTACACCTTGCATGGTGTAGCTGTTTCCTGTAGGACATTCGTACTTCTAGTCTGCATGTATACCCCTGTAATATGTAGCAGTTTCCTAGGGGCATTCTAATTAAGCTGTTACACTGTATGTGGCTCTGTGTGGTGTAGCAGTTTCCTAGGGGCATTCTAATTAAGCTGTTACACTGTATGTGGCTCTGTGTGGTGTAGCAGTTTCCTAGGGGCATTCTAATTAAGCTGTTACACTGTATGTGGCTCTGTGTGGTGTAGCAGTTTCCTAGGGGCATTCTAATTAAGCTGTTACACTGTATGTGGCTCTGTGTGGTGTAGCAGTTTCTTATGTGGCATTAATTCTCAGCTCTGTTGCATTTAAACCATGCACTCTGTTGTCACTGCCAAGGATTTCTTCTGCAGTTTTTCCAGTTTAATCCCGGTGGATGTCTCTTGTATGAGAACTACTTTCTGTGACCAGAATGCTGGACTTCGAATTTTGCCATGGAGAACTAGTGTTCTCTCTGCTCTATTTCAGAAAAAAAAAAAAAAAAACAAATCAGTAAGGCGCCGGCAGGATTGGAACCGGCACTGATTTCTACAGGTTGAAGTGACTGCGCTAACCTGTACACCATCCAGAGACCTGGTCATGGAGGCACGTTTTTGTATCTTATGGTGCTCACTGGATCGTGCCAAGGAAGACCTGGCACGTGGGTACACAGGCAGGTCAAAAATTAGTTCTATACTATTTCTTGGATTAACGTCGTCAAAAGGGTTTCCAACTATAAAATTGTGCCAGTGACAAAAGAGGCATGGTTTAAATAGGAGATACCATTTGTTATTGGGATGTATTCTGAAACCCTGTAATATAAATGCCTCCCGCTACGCGGACGGGATTTATAACGCAGGCATTCAGAATATATCCCGCTAACGCATGGTATCTCCTATTCGTAGCCACTGTGTGGTGTAGCAGTTTCCTCATATATATCTTTCTTAGCTCTGACAGCATGGAGACACTTTGAGAAGTTGCAGTTTCGTAAGTGACATTCTTTGTTCTTTTGGCCACAGACCACAGTTATAAATCCTTCTATTTTTCATATTAGCATTTTTCAGTCTAAAAAAGCAGCATTTTGGTATTTTGAAATTCCGTGAACGGCATTTAACAGATAAAAATGTCAGAAAAATATGGACGGATTTTTGTCATACAATTCCCAGCTCGTTAATTTGTGATAATTGAAATACGAAACAACACCTGGATGTCAGCTTTATACAGGTGTATGAACTGTGCTTTTGCCAGGGTCACATCATTGTCCTTCCCCACCATAAAGTTCCCACCTGGCCTGGAAGACAGTGCACCCATATGACCACCAATGAAGCAACTCTGCGATGCAGCAAACCTGACTTAGATAACTTTATTTAAACAGAAGCTACAACATGCTGAAAACACAGTATTTTCACAATTACGGACTATCTCCGTTGGGATGCGCAACCAGCCAATCACAACTGCAGTCTGTAACCTTCTCCATATATCCCTATATGGTGTAGCAGTTTCCTTCAGGGATTTTAACACTGCATGTATCCCAGTGTGGTGTAGCTCAGTTTCCTTCAAGGCTTTTTGTATTTGTTGCTCTGAATATAGTCCTGTGTGGTGTAGGTGTTTCATAGAGGTTAGTTGGTAGATGGGGGTGCATTCACAACATATAACTACAGGGAGTACTGCAGCTTCCTTTGAATGTTCTCGCAGGTTTACTGTCTGTACAAACTTGTATGCAGCAGCGTTTTCCTGCAGGACACTTTCAACCTCACTTTCACTGCATATAATCATACGCTGTGCACAGTTTCCCCTTGGGACACTTTCCCCATCACTTTTTATTTCCCCGTCCCCGTCACTTAATTATTTCCCTGTCACACGGCGCAGCTGGGGCTATCCAGATAAGTCATGCACCACAATTTTTTGCTCCTCGCACGAAGTATATGTGACGAGCATCGTCTTTACATGCCACACTGTTGTGTGACCTCCTGAGGTTGCACGCAGGATAATCAGTTCGCAGAAAGCGACAGTCATAAATGATTGTGGTTTTTGGAAGGCTCAGCAAAGCATACTCAGGGGACGAACGGTGATTGTACCCCATTATAACAAACACAGATGCCAAGCATATATTTTCAGAACCAGTCATATCGTGATTAAATGATTAAGAAAACACAGGACTTGGGTAATGCGGAGAGTAAATACGAAGTAACCATACATGTACATACATGTAGGTGTGGGAGTACTGGATTGGATTTATGGTCCAGGTGACCAATCAACACGATGACATGCAAATTGACAAAACTGAATCTGTATCTATTAGCTGTGGCAGCGATCACTAATCTTACTTTATTTTCTCACTGCTTGTGTATTACAAAGTCTACAGTTGTGCCGTGATGACAGAAGATTAGCCCACCTTAAGCAGTTGAGCAATTTAACTGAGATAATTGTGGCACATCTGATATTTGTTGATTTACTATCACAATTAGGTTCAGTCAGGCCCACGATGGGACAAAATTAGCTAACTGTACTAGAAGCCAAAGTATTGTCATGAGGGTCAGACTCATTAACGTTCATGACTGAGGGAAATATTGAAAACTCTGCTGTATGATATGTGATGTATCAGCTCTATACAAAGAAAATACCTAAGTATTTGTAGACACTGTGACCGTTGCTCTGATGAA
Source organism: Hermodice carunculata (assembly GCA_964020975.1). Lineage (NCBI taxonomy): Eukaryota > Metazoa > Annelida > Polychaeta > Eunicida > Amphinomidae > Hermodice > Hermodice carunculata. Next base: position 7,809,203 of record OZ026622.1, read on the forward strand.
GCCTAATGTTACAATCTTGAAACTGTTCGTGAATGAAAGGACAAATGGGAAATAGTGGAAGAAGTTTGAAGTCATGGTTGGTTGTTGGATATTTCTGCCATGGCTGCCCTTTTATTGTCCCAGAGAATTGGTTATTCAAGACTAGGGTCTCTCGTGACAGGTAAAAATAGCACTTGATTGGCAGGTTTTACATTTTTGGGGGGGTGTGGGTGTGGGTGTGGGTGTGGGTGGGAGCTGTCTGCTTAGACCTAATTAGGGAAAAAGCTGTGTTCATTTAAACTGTGGTGATTCCAGATTCAAGTTCGTTATAAAAGACCTTTCAAGCAAGCGGCAGCATGCCATTATTTGTCTCGCCAGCCATGGACAAGACTAATCGCTCACTTTCCGGATATCTGTCCATCTGTCTGTTTTTGTTTTTTTTTTAGAGAAAAGAAGGGTGGACCAGGTCTGCAGCTTGACTTAATGTAATTTGATGCTGATATTTTACCTGTCATAAGAACAAACGGGGCATGAAGCTTGGCCCCCTAGTCAGGGTGATATTCCAGTTACCATGGTACTAGATTGCAATGAACCAGATCACACAGATTGGCACAAGTCAAGGTCATAATCCACAATAACCATGGTAACAAGTTGCAGTGAACCAGGAAATAAAGAGTTACCTCCATGGATTGGAGGGAAGATAAAAGATGATAATACACAATGGTGGTTTCTGGGGTAAATGAGAGGCTACATCTAGGCCTTTAATCTCAGCAACCCAGGTTCAATTCTCTGCCCAGGAAGCAATTGGAAAGAATTGCTGTCACTGTGGATGTGCTCAGTGGCTGTCTCCAGATCCTTTAGTTTCCTGCACCCCACACTTGGGTAGGAAAGTAGACACTCAACATCTGTGCCAGGGAGAGTGAGTAGTATAGTCTAGGCTTAGCCTGCAGGGCAATCCACAGAAAAAGCATGGGTCTTTACGAGGGAGAGTGAGTAGTATAGGCTTAGCCTGCAGGGCAATCCACAGAAAAAGCCTGGGTCTTTACGAGGGAGAGTGAGTAGTATAGGCTTAGCCTGCAGGGCAATCCACAGAAAAAGCATGGGTCTTTACGAGGGAGAGTGAGTAGTATAGGCTTAGCCTGCAGGGCAATCCACAGAAAATGTATGGGTCTTTACAAAGGAGAGGGAGTAGTATAGGCTTAGCCTGCAGGGAAATTCACATAAAATGTACGGGTCTTTATAAGTGAGGCAAGACAAGGGATAGTGCAATATGGTGGCGAGACAAGGGATAATACATTGTGGAGCGAGGACAAGGGATATTTATCACAAGATGGAGGGAGGACAACTGATGATGCAATATGGAGGAAGGACAGTAGGCAACATAGTGTGGTGTGAGGGCAAGAGATGATACAGCATGGTTTTGTCAGTGGAGTGTTCAAGGGGTCAGGTTTACTGGAAAACACTGCACTGTAAAACACACGAGACAGTCAGGGAAAACCCATGGTACTGTACAAGATGGAGAATGATCAGAGAGATTGTGTGACAAACCACAGAAGTAGAAGCCTGGCAGTGCATGTACGTGTGTGAGCATAATGGAACAATCACTGGGGAATGCCACCATAATACAGTAATTCTGTCAGAATGAAGTCATTAGTCCTTATGGCATAATGCGAGTTTATGTAGAAAGGTTGACTGGCAAGCCCTCCGCATTTGGCACCTTATAGATCAGAAAGCGAAAGATCATCACCTTACTATGAATGTTAGCTGACCTGTGAATGGTGTATTGATGGAAATTGGTGCTTCGCTGGTGAATAATAGTGGAAAGTCTATAGCCCTTCCACTTCTGCACGATCTTACTTAGTAACATCGTTTTTTTTTTCTCTTTTTTTTTTTGGCTGTTCTGGTAGCATGGAGGAAAGTTGTTGACTCAATCCCAAGAGACCTTGAATATTTTCCTGAAAGTCACATGGCAGCAAAATATTAAGCCCTTCTTAGCACCGTCACAAAGGACAAGACAGGACAAATGTTTCAGTGTTTTCCACGTGTATAACCTCGTGTCCAGTCACATTTTTCTGTGTGTGTGGTAACTTAAGCATGCATAGAGGGAGCGTAATTGCTTATATTCACCTGACGATCTGGATGTGTGGAACAAAACGCTCTTTTTATTGAGTTTACTTCCCCCTTACTTCCTTCCTGCCATTTGCCTCTCTATGAAATGAAATAATTGGGGTTTGATTAATGATTTTGACACGAGGAATAAATCATACCTGCATATGAATAGGACTAGCATTATTATATATGAGCATAACAGTTGAATGTTAGTAGGGACATAACTATTTTTAATAACACATGGAAGAAAGTGAAATATTACTGTTGATTCATCATTTTGTCAATATCTGTACATCAAGTAAGTTACAAACTTCCGATACTGCGATTGTCATATTGGAATATCTTTCTGGTAGACATTTGAGGCCCTCATCAAATGAGCGCCGTCACAGTATGAGTACCATCGTCTCACGCAAGAAGTGAGTGATATTAGCAGTTGCAAAGTCAAACATACCACATCGGCGAGGCGGCTGGTGGTGAACTGTGCACACCTCATTTGCGTAATCATATTTATTCTGTGGCAAAATGGACTGAAGTATTTGCTCATACCCGATCAGTAAACAGGCGCAGGTGTGCTCCTTCCATGAAATACACATTTACTTTGGTGTAATTTTTGCAGGTAAATGAAACAAAGTATGCAGAACAATAAGTTTTTGTAATTGATTGGTTCTCCAGCCTGCGCTATGTATTAATTGGAATTATATCGATGCATACATTACTGATGGCAAAATTACGGACTTTCAGAATTGTCTTTCAGAGTGTTTTTGCTGCTGCCGGAAGGGTAAGAAAATTGGTAACAAAGAATATATTTGTACGTTAAAAACGCCTGACGCAGGCTGTGGCCACCTCAAGTGTAGATTGAGTTAATGCACCACTCTGTATGCAAACAACAAATATGTGACGAGGACCAGACGGTGGCGAAGTGGCCATTGTCATTGTCACTGGGTGACCACTGCTCCTGTGAGTTGTTACCTGCAGGTGGGGTGACGTTTGACTGAGAACAGGACAACCTGGCTTTTAACCCATTGCCGGTTAGAGTATGACTGAGTCAACAGCTTTGCTTGGCGCGGGTTGGATGCAGTGCTCCCAAGCCTTGCCGAGGAAATTTGATGTAGGGCGTGCCATCATGAATGGTCTTACATACGAATCGCAGCTAAAATATTTAATTCCAGTGGGAAGAAATTGAAGTGAAAATGTTCAGCCGATGACAATTTTGGGAGATTGAGTGGAAAAGGGTTATCCCATTGAGTGTCAAGGCGGGGACTTTGTCAACAGCATTCTTTGGCATGTGTAAGTCTTGATGCCCCCAAACTATTGTGAAGATCAGTATTGGGCTCAACTGTTGACCTCAGCCATTCCTGTTTCCTCTGCAAATGGTAGACATGTTGGTATTTGAATAAAAGTCTCTTTATGAGGCATTTGAATCTGGAATTGTTATAACAATTCAGATGAATACGGCTTTTAATTATGTTACAGAAAGCTTTACAGATCAACTCTTGCACTACAAAATATGATGTTGTCCTTCAACAGTGCACAGGACAGGTGAACATTGCAAATGTTGAAAGAAAATGATCTGATATTAATGATGTTGAAAATGGCAGGGATAACACGAAATCTGTGAAATTATTTGCTATTTTAGGATACTCCAAGAGTGCCATTTTTTTTTTATTTCTTCTCTTGTGAAACAAAAGTTCAATGCAGGGGACTTATGATCAGAACCTGAGCAAGCAAATTAACTTCAAGACATCAGCTCTCTTCGTTCGGTGAGAAAAACGTGTTGTCATTTTAACATTCATCATGCACAACAGATGTTCCCCCATCTCCATCTTAGTGTCCCCCCCCCCCTCCCGCCATATCCAAGTGGTAACAGTCGGAGGAGACTGCACTCTGTTTGTCTGATGTTAAGAGTGCTTCACTGAAGATTGTGCGAGAAAGTCAGGAGACTTGTGAAGGGAAAGGAAAAAAAGAAAACAAATAAATGTTGAGTTGCATGTTGTTTTATGACAGTTCTGCAGATGAAAAGGTTTCCTAATTGGTGGTGGTGTGTGGTGGGAAGTTTGACAAGTGAGGACATTCTGTCTTTGATGTATCAGAGAGCCAGCTTGATATTGGTTTCATCTTTCAAGGGTTTGTGACAACAAAACTGCACACACAGCAGTTATTACAAGATAGAAAAAAAAAAACAATAAAAATAAAGCAATTTAAAGTCTGACAAACCAGATAGAATGGCCAAATGGGGGATGATATCACCTGCTTAGCTGTCTGGAATCTGTAAACAGGCAAGAAAATCATGAATTAAAAAAAAAAAAAAAAAACAGAGGTGAGAAGGAATGTTAGTAGAAGAGACAGACAATATAGGCAGTTTTGTGGATAAAGTACAGTGTAACGTCTTGACTAAGACCACAAGGGGGGCAGACAAACATAGGTCTTAATAAAAAAAAGGGTAGAGCACAAGGACGGAAAAGGTGGAGCACAAGGACAGGAAAAGTAGAGCACAAGGATGGAAAAAAGTAGAGCACAAGCATGGAAAAAAGTAGAGCACAAGGATGGAAAAAAGGAGTGCACAAGGATGGAAAAAAGTAGAGCACAAGGATGAAAAAAGTAGAGCACAAGGATGGAAAAAAGTAGAGCACAAAGACAGGAAAAGTAGAGCACAAGGATGGAAAAAAGTAGAGCACAAGGATGTGAAATTATTATTTATTAAGCCTCCCAAATTGGGGAAATACAAGTACATCAAAATTACTAATACATAAATACCAGCCACATGTAGACAATAAAATCTCTGCAGTGAACATAAAATCACAACAGCAGACACAACAGAAGGACAGAGAAAAGGTAAGATAAAAGGACAGAAAAAAAGGTAGAGGACAAGGACCGGAAAGGTATTCCCAAGATGGAGACAAAAAAAACCCAAATATGTGGAGATAAGGAAGTGAGTTCAGAATGAAGAAGTGATTGCAAAAAAGTGAAGGCTGAGAGATGGGGATGTAACTGAAGGTGGCTGAATGAATGCATGAGAAGCCTTGCCAGTGTTTGTAATAACCACAGGCAAGAAATATGCTGCAATGAAAAATCAGTTCAGCTGCGTGTTCTTGCAATATGACATGTCTTCACCTATAGAGCCTGTCTTAGATGAAGATATGGATTGGATATGGATTTCATTCACGCTAGCGTGTGTGCAGATAAAATAGTGCACACACATGGCGGTTCAAAGGCGGTAAAGTGATGGCATTGTGTGGATCAAATCAGATGACGAATCAATAAACAAGATCACGTTGTGTTGATTGTTGTTCTGTATGTAATACTTACTGACAACACATCAAAGTAATGGAGGTCCACCCATGCAGATTGTGTGCCCTGATATCCTCTGGTATTGGCAATAGTCGAACGATCACACGTCTTTTACCTTCTTTTGGTGGCATTGATTTTTTTTTTTTTTTGTGTGGATATAATCACACTCAAGAATTCACAAAATAGACTTCACTGCATGTTGTGACTTTGTTGACTTGATGGCAGAAACAAATTGACTTGCTTAGTAGAGTAGTGGAGTTACCTGGTGATAACAAGTGCTGGCAGTGATTGTCATCTCTCCTAGGTGTGCCCATAGACATTGGCATGACAGAATGCCACCCGCTTCAGGCTGAAATCTTATGCTGTTAGTGCCAACTGAATGGGATAGTTTTGTAATTCCAACTAAATACACATCAGACAAAAAACATCCTTGCCAACAAATAAAATGAACTTGTGTGACTACCAAGTTGTAATTTGTTCGGTACCAAATGTGGACAAGTGTGACACGCTGTAACAGAAAAATCTGAATAATCTCAGGTAACAGATTATGTCTAGTGGCCGTAGGCTACCTTTCAGGTGGCTAAGATTTATAAACAGGAACCTTGTGAGTGGTGCCATCTGGTGGCTATGGCATATTTAGTTGTATTGTTTGGTCAGGGTATATGGGCAAAAAAAAATCTGAAAAGTAGGTTTGGGATGATATATCAAAATACCGAAATACTGTGATACTAACCCTGTACCGAACCGTATCATGATACATTCCTTTTGTATCAAATTTTCACAATACGATAAAAAAACTTCAATTTTAACACAACTTATGAATTTTATATGAAGAAATTGAAGAGAGTCATCTCTGTATGGGAGTGAACAGCTATTAAATCACATTTCACAGCCTACATCATCAATTCATTGCTGGTGTATGTAGACACGGCAGAATGATTTTTCAAAACACCATCAGAGAGGCTGCGATACTGACTGTTGCATGTAAATTCAAAGAGCATTATCACTTCCTGCACTCTCAGGATAAATCGTGATACATGGCTCTGTACCGAAAAGTATCGTGATACAGAAATTCGTAAGGATGCCCAACCCAACTGAAAAGTCACTGCGGACTCCAAGATTAACTCAGGTACAACTAGATTTCCCTAACAGTTCTCTTTGTCTTTTAGAGGGGGGGGGGGAAATGGTAATTTAATTACCGCGTTATTAAATGTAGGATCTACTTGTTTTTGTTTTTGTTTTTTCATTATTTGATTGCTGCCATTGAGAATGGAAGGTTGGCATTGAGCTCATATCTCTGACATAATCTGAAAAAGTTCAGTAGAAAACTACATACAAATATCAGACTGCCTTGTCTGGGGATTAAAGCCTGCTTAATAAGAAAATCATCTCAGAATTCACGCGCAAAAAAAAAAAAAAAAAATCCAGCAGTTACTGAGTTGTGTTATCCAATGTATTGCATATGGTGGCTTGAAAATGTAATTGATTTTACTTGTAGTGTATATCGGCAACCAGAAATCAATAAATGTTCTGACGATCCTACAATAGGCAGTATTATGCTGCGGAAAAACGGACGTTGTCAACCACAGAAAACATTTATCATGACATTTGGTGTTTTATGTTTGATTTCTGTGATCACAATTTTGCTACCAGTCACTTTCTGATGAATACTTTTATGGACTTTTTGCCGTGTGGGCAGGAAATGTTTGCATTACAGATTATTTCTCTGAGGGCATTTTGCTTCTGGGATAAGCAGAGGAAAATGGAAAGTTTTCCAACATAAGTTGCTCTTAACATTTTCGTGGCAATTATTTAACTGTGTCAAAGCTAATCCTGACAAAAGTTTTGCTCGTCTGAAGTGTTATATGATTCCACATTCAATTATCGTGTGAAAAGACCTTTTGTTTGAGCACCAGCTTGTCTATTTTCCCAGATAATGGAAATAATGCCCTTGCCATGCTTTGGGCGAGATGTTGACTCAGCACTGACAGGGTCATTATGACCCAGCTCGCAAAAGCATTTACATTTGGTGGGTGGTTTTACATTGGGGCCACAACACTTTTTTTCTTTGTTTTGAATGTCGTCTCTCAGTCATACTTTGGGCGAGATGTTGACTCAGCACTGACTGGGTCACTGTGACCCAGCTTGCAAAAGCATTTACATTTGGTGGGTGTTTTTACATTGGGGCCACAACACTTTTGTTTCTTTGTTTTGAATGTCATCTCTTAGCCATATATTTAGGTATCTGCAAAGAAACTTGGGCCTGATATAACACGTGCTCTGCCTCCAATGTTTTACTCTGCCGGTCATATCCCGCAAAAGTACCCAGTTCTTTAATTTGTCTGCTTCGTTATTTTTACTTGGAATTTCATGTCAACTCTTTGAGTACCAAGTTGTAGACTGAGTCAATGGCTTTCCTTGGCACACTAAGCACATGGAGTAAAGCTGTTGACCTGGACCGTTATATTCTATGGGAATGTGGGCACGCTGCTATTTGAGTGAAGGGCCTTTTTACAAAGAGTATTAAGAGAGGATCTATTTGATAATTCAGAGAAGTTTATGACTTGTGACTTTAGTCGCAGTTGGCAGTAAAAGAGTTAATAGAAAACATTTTTGCTGAGAAGTATGGACAGTCTACAGCTTGGGTCAGCGTGCCTTGATGTTGACCTTGACCTTTCTTGGGCATGCTGGAACTCGACCCACAGGTCTACATATGAGCAATTTGAATCGGGAGCCATTAATATCCTGTTGAATGTGGCCTATGGTGTGATTAGCATAGAAAGAGCCATAACAAGGGGCAGGTCTGATGTCAGTATGGATTCGTGGGGAACTTTGACCCTTTGACCCTGGAGTTTAGGATGTAGTTAACAGCTGCCCTTGGTGTGGGTTGGAAGTATAGCATCCAGCACACACCAAGGAAAGCTGTTGACGGGGGGGGGGGGGGAGCATGGTATCTTGATTGGTCTCATCTGCAATTCTCATTCAAATTATTTGTCATTACTGTTGAAATTAGTCAAAACATTGAAGCGGTTGACATTTGACCACTGGTCAGATTTTGTAAAATCATAGAAAATCATATGGACACTTCTTGCTACCGCTCGACCTATATTTGTATACCAGGTGGTGTTGCAGTACTTTTCACTATTTATGCCTCCCTCCTACCGGAGCAATTGCTTTTTCTGTGCGTCCATCCGCCCACTTTTCATGTCTGAGCTATAATTTGCTTGTCTCTCAACTGAAGTTAACGAAACTTAACGCACAGGTGCATCTGGACAGAAGGGTGTGTCATGAACCCAAAATAGCTTGCTAGGTGAAGTACATTGTATGTGGATAGCAGTAACATATCATTCTAAAATCATGTGCGGGCTATAATTTCTTTACTATTTAACTTAGTTTCATGAAACTTCACACACATATATCTTGACCTAAAGGTGTGTCATGAAACAAAAGTAGGCCACTAGGTCAATTATCAGGGTCACAGTGATACCTTCATGTAAAACTACAGGACACTTCATGCCCGGGCTGTAATTATGTTGTCCGTCAACTTAGAATCATGAAACTTTACACACCTGTGTATCTGGACGCAAGAGTGTGTCATGCATAAAAGTAGGTTACTAGCTCAAGTATCTGGGTCATGGTGATAGCCTGTTTTTATTGACAAGAGTCATTCCAAAATGAGACCTATGATTAACAAGGTTATAAATGAGGCCAGGGGGGCATGGAATTAGCAACCTCTGATTGCCTTTAAATTTGTTTCCATTTTTTGAATTTTTTGTGTTTTTGCTGTTTTCAACTTCTTTTCAAATACTATCACCAAGATTGCACTGGTTTAAGGGGGAAAGGGTTAAGGCTGGTGCAGAAAATGCCATCTGTGAAATCCAACGGGTCCCTCAAGACTGTCACCCTTTTGGCCCGACACAGGCTGCATACAGTGGTCACCCCTCGACGCAGACCGCTGTCTTATAGGGCCCCCTTTTCTGGGGGACTTTACAGGACTTAAAAAGAAGGGGACCACTTAAGTTGTCATGTAGGGTGCATAGTGTCGCAAAATCATGATTTGCTTTATGTGCCCTGTCCTTTTAAGTGACTGCAGTAACTTGATGCAGTCCTATCAAGTGAACATACATATCATTTCTGAGTATATGTGCATTGCTGCAAGTTCCAGCTATAAATTTTTGAAAAGGTCAACATCTTCAAATTGGCTTCAGCAGCCGCAATAATTAGACGCGCTTGATCCTTGATAAATATTTGAGTATTTGGTGAAGAACGGTGTGTAGACTGCAATGATGCCAAAGCTGCAGTTTCTGAAATGAAACTCAATAAATGTGTATTTCTGATGCAGAGCTCTTAGTATGGCCTGATCTGGCCAGAGAATGGATACTAAATCTGATGGGCAGCTTAATGAAAAGCAGTGTTACAAAGCAACATATACCAACCAATGACATAAAATGAAAGCCTGATATTTAGGGAAACTGATGTTTTAATCCTTTCCCCCTTGAATTAAGTCAACATCTTTCCTTGGCATGTGATCTTGATGAGTCTCATGTACATTTCTCAGTCAAATTGTTTTTCATAACTATTGAAATTAGTAGAATACGCTGAAGCAGACGACATTTGACCACCAGCTGGTTTTGGCCGGTTTGAGGGGGACAGAGTTAAACTGTAGATATTACCATGCAAGTATTATGATGTAAAATCTGAAAGGAAAAAAAAAAAGTGCATGTGTAAAGTCTGGTGGCACATAGATTCATTGCAGAAGGCTTATATTCACAGAGATAAAGTGAGGTTCAGCAAATATCATACAACAGTTTGTAGTATTTCCTACATGGATGCTGATTTGTTTGAAACATGGAATGCTGTGCTCAGATGTCCACACGCCACAACATGTGTGGGAGTTCAGAAACGCTTCATGGAAGGTACTTGCCAATGTCAGATCATTAAAAAATCAGGTGCAGGCAACATTATTCGGCAACGACAATGTTGCTGCACGCAACTGGCATTGGCCAGGTCCATTTGCCATGACATCTCAAATGACTCTTACAGCCACTTTTTTTTTGCTTGGCTTGAGAAACCTGCCCCTGTACTAAGTGAAGCCATTTTATTGGGTTCAGTTCCTGTGGGCGGGGGGTTTATTGAGTTAGAGCCAAAAAGTGTTGAGAGGAATTGGAAAGAAGTTGCATTACCTTATGGTTTTATTTCATATCTTCACCCACTGTTTATTATAAAAATCAACATCAAAGATTGTCCATCACAAGTGTTGCAAGAAATTGTTACTAGGAAACAGATCAGAAAACAAAAAAAGAAAAGGAAAAAAAAAAGAAGCTCATTTTGAGTGTGGACAGGAAGCAACAGCAGTTAACCCTGTGGAAACTGAATCAACAGCTTTGCTCGGTGCACTCTGTTGTACCCATGCAGAGTGCACCGAGCAAAGCTGTTGATTGGTTACACATGCATCAAGCAAAGCTGTTGATTGGTTACCTGTGCACCGAGCAAAGCTGTTGATTGGTTACCTGTGGACTGAACAAAGCTGTTGATTGGTTACCTGTGGACTGAGCAAAGCTGTTGACTGGTTACCTGTATCATTCTTCATTATGAAAAAAAAAAAGCAAATGCTATTTGTGACACTGAACAATTTCTGGTAATAATTAATGGGAAAACTGGCAAGCCAATGCATCAGTTGTAAGTGAATCAAGGGTTAGATAACTAGCATCCGTTCCAGGGAGGTGCTGTTATTATTTTCACATAACAGCCTCACTTCAGCATACCAATAACATTGCCTTTCAGAGTATCTTCTATTTCTTATACCAGCTGTGAATTGCTTGCCCTCAGTTACATGCTGTAAATTCACTGTATTTTTATTTTTGCCTATTCCACCAATATCACAAAACTGTGAAAACAAAAGCACAATTGAGTAGTATTTTAACCCGTAAAGTGCTGATTTAAGAACGAGTCAACAGCTTACCTTGGGGCACTTTGTGCACAATTAATGCACACAAAATGCTGGGTTACCTGTATCATTCTTCATTATGAAAAAAAAAAAGCAAATGCTATTTGTGACACTGAACAATTTCTGGTAATAATTAATGGGAAAACTGGCAAGCCAATGCATCAGTTGTAAGTGAATCAAGGGTTAGATAACTAGCATCCGTTCCAGGGAGGTGCTGTTATTATTTTCACATAACAGCCTCACTTCAGCATACCAATAACATTGCCTTTCAGAGTATCTTCTATTTCTTATACCAGCTGTGAATTGCTTGCCCTCAGTTACATGCTGTAAATTCACTGTATTTTTATTTTTGCCTATTCCACCAATATCACAAAACTGTGAAAACAAAAGCACAATTGAGTAGTATTTTAACCCGTAAAGTGCTGATTTAAGAACGAGTCAACAGCTTACCTTGGGGCACTTTGTGCACAATTAATGCACACAAAATGCTCTAAGGAAATCTGTTGACTAAGACTATTTTTTGCTTTAGACTGTGAGACTTACTGGTATTTGAATGAAAGGTATCTTCATCACACATTTGAATCTTTTCACCATTAATGTTTAACAGTAATGAGAAATCAATTATAGCGGTGATTAGCACTCTAAGGGTTAATATAGCTTGAACAGGAACTCTATCCAAAACTGTGAAGATTTGTTGTGATATCCCGCTTGGTGCTTTACGCTTAGAGCTCTTGAAGCATAAATGCCAACTTGTCATATAAAGAGTTCGGACTGTGGAATAGGGTAATGACTACTAGGAAATGGTTCAGGGCAAAAAGACACAAATACAATAATAAGCTTCCAGCTTGTTTTCAACTATACCCAGAAACCTGGGTAACAAAAATTTGTCAAACTATAAGGACATATTATGCTGGTAAATTGCCTGAAAATTTTCTTAGTAACATGCATGTGCCTTGAAGGAGAGAGTTGACACTTTCAGTGCTAAATTGAAGACCGAGTCAACATCCTTCTTTGGTACACTTTGGACACAATATGTACAAAGTGCACTGAGGTGTATGTAGGAAAGCTGTTGATTCTTGAGGAAAGCTACTGACCTAGAGCATTCTTCAGAGGAAAGCTACTGACTTAGAGCATTCTTCAGAGGAAAGCTACTGACCTAGAGCATTCTTCAGAGGAAAGCTACTGACCTAGAGTATTCTTCAGAGGAAAGCTGTTGACCTAGAGCATTCTTCAGAGGAAAGCTACTGACCTAGAGCATTCTTCAGAGGAAAGCTGTTGACCTAGAGCATTCTTCAGAGGAAAGCTACTGACGTAGAGCATTCCTCAGAGGAAAGCTGTAGACCTAGAGCATTCTTCAGAGGAAAGCTACTGACCTAGAGTATTCTTCAGAGGAAAGCTACTGACCTAGAGCATTCTTCAGAGGAAAGCTACTGACCTAGAGCATTCTTCAGAGGAAAGCTGTTGACCTGTCTTCTTTTCCCTGGAAATATAGGCATGCTGCTACTTGATTGGAAGATCCTTTGTCCAGGAATTTGAACCTGGAAACTCTTATGATAATTCAGTCAGGCAACTTGTGTTGTGACTTGGGGTACAACCTTTCTCACTTGAAATTACCAGAAATAGTCCTGAGTCACACATGTGGCCTGCTTTTTCTTGGAGTGAGAATAGTGTAAACTATTTAATACAAAGAGAAACTTAACAAACCTAATTCTGTAAGCCCATGTACCGTTTAAACACTATCAAGTCCGATATTCTAAGAGCAAAGTCCTATTCCGTACCATTCACTGAAAAACTGTATTGTTCTAAATCATAATAGCAAATTAATTTATGAAAGGAACAAATCATATTCATAAAATTTGAAATTTAGAAGAAAGTTTTAGGCATTATTAGCCTTTAAAAAATCGGGTCATCAGCGGGGAACCAGCGCAAGACTTGTTTCGGTGCCATTTGTCGACAGCTTTCCTCATAGTGCATTGCAGAAAGTTGTTTACCGTGTCTCCACAGAATTAGCGCAGTGGTTCTTGTCGTGGAAGGATTGACCCTTCTAATCAAACCACCTTGTCTTGAGAGACCACATAATGAAGTTCCAGAGTGATTCCTGTTTAACCTCACCTGACTTGTCAGTCAACTGAGGTCATGTGTGGTTAGGCAATCATCATCTGTCGGTCATCCACATTGTCTGTGAAGAACAAGCTGTTATATCAGTGATCTTGACCTATTTTTGTGAAGTCATCATGCTTGTAAAGTTGAAAGAGGGGATTTTGTGATGACAGGGTGTAGCTTGGACATCAATGGCAATGTCAGGACAGCACCAGGCCCATGGGCCTCTTGTACATGTATAACATAATCTGAGTCACCTTGATCTTCCGTCTCAAGGTCACTGAGGTCATACGGTGAAGGACTCACTCATTGTTGTCTTGGTACATGCAACAATGTCCATCACAGGAATTGCACAAATAAGCTATGACTACATGTGGAGGAAAGTGCCATCTGATGGACAAATGAGATACTAAAATCACGTAAGCTTTGTATGTTCAGACACCACTTGAGGACTCGCAACTTTGAAATGAAGATTTAGGTGCACTATAGCCATGGAGTGAGCAGAGCATTAGGCCCATTGGCCTTTTGTTTTTGGTCAGTTTTGGGCAAATTTTGAACGTATCTTCTCAGAAAGTGCTTGGCCAATTGCCTTGAAATTGCATAGGGACACTTCTGGGGACCCCCAGACCTTAATTTGTTCATCAGGTGGTGCTGCAGTTTTTTTTTTCTATTTTTTTTTTTTTTATTGATTGTTGTGTGTGTCTATTCCTGTTCACTTTTTATCAAAACCTATGTCTCAGATTGTGCTGGAACTTGATTGAAGTGTACCTTGTAGATGGGTCAAATAAACTTGTTCACTATGTGGCGGAGTTGCATGTCTCTAGTTTTTAATGAATTTTTCAATTTGGGTGCGTGCAGGTTAATGCATGCATTCCTATTGATTATTATACAAGTCTATGGGGATTGCAATGATTATTCACATTTTTGACCTCTTCTCTAAAACTGTCAGCCCAATTCACTTCAAGTGTGGCAAGTACTGATCTCAGATGGGTCTATACTGAGTGTGTTCAAAAGGGCACCCTTCAGTAATTTTTTTTGGTGAGTGGGGTTAATTGTTGGCAAAAATGTTAAGGAAGATGTTAAGAAATCTTCCATCTTTGAAACAGCTTGACCGTTATTGCTGTGAAATTGCACAGGAACACTTTTTGGTATCCCCAAGACCACAGTGGGTTGAATGTCCTCACGGCCCTCTTGTTTTTGGTTACTTGTATGGGAGACCACCTGTCTTGAAACACTGTTTGATTTGATCTAGTGTTACTTTATTTCGGGGGGGGGGAGGGGGGAGGGGGGGTCAGATAGAGTGTACAAAGCACATGGCCCCTTGAAAGCCTCTGCTTATTTCCTTGCAATTGTGCACAATGGTAGTGCCGACCTCGATCTTTTCTTTGCCTGGCACAGTGTATGGCAACTTACAGCATATGGCACCTGGAGCACGACCTCTCAGGCAAGGCAAAAACCACCGACTTCAGCCTGGGCATGTTGGTTCTTGTGTGGAAGCTAGTTCTACAGGGAATTTGACGACTGCGTTCATATTCCAGTTAGACGTTAACTCTTTCAGTGCCAAATTTTTGACTGAGTCAACAACAACTTTTCTCGGGGTACATTGGGATTCCTGCACCCAATGCATGCCAAGAAAAGCTGCTGACCTGGGATATTCTCTCTGGAACTGTAGGTATACTGGTACTTGAATGAAAGGTCTTTTTACCAGGAATACGAATCTGAGATCCTAATGATGATTCAGACTAGTTTGACTTAAGCAGATTGATTTAAGTCGTGATAGACCCTGAAAGAGTTAAAGATGGTCTGCCACTTGGATAGCGTGGAACAAGTTAAGGTGTTGTTGACGCCAGTGCTGCGGGCCTGCAAGGTACTCGGTGCTTCAAGTGCACTACTTTCCCACCTACAACTCCCGCATGCAACTGTTTTCATCATAAGGTTAAGCCGCAGAAAAGAGGCCGAGTGATGTTTGCTTAAAGAAAGTGGAGCAATCTCAAAAACAAAGACAAATCGAACAAAAAACAAACCACAAAAAAAACAAAAAACTTTTATGGCATCGGGTCAGCATAATGAGGCTTTAAACAGATTACACTCATTTTGGGGGCTCAAGATAACACAGAATCAACCAGAAGGAGTGGTCAAGTGTCTCGGGTGCCTGTGAAAAGGGCAACCGGGAGGAGATAAATTTCCTGGTATTGAATGTTTTGTGGAAGAGAAATATGTGTAATCATTAGAGTGTCGGCAGTTTAGTGCTGGAGGTGATTGCAGCTTTTATGACTCTGTTTATGCTGTTGCGTCCGGAGAGTGTACAGTCTGGGATCACATGACTGGATAGCCATGTTGGTCCAGTCTGAATCACTTAAGTTGATTGGGGCACAGACATAACCTATCTGTTGTTTATTGGTGGATTACATTCAAGTGCCCTTGAGAACAGGAAGTTGAACCTGCAATATGTAATAAGTAAAGATTTAACTGTATGTAACGAACCCTACTGGAAGTAAGTGTGGACTGTGTGGGCCGTCTGTGCACCACTTTTCCCTGTATTGGACAAACATGTCCTTCTTTTGAGGTTACTTGAGGTATTTGACAGTTGCGTGTTAACAGCTGTGAAATGACGTCAATGAATGAATGAATCAATCAATTAACTTGACTTTTTTCAGAGTATTTGGCTGGACCTAATGTGAATTGCATACACTAGCCTGTACACTAGCAAGAAGAGCTTTTGTTCACCCTTCAGTGTTTTATTTAACATTTTTGTGTCAACAACTTTTCGTGATGCGCATTGGATACCATGGACCCAAAGTATGCTGAAGCTAGCTGTTTACCTGGACTATCCTTTTATTTTGTGAGAAACCACAGCCATGATGGTACTTGAATGAAAGGTCTTTTTGCTGGTACTTGAATGAAAGATCTTTTTGCTGGTACTTGAATGAAAGGTCTTTTCATTAAAGAACAATCATTTAATATGTTCTGCAATGAATAAATGGTGTTTGTCTTGTTTTGCATTACCCTAAAAAAAAAAAAGCCTACCAATACTTCACATGTATATCTTCTTCCTAGAATGTTGGAAATGGAAAATGCCAAGGTATTCAAGACTCCAATCCATACCTAGGTATTTTGTGGCAAAAATGCCAAGGAACACAGAAATGCTTTTCACTCTTGAGATTACCGTGGCATTTCTCGGTAAGAATGCTGAGAAACGCCGAGGTACTTTTCATCCTACTTATTAGCTTGGCATTTCTAGGCATTTGCGCCTAGAAATGGGAGAGTAGCATCGAAGCAGACCTTGCTGTTTCTCGGCAAAATTACCAAGAGATGCTGAGAAAAGGATTTTTGTACAAATTTTCTCAGCATTTCTTAGCAAAAAGTGCAGAGGATGGCCCTTTCTTGCCATTTTGGCTCTCCTAGTGTGACCTTTCAAGCATAACTTAACCGCATTGAAGTAAGTTTTAGCCAATAGGAAATCACCATAAATGAGTGGAAATCCAGAGCTTCAAGATGGTATTACACATGGCATGTTTGCATTCGGAGACAACAGACTACGCTGGAGTCAAACGAGCACAATTTTGTTGGATTTTTGACATTGTTTTGCTAATTTCCAGCCGGAAAAGTACTCAAAAATGCTGTAAAAGGGACATTCTATATCTCAATAAATAAATTTGATAACTTTACTTGGCATTATCTTGGTATAGACTGAAAGATGCAGCATTTTGGCAACCATTTATGCCCAAGTGACACCTGTTCCCTGAAGGTAATAAGTTTCTCGAGCACCACAAAACATCGCAAAATGACACACATAGGAAACTATTTCAGCACTGAGAGCACTCCATCACAGAACTCTTTTAACTGTTTAAGGGTTAATGTACCAAAGAAGGAGAAGGATATTATTTTTAGATGAATATATGAACATGAATTTGACCTTTGAACAATGCCACATGTTCTTAAGACCAAATGGTGGTCATGCACTGAACTTGCCATTTCATAAAAAAGAAACCGAACAAAAACAAAAGACAAAAACAGTTTGCAGGAAAATTATGTAGGTGGATAGCATCTGCATTGTCAGCATAAATCCACAAATTGTTTTTTTTTTGGGGGGGGGGATAAAATCTTTTTTATTAAGAGTGGGACATCAGCCGCTGTTGTTCATTGCACAGGTTGGGCACTTAGAGCCCAAGGTAAAGCTGAAGACAGGGAACATGTCCTGCCAATATATCTTTTCTCCAATTTGCCTTTGGATTTCATTAGCGGACCGCAGTTGCTACTCGGCATGAGCCACTATACATTAGACTGCGCTTAAGCAGTTTGTGAACACCATGCTGGATACAGTGTAACTCTTCATAGAAGGCCCATGTTAAATCTATAGGCCACCAAGTTTGGACACCGAAATAATGTCTTACAGTATACAATAATCATATTTTTCCTAAAAGGATATGTAACATGGCACGTAGAGTATCAGGCAGTGTATTTTTCAGCAATAATTATTAAAATTGTCTTAATAAGAGTGATTATCAATATTAATTTCAGAAAGACATGCTATTCCTATGGCGTTGGATGCCTAGATACATTGTGTAAGAACAGTGGAGTCAGGCCTATGTTACATGTATAAGGTTTGATAATTGCCGGGTATTGAATGGCTGCAAAATTACATGTACAGGTTTACATGGCTACTGAAACTGATAGGGCACTTAAGGACACTCCATCACATTCATCATTTTCACAAGAGCTCAGACAGCGTGGTGGGGGTGGAGGGTGCATCGTGCTGTATATTTGTATCAATGTAACGAAATGAGCATTAAGTAATCTCAGCCCATGGATTTGCCACTGGAAACTGAAAAAAAAAAAAAAAAAAAAAAGAAGATTGGAAATACTGATGTTGAGAGACCAGTAAATGTTACTAATACATTTTCACTTGAAACAACCAAATTTAAGCCAGGCGTATGATTTCACTTCTTTCATGGTCAGCTTAACTGGGAGATCATCACTTGTGAATGTGGGGAACCACTCTTTCTGGGTGGGAAAATAAGATGATGACAAAGAGTACTCAGTGTACTCTGTATTGAATGACTCTCTATTGAATGATGGAAATATTGAACCGCCCCTTATAATAATGATACAGGTGTGCCGGGGGTAATTGTTATTCCCAGTATAAATTAATCAATATTCACTCTTTCACTGCCAACTACGACTTAAGTCAAAGTGGTCAAGAGGAACTTCCCTGAATTATCAAATAGATACTATATTGATATTCTTTGTAAAAAGGCCTTTCATTCAAGTACCAGCATGCCCATAGTCTGATAGGATATAATGGTCCAGGTCAACAGCTTTCCTAATTGCACTTAGGGCACATGGTGCCTGAAGATCACTGAGGAAAGCTGTTGACTTAGTCCAAAATGTGGCAGTGAAAGAGTTAAAGACAAATATTTACAACAATGATGTAATGTAATTATAAGCACCTCTACATGTACTGAACCGGGGGTTGATGGGATCATTTCGATAACTTATTAAAGCTTGTTATAAGACAAAGATAATAGTGGAAGTTTACAGCAACCCCAAGCAGTGAGTCATCATTATTATCGGCAAATAGTAAATGCAATAATTACCACCTGTGCCATTGACATAGTTCTATGCTAACGGGTTAAAAGAAAGATTGGTTGGCTCGCTTTAGTGACCACCCCAGGCACATGAACTGAGTCAACAAAAATCATCAGCCAATGCTAACATAAACAGTAACAAGCTACAACTTAAATAGGCCCACATGTGCAGGAGCTGGTAAAAGAGGTTAATAAGCTGATTGTGATAGGGTTACAACATGGGAGCATTTATGTGGGGCTACCTTTGTAACCCATTATGAGTTGAGCATCATTACATGTATTGGCAAACAGGTAATGACAGTAATGGTACCTTACAACTGATAACACGGTACATGTATACATGTACCTTTATGTAGTTCTAGGATAATAGGCCCACTTCAGTAACATC
The DNA here is from genome assembly GCA_964020975.1 of Hermodice carunculata. NCBI lineage: Eukaryota > Metazoa > Annelida > Polychaeta > Eunicida > Amphinomidae > Hermodice > Hermodice carunculata. The sequence goes on from OZ026622.1 coordinate 7,828,602, forward strand.
TAATACCTTAATTTAGGAGTTTGGTCTTTGATGTTGAGTACATTGTTCATTGAAGCTTATATAATCAAAGTTTTGTAATGCTAAGAGTAACTATTGCTACAAAATAGGCCTATTACTAGTAAGTGGAATTATAGGCCTACTATAGTTTTAATTCAAATATTTTAGCGTGAGAAGTTTAGGATTATTCAACAAGTCTGTAGGTTTTAGCTCTTATGATATAAGAGAGTGATGTGCTTTGATGTTGAATAATTGCACTATTTTTTTGGTTGAGTTGTATGTGAATGACCTTGACCCTGTTTAAAAGATTTTGCAAGTTTTAGAATTTAGCATCCAATGTATAGCATTGTCAGGAACATTTATGACAGATTTTTCCTATTTTTTTTTCTTTTTTTTTTAAGCAGGAAAGGTCATGGAATACTACAGGCATTTTTAGGGTTTTTTTCCCCCAGCAATTGTAAAAAATTGCTATTTCACTTCAGTTGTGGACATTTTGTTGTTCATATGGAGGTTGATCAATCACATAAGTAGGATAATAAGAAGGGCCTATAATGGTCCAGGATGTGTACCCCAGAATAATCTGTGCAGGTGCATCTAAGAGTGTAGATGATAAACTGAACATGAGGGTCTACCTTTCCCAGTGAGAACTGAACTGAGTCAACAACATTCCTTGGTGTTTGGGGGAAGGGGGTGGGTGGGATGGGGATGTGTGGAGCGGGGGGTGGGTCGGTGGGATGGGGTGGATTTACAGCACTTTAACCTGTTTGGTAAAAAGTTTGTCACTGTAAAGAGCATTTGTAGCATTGCGTTCTCTTGTTGACTACTAACAAGAAACCTTAATAAGACTTTGAGGTACTTTGAATTGCTTTATTTTCATGTGTTTAAATTTTCATGGTTTTAAGCTCAGCTGGCTTATCAGCCAGTAGAGCTTATGCCATCACTCTTCATCCGTCGTCCATCATCTGGTGTCCATTCACAGTTCACATGTTTAACTTCTCCAAAACCATCAACCAGATTCACTTTAAACTTGATGGGTATGTCATTTGGGTGGGTGTATACCAAATTTGTTCAAATGGTCACATTCCAGTGATTTTTGGATTTTATATGAATTTTTTGTTCTCTTTTTGCAGCAAATCTTAAAAAATTGCAAAGCTATAAGTACATGTCAGTTGAGCACGGGACTGTCACAGTCCTCATGTTTTCTTTTTTTCTTAATTTTCTGTGTGTTTTGGCTAATTTGGACTTTTGCTCCAGAACTGTCACTCAAATTAAGCTGAAACTTTGTGGATATATTTTTGTTAAAGGATGAAACAGAGTTGTTCACTAGAAGGCACTGCTGTAAATTCCTGACTTCTAACGATTGTCAGTTCGGGTACTTATCAGTAAATGCAATTTCCTATTGATTACAATGTAAGTTAGTGGGCATTGTAAAGCTAATTCTCATTTTCGACTTCTTCTCAGAAATCATCAACCAGATTAACTTAAAACTTTATGGTAATGTTCCTTGGGTGGGTCTCAACCAAGTTTGTTCAAATGGTCACGCTTTAGTGATTTTTGGATTTTTTTTATAAATGTTCTTTTTTTGGCAAATCTTAAAAGTCTTCTCTGAAACCACTCATCCCATTGCTTTGACATTCACAAGCTCACTCCAAGTGATTCCTAGTTCTTAATTTATTCACCAGGTGGTGCTGCAATTTTTTTTCTATTTTTTATGATTTTCTGTGTGTTTTCACTGTTTTTGACTTTTGTTCCAGAACTATCACTCAGATTTAGCTGAAACTTGGTGGATATGTTCTTTGTTAAAGGGTGAAACAAAATTGTTCACTAGGTGGCACTGCTGTGGATTCCTGATTTTAACGATTTTTATCAATTTGGGTACTTATTAGTAAATGCATCTTTTATATTGATTACTATACATGCAAGTCAATGGACATTCTAATGCTAATTCACATTTTGGACTTCTTCTCTGAAACCATCAACCAGATTGTCTTCAAACTTGGTGGCAATGTACTTTGGTGGGTCTCTACCAAGTTTGTTCAAGTGGTCGCACTTTAGTGAATTTTTATTTTTATGATTTCTTTTTTTTTTTTTTGGTTCATTTTGGGGCAAATCTTACAAAAATTTATCCTCTAAAACTGTGCACCCAATTGCTTTGATATGACACAGGAACACTCCTAGGGACTCCTAGTTCTTAATTTGTTCACCAGGTGGTGCTGCAATTTTTAGCTCAGCTGACTTTATAGTCAGACTAAGCTTTTAGGAGGCTCAGTGTCTGTCTGAGAAATACTTCCAAATGTCATATACACTCAGCTAAACCTCAACACAGGTCTATTCAGTTGCAACTTTGATTTTGTGGGACGACCGTAGGTCAGCTGAGCATGGGCTGTTCACGCAGCCCTCTTGTTATATTTTTGACATTAAACTGTAGTTTTAATTTCACGATTTTTGACATAATTCCTGTTCAAACAACTTAAAATACTATTTCACTGTGTATATTCACAGTTTTGTGCTGCCAGTGACATGAGTGAAATACCAGGTAAACAACTTTCCAGGGTGTGATTTGGGCAGCTCAGCCCATGTAAGGAAAGCTGTTGACTTGGGTCTTGTTATCTTGACAGGTCTCATCTTGAATTCTGATTCATATTATCTCACTGCTCAAATTAATAAAAAACATGGAGGCAGATGACATTTGACCAGCAGGCAGTTTTGCCAGGTTTAAAGAAAAAGGGTTTCCATTAAAAAAAAAGTGTTTTGTCCCTAGTCTGCAGCTGGTCTCGCATAAAGCCAGCTGGCTCATTTCACTCACACAAAAAACTCATCAAAAATAAAAATAAAATTCCCAGTGTGGGCTAAGTACCCTGATGTGACATTCATTCTTATGGTCATGGAAAAGCTGTTGATTTTATCGAGGAATTGCTGCAGAGATTTTTAAGTCAAAGACATTTTGTATGCACCATTCGTGCCCCGTGCACTTCCTTTAAATTTGCTATTTATTTCATGACGCCACCACACGTCTGTCTAGATTGGCACTGCCAAATACCATTTAATCGACTTACAGCCCTTAGACAGCCAATTATGTCTGATAAGTGGGACTTGACGCCCTCTCTTGTAAAATTACAAAAAATGTGCGTCTTTGAACTATCTGATGTTAAAGCCAAATCTAATCTTGCAACAGATTTTCCAGTCGTTTACCAAGTTTTATTGAACAGATCTATGGCGAGGGGAATCATAGGCTTTCAGGGCAAGGACAATCATGGATATCTCGTGTAGCTTAGCAGGGGATTTATTTATAACTTGGTGGAGAGCCTCTTCAGATCCTACATGATGTTCGTGTCATCACAAGTGCTGAACACGACAGTTTGTTACATTAGGGTTCTGGAGGGCAACTGGTATGTTATTACGAGGGGTGATTGCCAGTGTGCTGTCAATATGGCAAAGTGGTTCATTAAACAGATGACATCAGGAGGGCCAATACAAGATGTGTTATCAGATTAGACATGTTGGGCAGAACAATCTGGGCTGCAGACAGCCAATATTTGCAATATCATGAGAGATGACCACTCTCTTTTCTCTTAATGAGAGGTGTTGCAGCCAGTTGTGTATATGAAGGCTTGGCTCAAAGTGCTTGTCAGTTACGAACTTACTGTGGTAATCAATTGTAGTCTTGCAGTGACACAGACTTAGTGGTCCTGGTGAATGGAGGGAACTTAGAATGAGCAGTCCTGTTATAACCAGTCCTAATGGTTGGTCCAGTCCTGTTATAACCAGTCCTAATGGTTGGTCCAGTCCTGTTATGACCAGTCCTAATGGTTGGTCCAGTCCTGTTATAACCAGTCCTAATGGTTGGTCCAGTCCTGTTATAACCAGTCCTAATGGTTGGTCCAGTCCTGTTATAACCAGTCCTAATGGTTGGTCCAGTCCTGTTATAACCAGTCCTAATGGTTGGTCCAGTCCTGTTGTGAACAGTCCTAATGGTTGGTCCAGTCCTGTTATAACTAGTCCTAATGGTTGGTCCAGTCCTGTTATAACCAGCTCTAATGGTTGGTCCAGTCCTGTTATAACCAGCTCTAATGGTTGGTCCAAACCCATTATAAGCAGTTCTAATGGTTGGTCCTGTTCTGTTATAACCAGCTCTAATGGTTGGTCCAGTCCTGTTATAACCAGTCCTAATGGTTGGTCCAGTCCTGTTATAACCAGTCCTAATGGTTGGTCCAGTCCTGTTATAACCAGTCCTAATGGTTGGTCCAGTCCTGTTGTGAACAGTCCTAATGGTTGGTCCAGTCCTGTTATAACTAGTCCTAATGGTTGGTCCAGTCCTGTTATAACCAGCTCTAATGGTTGGTCCAGTCCTGTTATAACCAGCTCTAATGGTTGGTCCAAACCCATTATAAGCAGTTCTAATGGTTGGTCCAGTTCTGTTATAACCAGTCCTAATGGTTGGCCCTCATCCTGTTGCTACCAGTTCTAATGGTTAGTACAGTTACATGTATAACCAGGTTACTCCAGTCCTGTTATAACATTCTAATGGTTAGTCCAGTTCTAGTATAATCAGTCCTGTTATGACAAATCCTGATGGTTAGTCCAGTTCCATTGGTTAGTTCGGTCCCAGTATAACCAATCCTACTGTTTAGTCCAGTTCTGATATTGGTAGCGCATATATAGTTAGTCTAGTCATGTTATAACCAATCGTACATTTAATGATTGGTTCAGTCCCCTTAGAACCACACAGTCCTACTAGATAGTCCAGTCCCGACAGAAGCAGTCCTAATGGTCCATCCAGTCCTCTTATAACCAATCCTAATGGTTGGTCCAGTCTTGTTAGAACCAGTCTAAATGGTCAGTTAAATCCTATCAGAACCAGTCAAAGTGATCAGTCAGTCCATTCCTGTCTACAAACGGTCAGACTGGTCCGTCCAGTCTTGTTAGCTCTGCTGACTTGTCAGTCAGCAGAGCTTATAGAATCCGTTTGCGTCCGTCTGTCCGTCCGTCCGTCTTTCCGTCCGTCTGTCGTTAGACTTTTTATATTTTCGACTTCTTCTCAAAAGCCGCTACATAGAATGTTTTGATTTTGCACATGGATGATCCCCAGGTGGACCTCTACCAAGTTCGCGAAGGAGATGATGATGCAATAATTTTTCTATTTTTTATGAATTTTTAAATTTATTTTTTGAAAAAAATTAAAATTTCTTCATCTTAAGAACTACGAAGCCAATTGCTTTGATATTGCACATAGGGTCATCTGGGGTCAACTAGTTCTTATTTTGGCCACCAGGTGGCGCTGTGATTTTTTCCTATTTTTTTTTTTTTATGAATTATTGCCTATTTTTGACTTCTTCTCCAGAACAGCTGAACAGAATTGCTTAAAATTTTATCAGAATATAGTTGGACATTAGACAATGAAAGTTTGCGAAAATAATGTGGATATGTTAATTTTTGACAAAGTTATGCGATATCAGACTTTGTGACTGTAAGTGAGTGCTGCCACTGTACACCGGCAGCCATTGAAACAGCAAGGTATGTCAATTGATAATACATGTACTACCATCAGCAGAGCTTATAGAATCTGTTTGCGTCCGTCGTCCGTCTGTCCGTCCGTCCTTCCGCAAAATTTGTTTTAAGGACAAACTTTGCTACCACTCTACATACATGTATATAGCTGTACAAATCTAGACTGCAGTCCATGTGTTCCAATACTGTAAAAGCAGATCCCAGTCAGCAGAGCACAGGATAATCATGATCCTCTTGTTAGAACCATGCAGTTCTATAGTATGGTTGGTCCATTCCTGTTGTAACTAATCAGAACTGTCAGTCCAGCCCTGTTACAACCAGTCCTAGCAGTTGGCTCAATCTTCTTCTGAATGGTTCGTCCTGGTATGATTATAACTAGTTTTAATGATCAATCTCGTCTTGACCAAAGTGTGAGTCTCGTCTTGTCATGAGTGACCAGTCCTTATGGTGTGTTCCATTTTGCTATGACAAACCTTCAGGCTCAGGGTGGTCCCATTTCATTCATTATTCCCTGACTGGGGGGACGAAAAGTTTGCACCTTGTTCTTCCATCCACCCATTTTCTTGTCTGGGTTCATCTTTCCTATATTTCAATATCTACACCTAGGAGAGAGATATGTTGTGCACCAAAATTGGCACCCAGTGACCTTGACCTTTTGACTTCCATAAAGTTTATCTTGTCAGGACCACATTTCCTACGTTTTGAATGATCATCTTTCCTTTTTGCTGTCTGTTCTGTGGTGTGGGATGATGTGTTGCTGTGCAGTACTTGATCTTCTTTCATTAATTTTATCCGTGTGGTCAATCATGGAGTCTCTGTTGTTAAGTAGCATTAACGGTCAATCCAGTCCTGTAGTGTTAGTGTATTTAGGCCATGTTACCGGACCTATGGGAGACTGTGTGGGGTTTACAGTTGAGCAATTAAACCTTTTCAACTTCTATCACAGTCATTCCATAATCCTCTCAGCATGTGCCCCGGCCATCTGGCAACTCGATCAACTTGTACCCCAGTCAATCCATAACCCTTTCAACTTGTACCTGGGTCACCCCATAACCCTATCGGCTTGTACCCCAGTCAACTTATGACCCTATCAACCTGTACCCCAGTCAACCCATAACCCTATCAACCTGTACCCCAGTCAACCCATAACCCTATCAACTTGTTCTCCACTCAACCCATAACCCTATCAACCTGTACCCCAGTCAACCCATAACCCTATCAACTTGTTCCCCGGTCAACCCATAACCCTATCAACCTGTACCCCAGTCAACCCATAACCCTATCAACTTGTTCTCCAGTCATCCTATGACCCTGTAAATTCATACTCTAGTCACATACCCCTTGAGCCTATCAACTGGTACCCTTTGAGCATGTGAACACACAAGCCCATATCCCAGTCAATTGACATCTCTGTTCACACAAGCCTGCAGCTGTAGTGTTTCTCTCAACCCACAGCAGAGTCAGAATCTAATCTCTGAACACTTAGGTATTCAGAAATGAATGTTTTCATTAGGATACATTCTTGTTGGTGTAAAACCTGCTCCATACTTTTGAAATCTGAGTGTCGCAGCTTTGTCAAGTACATATGTGTTATAAGGAATGGAGACTCCATGTTTAAAAAGAAAACACTGTGTTGGCCGGTCTAGAGTGTATCACCGGGTCGCCTGTTTTGTGGGATAGGCTAGGGAATGGGAGGGATGTTGATATTCCAGACAATGTTTGATGCTAACAGAGCATGTACAGTTACGTCTGAGCAAATGTTACACAGAAAGGGGAAGGCACACATTCCATTCCCATTCACTTACCGTTCCCAACCCATTCCTAGTCTGTTCCATTTGAGGGTGGGGGAGTGGGGGGTGGGGGTAGGGGTGGTGACAGGCCATTGAAAACCGAACCTATGTGTATCCCTTTGCTTGAGCATAACTGTAAGTAAAGTCATTGTGTACATGGCATATTGGTCATCTGCAAATACAGCAGCTGTTACACCTCACCACACTTATGTGTGTGTGTGTATATATATATATATATATATATATATATATATATATATATACATATATACAATATATATACATATATATATTTATATATATATATACACATATATACATTTATACATATATATATATAAAATACAGCCACATGTACACTTTCAGAGATAAAACCTTATGAACAGTATTGATTTACAATGTATTTTGTGCCTGCAAGACATTCACACATACGTTACATTTTTGTATTTGCAGGTGAGTTTCAGAGTTCTTTTCTGCTTTTCCCTGGTCGTCGTGAGTGGTACTGTAAGTAAGCAAAATTACAATTTTTTTGTTTATGAAAATTGTTAACATTTCTTTGAGGTGGTGGGGTGGGGGTTCTCAAATCTGTGTGACAGCATTACAGTGCATTGTATAGGGGATGTTGAGAGAGCAGCAGCAGAATTACAGATAAGAATTACTCCCCCCCCCAAAAAACACAAATAAAACACGTCACTGACTCCAATGACAGACCTCATGCCGTCAAAGACTACTTTTTTGTGGTACAGTGGTACCTGCAATTTAAGACCACTGCTGTGAGAGACTGCCTGGGTTTTTTGACCACTTCTCTGATGGGGCTACAGTCTATGTTCTTTGTAAATTTACCTCCAGTTTAAGACCACCTGTTATATGTGACCATTTTTTGCTGGCAGAAGGGGTGGTCTTAAATAGCAGGTACCACTGCACTTTGTTTGATTCTGTCCTTGTAATTTTTATTTTATATTCGTGAAAGACCACCTGTCTCAAGAGGCCACAGGTAGGTCATCCAGGGGGACGGTCTTTTAACCCCTCCACTACCAACTGTAACAAAAGTTGAAGTACTTTAGACGAACTTTTCTAAATTACGTAATGGGTACTATATTAATATTCTTTGTAAAAAGGCCTTTTATTCAAGTGCCAACATACCTTTTGTCCCATAGAATATGATGTTCCAGGTCAACAGCTTTCTTCAGCATGCTTTGCCGAGGAAAGCTGTTGATTCCGTCCAAAACTTGCCATTGAAAGAGTTGAGAGAGATTTCCGTGTCCAAACATTGCAAATAAAATTACGAGAGTTTTTGTAATTCAATGTCTTTGAAATTGGTGACGATAAAACAGTTGACTCATGTACAGCTGTAACTGTTAGTTGGATAGATTTCACGTAATGTTTCAAGTCGCTACCCTCCCCCTCAAAAAAAAATAAAAAACAACTGTGTTCAAATCCTTATTTTAATTTGTATTGAGTATTAAAACTCGTGTGCATGTTATTGTTGTGAAGCTCATGCATTTCACTATACATGTATTGAGAATTGTCAGTGCTTTTCCGCAGTTGGGGTACAGTGATTATTCAATATGTAATTATGAAAATGCATTGCCCTTTTCCAGCAATACCAAAAACGGCAAAGAAGCTTGCACATGGCTCATTTTCTTTGCTCAATTTGAAACTGAATATGGTGAGATCAAAGAGTTAGACTAATTAGATCAGAAGAATGTGCACTCAGAGACAACGCACAATAAAAATTCTCAATGAGGGCTTTCAGAAATACCAATAGAAAGACACGCTCGGGTAACGCGAGCTGGGTTTTAAAATATGACTGCTTAAATGTTTAAGCAAGGTGTTGTCATTCCAGGAGAGCTTCTCGGAACTTCCACCAGCTCATCGCTGTTCAAAACCTTTCATATTTGACTCATTCATATTCATTGATCCAAGTGAGAGAGAATAAATCAATACCACTTGCGACTTTTTAAAGGGGACAATTTGTGAATGCGTAGTCTTGAGCACAGGTATTAATTAATTGGTCTTATTTCTGCTTCAGTTTAAGTCGCTTGTGTTTATGATGGGCTGGATGGGTAAAGGCAGTGTTTGCAATATTTGAACAAGGGGAGGTTTTCTACCTTTGATTTGTGGAATTATCATGTTTGGCCAATTTATCGTAAGTGGACTGCCAGTGAAGGAGGCTTCAGGAAATTGTTGACGTTTGGATGTGTACATGCTATTTGCACTTGTAGCAGGTGCTTGTTATTGATCATTGGGTACCCGTGGTATTTTGAGTAGCATCCATTTGTGTTATATAATAAAATGATGATATTTCCTTGATGCCATTAAAGTCACTAGTGTTTCTTTGATATCAATTTCAGATATCAGCTTCGTGTATGTAGTTTGAGTTCCGGAGGCGTAAAGAGGGGAAGCATTTTTAATACAAATGTTTTTTAAATCGTGCAAGTGGACCTGTTTCCGTTGTGTGTATCGCCTGTTTTACAAATGCCATGTCACATCACAAATTAAGACCTGTAACCTTGGTCACATTTCATCCATTTGTCACAAAATATATCTGATGCCTCTTTTTTTTTTTTTTTTTTTCAAAATAACCCGAGTTTTTTTCTTCGTGATGGTAGTTGTTTGTAAAACTTACCATCGTTTATAGGCAACAGGATATATTGGCAACTACAGAAACTCTGCAGTTCACAGAGGTTCAAATTGATATCTGCAGGCCAACAAGAACATCAAAGAAACTAAAAGAACACGCAATTTCGTGTGGCACTCGGAAGCCTGATATAAATCATAATTAAAATGTAAATCACTTTTGAGACCAGGGGGGAACTTGGCGGTTGACCAGCATGCTATTATGTAATAACTGTATATCCCTAGTCAGTCATATGTCTTGAATGATTAGCGGAAAGGCCGCGGGTTGGCGTCGTGCTCCTTAACGGTGCAGTGTAGTTGACTGATGTGGATGTTTATGGCTATTGGTAGACAAATACTTAGTGCTCTGCTGAGACTGATATGTCTCAACTCTCAAGGTCTACACTTCCAATTCTTTGCTGCTGTCAATAGGAAGTCTGGGGGACAAGGTTTAGAGTTGAAAAGTTGTAGAATGAGTCCTAATGGTCTAGTGTAACTGCCAAACACCAACTTGTGTTTTTTTGACTGTGCTGACCATAGGTCACAAAGCTTATGTAATCAGTCGTGTCTGTCCATCTGTCTGTATGTCTGTCTGTGCGTAAACATTTTGCCTGTGAATGGGATACCATTTTATGTAGTGTGAAATGAAATATCCTAATGGGGAAAAAAACCATTGTGGGGGCTGAGGGTAAATGGTTTCTTGAACGCTCAAAGTGGTAGCATTCCCAACCTCAGAAGCTAGTGGCAGACTGTGGCTACAAAAATGGTACAATTTTTCTGACACACTGCTGAGGCCCTCATTGATAGCCATTCACATGATCTGCTGGCAGGCTTTAGATTTTTCAAAAGTAATATAATGCTGTTTAATGAAATCTGACTTTGTGCCAGACCTGTATGTGTTTGAACAGACAGATCTGTCAGAAGCAGACAGGAAGATGGAAAAACAAATGAGATCTCAGATGAGAGCCCTGATTCAACCAATGACAAGCAACTGCGGACTTTCTTAGCCCTTTCTGGCTCAAATCACATGAAGCTTCTGAATGTAAAATGTTTTCTGATATGATATGTTTCTTCTTAAATCTCTCATTAGTATCATTGTTATGCATGTGGAAATGATTGTTTGTTTTGATATGGAGAGGTCACTATATTCATTGAGTGTGTGCAGAGTCACTGAGTTGGTCAGCTTTGTTGAGGTGACTCTCATGTTATTTGTAAACAATTGGAATAAGCTAGAATGGTGACCTACATTCATATGGGGAAAGCCCTAATGTGGTTGTGACAGGTCTCACTGAATTGGGATGTGTGACTAATTATGTCTCCCCGTGCAATGGGGGGGACATATTGTTTCTTCTTCTTCTTCTTCTTCTTCTTCTTCTTCTTCTTCTTCTTCTTCTTCTTCTTCTTCTTCTTCTTCTTCTTCTTCTTCTTCTTCTTCTTCTTCTTCTTCTTCTTCTTCTTCTTCTTCTTCTTCTTCTTCTTCTTCTTCTTCTTCTTCTTCTTCTTCTTCTTCTTCTTCTTCTTCTTCTTCTTTCTTCTTCTTCTTCTTCTTCTTCTTCTTCTTCTCCTCCTCCTCCTCCTCCTCCTCCTCCTCCTCCTCCTCCTCCTCCTCCTCCTCCTCCTCCTCCTCCTCCTTCTCTTTCTCCTCCTCCTCCTCCTCCTCCTCCTCCTCCTCCTCCTCCTCCTTGGGATTGTAGATGGGTGACCTTGACCTATTTTCAAGGTCACATGGCTACTTTTAAAAATCATTGCACATGCATTTGAGAAAGATTTGACTTAAAGAGGTTGATATTTTGTGTGATTATGTTTCTATGTGAGATTTTTGTAAGACTTTGTTTGTAACTGCAGATGCATGACCTTGACCTATTTTTCAAGATCACGTGGGCATGTCATGTAAAATTGATGCGGGATGCAATAACTGCGCAAGGATTTGACTTAAGAGGTTGAAATTTGACATGATTATGTACCATAATATGAACTAGGTTGGGATTGCAGATGGGTGACCGTGATGTATTTTTCAAGGTCACAAGAGCATGTCATGTAAAATTGACTCAGACGCAATAACTCCGCAAGGATTTGACTTAAGAGGTTGAATTTTTGCGTTATTATTGACCAAATTATGAACTAGGTTGGAATTGTAGATGGATGACGACCTGTTTTCAAGGTCACATGGCCACTTTTAAAAATCATTGCAGATTCACTCGAGAAAGACTTGACTTACAGAGGTTGATATTTTGTGTGATTATGTTTCTATGTAAGATTTTTGTAAGACTTTGTATGTAACTGCAGATGTATGACCTTGACCTATTCTTCAAGGTCACATGGGCATGTCATGTAAATTGGGCATGTCATGTAAAATTAAAGCGGACACAATTACTCCGCAAGGATTTGACTTAAGAGATTGAAATTTTGCATGATTATGTACCATAATATGAAGTCGGTTGGGGTTGTAGATGGGTGACCTTGACCTATTTTCAAGGTCACGTGGCCACTTTTTAAAAATCATTGCAGAGGCACTCGTGAAAAATTTGACTTAAAGAGGTTGACATTTTGTGTGATTATGTTTCTATGTAGACTTTTGTAAGACCTTGCTTGTAACTGCAGATGTATGACCTTGACCTATTTTTCAAGGTCACGAGGGTATTTCGTCTAAAATCAATGTGGACATGATAACTCAAGGAAGATATGAAGTTGAAATTTTATGTGAAGATGTTCCTATATATGATCTTGCTTGGGATTGCAGATGGGTGACTTTGACGTATTTTTCAAGGTCATGTGAGCATGTCATCTAAAATTGACAGGCATGCAACAACTCTGCAAGGATTTGACATAATTCATTTACCTACTTTGTACTGATTTTTGATTGTTAATATATTATTAACAATGTGCATGTGGAAAGAGTTCCTACCACTGTGACTGTGCACGGTGGTTTTCTCCGAGTCCTTTGGTTTCCTCTCGACCAAATATGTAGGTAGGAAAGTATAGGCCACCATCTGTGCCATGGAGAGTGATTAATATAGGCTTGGCCTGCTTCGCAATCCATGTAAAAAATATGGGTCTGTACTTATATATTATTGTTAAAGTTATTTTATGTTCGGAACGAGCGGGATTCAAACCTGCAACCTTTGGCCCCCGTCGCCTAGTTGAAATGGGAAACGTCATCGTTGTCATTCTTTGTTGAGTTCTGCTACTGTCTAGAGTATTCTAAAGGTGGGCATCGTAACAATCATGTTGAATGAAAACTGTTAAGAGTCATGACATGACAGCATAGCCAGGTCAGCAGATTTCCTGGCACAAAGTGGGTGTGATAGACCTAGCCTCTGCCAAGGAAAGCTGTTGACTTAGTCTTCTATTAAGCAGGGAAAGGTCAAATCCCGATGGCAACCAAGGGAGCATGTATCAATTAACACTTAGAAACAAGTTCCGGGATAATTATGTCTGTGTACGGATGTATAGCCAAGTTTTAATTTGTTCTGTTAGGATAATATATTCACTAAGTGGGTCCTGCTGGACACACCGTGAGCTAACATGGAGAAGCCACAGATGTGTGTGTGTTAATGTGAAGTTTGCGGTTTTTGTAGGTGACAGCAGATGTGAGGTTTGTTGTGCAGGCAAGAGGCAAGAGGACATGCACTGCATGTCTGCCTTGGTCCCGAGTGTGTTCCCCCTGCCCACAAGTCAAGTGTTGAACAATATGATGTAAATTTGTGCTGAAAGTTTGTAAAAAAACATTACCACAGAGGTGTGTTTGAATTAACAGCTGAGTGATATAAGGGTCTGTTTCAGAGGTAATTATAAGGAACAGGCAAATAGAGACCTGTTTCGCAAATAAACAAAAAGGATATATATATATATATATATATATACATACATACATACATACATACATACATACATACATACATACATACATACATATATAGGTACATACATACATATATACATACATACATACATGTATATATGTATATGTGTATATATATGTATATACGTATATATACATATATACATATACATATATACACATATATATATATATACATACATATATATGCATATATACATATATATATATATATATATACATATACATACATATATATATATATATATATATACATATATATATATATATATATATATATATATATATATATACATACATATATACATATGCATATATATATACACACACACACACACACACACACATATATATATACACACATATATATATAAGGTCTGTTGCACAGAAAATTAATGGGTAAGTGTAAAGTCTGTTTGGAGTTTGGTCTGTTGCATAAGAAAACAAGGCTGGATGTAAGGTCTGTTGTACATACAACTGAACAACATCCAGATGCATGGTCTGTTTCATAAACAGTTGACTTACAGATGTAATGTCAGTAAACAACAGACCTTGAAAGTCTGCAGCACAGGTGAGTAGGGCAGATAGGTGTGCAAAGTCTGGCAGAAATTGCTCTCTTGTCCTTACACAGAATAAACAGGTTTCCCTTCCAAGATTTATATGCTCCAAACAAATGTTTTGTTCCTTAAGAATACAGCCAGTAAAATACGGTAATCCATGGACAAGTTCACTGACAGCAGAGCACAGGGCAGTTTTTACAACAAAATGGCACGTTACGGGGTAGCCAGATTGATGCCAAAGCATGTTGGAAACATAAATATTGTTTCACCGTAAATAATGACTGGGCTGCTAGTAAATAAACGATGCCTACGGCCTCCCAGGACCACTCCAGTATCAATGGAGCATTCTGTCAAAGTTAAACCCTTTCTTTTTAGCACTGAAGTCTGGAGGCTTTACTCGATCTGTTCGGCAACAATTAGATCTGGATAAGGTAGATGGATATAGATAAACTGTATTATTTTTATGAGGTTGAACTGAAAAAACAGTAGTATTGTCGTTCTTCCTTCGGGCCCTTCATATAGTAACACAGTGAGGCTTGATTTAATGACACTCAGATATAGAACATTCACTTAATGACACTCAGATGTAGGACATTCACTTAATGACACTCAGATATAGGACATTCACTTAATGACACTCTATAGGACATTCACTTAATGACACTCTATAGGACATTCACTTACTGGCACAAGTTTTGAGGGACTTCAAGCCAAGTTTCTTTGCTGTTTGACTCATTTGTCTAGCATACTCAGACCTCTCGACACACTCTACATTGAACAGGAAGTGTGCATGGTTGTAACAAGTTTTTACCGTACGCTGTTCAATTAGCCACCGGGTACTGAAAGTGGATGATATAAATGACACCAACAGCGTAAATACAGAAAATGGAAGGTGTAATGATTACGGAAAACATTAGGCATAAAGTGAATGCAAAGTAAAAAGTATCGAAACCTTTTTGGCCGGTCCATTCCTCTATAATGAACCAAACATGAGGCACTCAGCACCGCCATACGGGGATACAGCTGTTTCTCCCTGAAAATTATCAGCAAGCATCTGATGTCGTGAATGTCGCCTCCGTTGTTTTGCGTAAAAAGACTCTCACACACCTGGCTGGCTTCTCTGAAGTGAAACTGCACAGTTAAAGGGATAGTACCAGGGCCTGTGAAAAGGGCAGCTGTGGGAGGTGTATAGTCAGCATCCATCCTAAGTCTCACCATAAATTTGTTTTTTCTTTCGCTCATTGTGACAGGCTTTTGAATAGGAGAGCAAACATGTCAGCTTTTGCTGCAACAGCCAAAGCACAGCACTCTGTGGCCATTAGGAAAGGCTTGATGCTTTGCTTCATTTAAAAAAAAAAAGGTGTGAGTGGCGTTGATGCATTGCCACAGTGTGTTGGACTTGATGCCCCATAGGTTTTGCTTCACAGGACTTTTATATCTCTTTCAGTGGCACATTTTGGATCGAGTCAACAGCTTTCCTCAGCTCATTTTGGGTGCAATGCAAAGGAAAGCTGTGTGACCTCTTACTGTTATATTCTATGTAAGCCACAAGCATGCTGGTACTTGATGAAGGAACATGAATCCAGCACCCATATTATAATTCAGAGCAGTTCATTTTTACCCTCAGCACATAAAGTGCCAGAGGGTATTGTCATCCCCTGTGTTGTCCGTACATCTGTTTGTCCGTCCATGACCGCAGGTGACTTTTGATTTTCCCCACCAACAACGATCCCTCATGAGAGAAAAATAGTAACTCACTCTCAGCCATGTAAGATTCTCTGTATCTGGGTTACAAGGGGTGGATATATTGACATTTGAACCAAGTTTGTATTTGAGTAAAATCTGACTGGCTGGGATAAATATTTACTCTAGTCCATCTGCCTCCTTATTGGCTGCCACCAGCGAAGGGCAGGAGTCCATTTCTGAATAGGAGTCACATGACACCATTCACCCAATCAAAGTGCAGTCATTTGTTCAGAATGTGGTAACTTTGGTATTTGTGTATGTAAGATTTGCTAAGGAGTAACATGCTCACATTGTCACTGTCATTGTGTCTGGAACAAAGACAACTTCCAAAATAAGAAAATAACCCCCCCAGATGTGAAAATGGCAGGGTGAAAGACCAGCTTGGGATAGTCACCATATGAATGTCACTTCAAGCTAGCTTTCCTGTATGTATTCCTGAAAGGGGGCTGTGTTGTCTAGACATAGTTAGCTTCAGATTAAATCCAGGTTAAGGAGACGTGGGAGAATTAAGTTAAGAGTAATTCTGGGATCCTAAGAAGCTATTGAGGGAGGCACCCAGGTCCCAGTAATGCTCAAGCTTATTATTATTGTAGATCACCTAGATTGACCAAAAAAAAAATAAAAAATTAAAGAAGATGAAGGACGACAGAGCGAGATCTCGAGGACACTTGTGTTAGGCTTCAAGGACCAACAAAGTGGATCTGAGGGCTGACTCATTCTTTCTTTAGACTATTAATTAAGAACTATATGTGGTATACAGAAAAAGCTGGCAGGGTCCTACAGGTATTTCCCCAAGACTCCTTATATACTCAGTGAATATATGGTTTACGGACTGTATGTTTTACACATTTGTTAAGGGGTTCTCTCAAGGGGGAAACCCTTTCTGTTTTCGTGTTGTTCGTCCGTCTGTCCAGATGTGCACATTCTTGTTACCACGATATCTACAGAATGCCTCCATGTATTTTGCTCACGTTTGGCAATATGCTTACCTTACCTGGCAAGATGAACTGATCAGGTTTTGGTGTCACCATGCATGACCTAATTTGAGTAAATGGGGGACCCTTCAGTCAACGCTTGCGTTGAAGGTATGTCTAGTTTTAACCAGGAATTTAATATAGCAGTTCGATAAATTCCTCATAAAATAGCTGTCAGTCCACCACCAGGGTGTCTACTGTACAGTCAGTGGTTTTGCAGTGCCAGGAGGATCATGCTCTGGCTGCTGGGAGATTTGCTAGGGCATTGTCTGCCAGGTAAATCCCACAATGCTTGAAGATGGCTTTGAGCAAGTGAAAATGGAGTGCAGCCTCAAGAGTACTCAAGACCATTCAGATATGGATTTAGTCCATAGATGGTAATCCATGTATGTTTGAGGAATGTCATTCACAGATGGTCTTGACATGTAGACATTCATTGCATTGAAATGCAATTGGAAATTAATAAGGATTGAGTCATTTGTTTTGAGTTGACTGACTCATTAACCCAGGTTCGCTTGATTATTCAGAATCTTGTCATGTAGTATTTTCTGCTACATAACAGTGCAGGAACAAAACAAAAAAACAAAAAAACAAAAAAAAAACTTTTCTTCAGATTTGCTCGAATATGAGTTTAAGACAAGAACTATCACAATAGCATGCTGTTGATCATCTGTTCTCCTGGGCATGGGTCAAGTGCCATCCTTTGCAAGGAAGGTTTGGGGGAGGGGGGCAGGGGTTAACTATTGGAATTTTGAGCCCCAGCCAGGCCAGGAGATTGAATGTTGAAGGAGTGTGTGTACTGTACGACTTGTCTATGAAAGTATTCAAGCTTGGTAAAGTTACTGCTGTTGTCACGAAGAAGGGGGAAAAAAAAGAGGTCGTCGACCACATTTATTGAACAAAAGAATTTATTTTATGTCTCCCACAAAACTGCATTCTGATCAATTTTCTTTTCAGATCCACAAATCATACCCAAAGTGACAGTCCAAGCTTTACAGAAAGTAGAGAAGATCAGTCACATGTCATGAAAATTACCGTTGTACTGCCCTGCCCTGCCCTGCCCCCCCCTCCCCCCTCATTCAGGTAACATGCTCATCTGGCAGCTGGCAATGAGGAATGCTGATGGTGAATTATTTAAGGGTGTTCAGTAGGGGCCGCTACCCTCAGAAGCAGATTTTGGCAGTATTTCTCAACAGCGACCTGATGTATTTATTGGACAGGTTGACAAGACAAGTGGATCTGTCCTGCCATAATAAAAGACAGATAATCAGCGTTGTCTTGGGGTTTTTTTGAAGATGTATGGATGGATTGGAATGTTTAATAGGGACCCCACCCACACGTACACAGACACACATATATATCGATGTCAGACTGGTTGTATTGAGCCTTAATTAAGGCTCAGACCTCTTCGTGTACTGTTCCTTCCAAACGCGGTGATTAGGAAACTCAAAGGGTCACTTAAATTACAGGAATCAAAAATAATGAGGCTGTCCATGTACAACTACCATGCAACAATGTACATGTACATGTGGATGTAAGAAAAGGACAGGAAATTGAGTGTAATGTTGGGATGAAAATGACAGAAGGGGACCCGAAAGTACCTTAAATCCAGAGGGTTGTTTGTGTGTGCAAAGATGTTGAAAAAAAAAAATCTGCAGGCAAAAGGTTGTTCTTGCACTGTTTCAAATGAAAATAAAAGCTGTTGATTCTTTCTGCACCTCTTTTCCACAAAAGTTGATGTGTTCTGAGTGGCAAAAGCCAAGAGGCAAGGGGTAGAGGGCAGCACTGGTCAAAAAGGAGATCACCTGACCTATTCTGGCCAATACCATGGTCACAGTAGGTCATGTGATACCTCTTGAGCAGTGCAGTTGTCTGCCACTTCCTGTCCCTGGAAATGTGCCATTGACATACAATGATACCAGATTAATATCCTTTGTGTACTGTATTAGTCATCTCGATATACTATAGGGCTATCCAGATTAGATAAATATATTTAACCCTTTCCCCCTCAAACCGGCCAAAACCGGCAGGTGGTCAAATGCCGCCTGCTTCAGTGTTTTCATCTAATTTCAACAGTTATGAAAAACAATTTGACTGAGAAATGCACATGAGACTTATCAAGATCAGATGCCCCAGGTCAACAGCTTTCCATGGCATGGGTTGGGCACTTAGTGCCCAACCCATGCCAAGGAAAGCTGTTGACTCAGTCTTAATTCAAGGGGGAAAGGGTTAAACTAAACTAACTGACCTTTCATTGAAGTGCCAGCACACCCACAGATACATAGGCCTAAAGACTGGTCCAGGTTAACTGTCTTGGGCACCCTTTGAATGCAGTGCATCTATTAAACCTGCACCAAGGAAAGTTCTTCAGTCAATCAAAATTTGGCAACAAAAGAGTTAACAAAGAAAAATTTATTGTCGTCTTTCATCCTTGCATGTTTTGCAAATGAGCAAAATTCATCCAAACCAAGATTCTATGCATACAGTGCATACATTGTGTATGTGCACTGAAATTGCACACGGACACCTCTGGGTACCCCCGGATCTTATTTTTTACAGCAGGTGGCACTACAATTTCTTCCCTGTAAAACTACTGCAATTTGATATGCACTGATTGTTGTCAAAGTTTGGGAATTTCGAATGTTTACATATCTTGGTCATAGGAAGAACAAATGATGTAACAGTGTAAGGAGCTGTCCTGCGAAGAGTCTGTGTCCAAAGCAGCTAAATCTGACGTTTTTTTTTCGTGGTTGTATTTTAGAGAAGTTAATGGCGATGAATGGTATCTGCTTCAGTAAAGGTTACAGCGATCCTGTTATATAAAGTTGCATGTGCTTTCCGTGGTGGTCTTGCCATGTTGCAGATCCATTAGTTTGTTTTGGTTTATCGCTAATGTTCCCCCGCGTAAATGAAAGTATTAGAACATGGTGTCCACTCAGAGCATCAAGGGCCAAAAACTGTCTGTACATAGAACACACAGAGACACGCTGGATGAACTGCTGATGAACTTTTAACTGAGGCCACAACATGAGCATATGTGCATTATGTGGCCTTCAGCCAAATCAGGACATTGGAAAACTTCTATGTAGCACTCAACTTTAAACCCAAAAAGATAAGCCAGGTAGAGTGTAAAAACACAGACATGGGTCCTTTGAAACACTCCAGATGCATGGTCTTGATTGCACGTGTGCTAAAAATCTGAATGAACATTGTTATGAAGTCTTTTAGATTTTAGACTTCATATATGAAAAAGACATGTAGGAGATAAAATTGTATTACCCAAATTGTCTTAGGGTCCTTTGAGCTCCTTTCTGTTAAGTTTTAGCCACACAGAAAAGAAAATGTATGATGTTTTGCAATTGGAAGTATAAGATTATAAGCAGACCTTTTTTTTTGCCCGAGGGGGAGGGGGGAGGGGGGGAGTGGTGCTGAAGTTCCAATCCCTGTAGGGTCAGGGTCAGGGTCAGGGTCATGGATATAATCTTTGAGAAGAGTGATGACTGGTTTTGCAACAAGCCATTCACCATTTCCCAAAAGTGACTAGTGATTGGTTAAGATGGCCAGGTTGTCATGTGCCAGACTGCGACAGTGCAGTGGGAAACACCCACCAACTAACAACCCCCCACCACCACACACACACACACACACACACAAGATGTGGGGAGAGAGGGAAGGAGGGAGAGAGAGAGAGAGAGAGAGAGAAAGAGATGGGCTGTGTTAAAGTACATATATATTTAAAAGCAAGGTGCAAAGCACTTGATACAGGTGCACTCATCAATAATCAATTACATAAACATGTTGCAACAAAAGAAAAAGCAAAGAATTTCATCTTATTGCCTATGAAAATTTGATGGCTACCTGTCTGAAGGCAGCACAGGAGGGTTTCTGTGCTGAACCCATTTCTGCCATGACTCAAGTGTGGACAGTTTGGTGCAAAGAATGCAGGTGGAGCAAAATGCAGGGGACAATAAATGCTGGTCACGATGCAAACGGCTTCCTCCGAGGGCTGGCCGTGTTCATGATGAATAAATGAAAATATAATGAAATCTGTTACTCAAGATTTTGTGTCATCAGAGATTGTCCGCTGGTCAAGGCTGCTATGTGCTGGCCCCAAATTAACATGCTTCCAGTAACAAGAGAACACCTGTCTTGTAGGAACAAGATTTACCGAAAGGTAAAATGACCAATTTTCATGTACTTCATCGCCTTGCCTGATTCATTCATGACCTGTTGGTCATTCACAAGATATTCGGGGCCTATAGAAAATTATCGGAAAATTGTATATTGGCCTCAACAGAGGCTCCCCGTTCATTTAGACTTCTGCAGAGGAGTGTGGAGGGGTGTTGTTTTAGTTTACAGTGAGTGTAAAGGGGTGTTTTGTGAGTTTATAGTGAGTGTAAAGGGGTGTTTTGTGAGTTAACAGTGGGTGTAAAGGGGTGTTTTGTGAGTTTTCCGTGGGTGTAATGGGGTTTTCTGTGCGTTTATAGTAGGTGTAAGGGGGTGTTCTGTGATTTTATAGTCGGGTGTAAAGATATGGTCTATTAGTTTACAGAGGGGTGTGGAGAGATGTTCTGTGAGTGCATAATGGGGTATGAAGGGGTGTTTAGTCCTTTTACAAAGGGGTGTAAAGGAATGATCTATGAGTTTACAAACAGGTGTTCTGTGAGTTTACATTTGGGTGGGAAGTAATGTTCTGTTAATTTACAGAGGGTGTGAAGGGGTATTCTATGAGTTTGCAAGGGATGCTTTGTGAGTTACAAAGGGGGTGTGAAGGGATGTTCTGTGAGTTAACCAAGGGGTGTGAAGGGATGTCCTGTGAGTTGACCAAGATGTGTGAAGGGATGTTCTACGAGTTGACCAAAGGTGTGAAGGGATCTTCTGTGAGTTTACTGCAGGGACATGGGAAAGGGGGGTTTGTGGTTGCAGAAAGTGTAAGGGATTTCTGTCAGTTGTATGGAGGGGATGTAGAGGGGTGTTTAAGTTAGACATGAACAAACATAGCTGTTGCAACTTCTTGTAAGGGGTAAATCAGGTCAGTCATTTGATACTGCATTATGACGGGGAGATGATATGTTTAATGCAAAAGAGAAAATTAGGCAAATTATTTTGGGTGACCCGAAACAAATCCATGCAACCCCTAGTTTGACTCCTATTCCATTGCGTTACTGTCCTTAAGGGCTCTATTGATGTGCCATGAGAGAACCATAAAAGCTTGAGGTCAAAGGTCATCAGTTTTCCATTTCACATTCTCAGTGGCAACGGGTATGTAACAATTTGATCCCCGGCAACCTCAAAACTGCTGACTCAGCATCATATTTTGTCATGTTTATGAACCCAGATTAAAACATGAAATAGTCACTGAAACAGGAGTCCAGGGAGCCCTCAGTGTCCTTGGACAAACTTTGCGCAAACATGAGAATTGCCTCAGGTCTAGCGCAGTGTTCTGTGCGAACATTACCAGCAGATGACATATGAGAAGTGCAAAGTTGACCTGAAGTGAGTCTAAAAGTCAGTGTAGCAAGTTGCTTCCTAGACTAAGAATAGCCTGTAACCACATACGCATTGTTTCAGGTTGTATTTCTTAGTCTATTAAGGTGAGGTGATTACAGAGGCATTTGTTGACCTTTTGGTGCTTATGGTTAAGATTTTATTAGCTCTGCTGACCTCAGGTCACAGAGCTTATCCATGTGGCATCATTCATGTCCATCCATACTTCTGTCCTTCCTTCCATCTGTCCTTCCATCCATCTGCAAACTTTTGCTTTTGAATGTGATACTGTCCACAGTTTTCGAGTTCATCCCATGCAACTTTCAGGTTTTATGAAGGGTATGAAAATGTAGGTTAAGGTAGATATTGGAGGCACCACCCACATCATTATGTCGTCTATGGCGGAAAATGTTAAAATTTTGGACAATGCTGTGTTTCAAAGTTTTTCTGGTGAACATCAGGAAACTGGGTTGGAATTGATCAGACAAAAAGTGAAAAAAAAAAAAAAAGGTGTTGAAGTTTGGTGGCATCACCTACAGTTGTATGGACAGTATGGACCAAAATGTGTAGAAAACACATTAGAGATTAAATATTTTGGAAAAGAAAAAGGCAAATGAAACCAAATGTACCAAAAATGTGCATCATATGTGGAAATTTGATATTACATTAAAATGGATGACCTTGACGTATTTTCTCAAGCTCACACAGGGAATGCATTTCAGGAAATTATATATTTTTGATGGTCATTTCATTTTAATGTGTACACATATCCATCCACCATTACAGGAAAATCAAATTGACTAAAATTATATGATGTAGGAAGAGTTTCTTGTGGAACATTTGGAAACTTGGTAGGAATGTTGGTCAGAGAAGAAAGTTGAAAATGGTGAAATTTGGAGGTACCAACTGCAGTATTATGGCAGATATGGACCATGTGAGGATTGTATTTCAGGAAATGCATTATTTGTGATGATCTTCTGATTACATGTCAGCAGAACACAAGGCCCACGGGCCTCTTGTCCAAGAGAGTTTGCCCACAGAGTCCTTCCTTCAAAGCCCTCTTGTCATGATGACAAAACGAGATATTGAGTACATGAACTCAATATCCTTCCCATTTCCTTGTAAAACAAGTAGCCAGTGATTGCTGGAGGCTTCTCCTTGGGGCACCTCCCTGATTCCCTGCCTCAGCAAATGTAACATCTGTTAGCTTGTTTTCTTCCCTACCGTCAGCCAATGAAGCGCCAAAGATTCACCAGATTCACCATCAGGCAGCGCCCTGGGATTCTGTATGCTTTTCTTTACCCTGACGCCAATGTGGCAGGGTAAAGAAAAGAGAGCTCTGTCCAAGTCTAGAATCTTAGACCCTTTGCTCCCCCAAAATGAGTGACCTACCACAGTGCTACATGAGTCCGGAAATTGGGAACCAGGGGTCAGTTAACACTGCTTGATTTCTCAACACTCCTACCCTTTGTCTCCAAAGAGTGTGCAGCGGTCTCATCCAGAACGAGCCCACAGGCCGACCAAGGCGACTCCTGGCTGTGCCAAGTGTAACCCAGCCTGCTGTCCTCTCAGCAACTGCTGGCCCAGTATGCGGGTTCTTTGTGCTCATATGGGTGCTATGGTACACCCACAGCAAAGACCCTGTGAGAGGCAAGACGAAGTCCTGACACTGGTAAGAGGGCTGACATTGAACACAAACACAACATTACACATGCTGGTGACATCCCCTTAAAGCTGAGAACAGGAACTGTTCATTTTACGCATTCAAATTTGTCAAATGTACCCTCTAATGAGTGATTATAAAGTTACGCTAATGAGGCACATAGCTTCTGATGCCCATCCAGACAATGCGTTTTAATTACACACCAGATGAGTCAGTGTTCCCAAGAGGCTGGGAAGCTGGCTCTTCTTATGAACCTCATTAGCATAAGTTAAACCCAACTAAACAGTGATGTCTTCTAGTCCTGCATTCATCTTGGAAGTACTTGGGTTATAAACTTGTACAATCTTGAAGGAGGTGAGAGCATCATGTATGAGAAGGCTGTCAGTTTCCTTGGTGGATCACCTGAAATTGTTCATGGAAATATTTTGATCCAGAGCTCGAGGTTAGTGGCCAGATGGAGAAGAAATCTGTTCACTTGGACTATTCTGTTCTCTTTGGAAATATAGACATGGCTGAGACTGGAATGGACGGACCTTTCATGACAAATTTGATTCTAAAAATCCCAGCAGCTCTATAAATAAAAGTGACTTTTGTTGTGTTTGGCACCGATACTAGTCTCCACTGTTGTCATTTTAACCGGTTCACCCTCAACCCTTCCAATGCCAAGGTTTGAACTGAGTCAACAGCTTTTCTCAGCACGCTTTGGCCACAATACACCCAAAACATGCCGAGGAAAGCTGTTGACTTGTACTGTTACATTCTCTGGTACTGTAGGCATGCCGGTGCTTGAATGAACATTCTTTTTACAAGGAGTATGAATCCAGCATCCTCATTATGATTGAGAACAGTTCACCTAAGTAGTTCGACTTTGGTCGCAGTTGGCATTAATAGAGTTAAACTGTCCAGATCTGACTGGGGGTCAAATGTCATCTCTTTCAATGTTTTTGACTAATTTCAACAGTAATGACAACCATTTGATCGAGACATAGAGATGAGACCTATTCTGATAACATGCCCCCCCGCCCCATCAATGAAAGCTTCTGACTGAAGTCTAAAGTAAAGGGAGAACAGTTAAGCTCTTCCTACCTCTGGGAAGTTGAGCTTGTTAAAGGAGACAGCAGTCAGTACAACCTTGTGCCCTTGCTGTTTTGAGAAACTTGGAGTTTAGATTAAGAAAAAAAATATTGTATAGTTTCAGCAACTGCAGAAAACATGACTTCTTTGTTTTTGAAACCCTGTATTTTCCATCAATCAATTTATCAAAAATAACAAAGACAGTTGTATTCTGAAGAGATTGATTATTGAATTAGTGTTAATTTGAGGAGATTCTGGTAGTCAGAGCCAGAAGTATATCCAGATGAAGTTGAGAGTTTTTTGTATGTCCCCATTGACAGTTCTTATGATTCAAAGGTTGATCTAGTCTGTCAGCATTCTGACTTGCCTCATTCTAGAGTTTGAACAGATCTCCTTGACAAATCTGTCTTTCCATTTGCAAAAACATTATGGAATGTATTATTGCTACTTGATGCTCAAAGCGCTCCATCACTATCATAAATGCAAGTTAATTAGTAGTCCTTGTCGTCATGTCACACATCCATCTTTGTTAAGTGTATTTATATATATGGAAGAGGTACTTTTTGATCTGTGATGCTCAATCACATACATGCTGCATCCAGCTGAAGGATATATTGAAGTCGATGGCAGATGCTCTCCAACAAGTGTTCTTAGGGGCAAAGTTTTGAAGATGTCTGGCACTATATTTTTGCATGCTCCACATACAGTATAAAGAGAAATCATCTTGTTCTGTCCTATGTTCAGGCCATATTGTATGGTAGGGTCATTTTAGGTGACAATGTAATACCCGGTTATTTCTCACTGTACATAAATGCATTGACATATCTGGTAGACATTGCCCTCAAAATAGACCTTGATCTTGCAGTTGCAGGTGTAACTTGCTGGTTCTGTCTGAAGTCTATATATTACATGTTTATGGACTGTAAGTGTACTTTTTGGCTCAAGTGATCATATCACCTGAGCTTATACCATAATCTCAAAATCCGTCATCCATCCGTCGTCCGTTGTAAACAATTTACATTTTTGACTTCTTCTCCAAAACCGTAGGCTAGATATGCTTCAAACTTGGTGGCAATGTGCCTTGGGTGGGTCTCTACCAAGTTTGTTCAAATGGTCACAGTCCAGTGATTTTTGGATTTTTAATTAATTTTTTGTTCTTTTTTTGGGCAAATCTTAAAAAATCTTCTTCTCTGAAACGCTCACCCAATTGCTTTGATATCACACAGGAACACTCGCTGGGACTCCTAGTTCTTATTTGTTCACCAGGTGGTGCTCCAATTTTTTTCTAATTTTTTATGAATATTTGTGTGTTATAGCTATTTTTGACTTCTTCTCCAGAACTATAACTCAGATTAAGCTGAAACATGGTGGATATGTTCCTTGTAGAAGGGTCAAACAAAGTTGTTCACTATGTGGGAATCCTGCAGATTCCTGATTTTTAATGATTTTTTCAATTCGGGTACTTATCGGTCAATGCAGCTTTCCTATTGATTACTATTGAAGTCAGTGAGCATTCTAATGCTATTTCACATTTTCGACTTCTCCGAAACTGCGATCCAGATTAACTTCAAACTTGGTGGCAATGTACCTTGGGTGGGTTTCTGCCAGGTTTGTTCAAATGGTCATGCTCCAGTGATTTTTGGATTTTTAATTAATTTATTTTGTTCTTTTTTGGGCAAATCTTAAAAAATTTTCTCCTCTGAAACCGCTCACCCAATTGCTTTGATATCACACAGGAACACTCCGTTGGACTCCTAGTTCTTAATTTGTTCACCAAGTGGCACTGCAATTTTTTTCTAATTTTTTATGAATATTTGTGTGTTATGGCTATTTTCAACTTCTTTTCCAGAACCGTCACTCAGATTAAGCTGAAATGTGGTGGACATGTTCCTTGTAGGAAGGTCAAACAAAGTTGTACACTATGTGGGAATCCTGCAGATTCCTGATTTTTAACAATTTTTTCAATTTGGGTACTTACCGGTCAATGCAGCTTTCATATTGATTACTATGGAAGTCAATAAGCATTCTAATCCTAATTCACATTTTCGACTTCTCCAAAACCATCATCCAGATTAACTTCAAACGTGGTGGCAATGTACCTTGCGTGCATTTTGGGTACTTGTTGGTAAATGCATATATTCTGATTGTTTACCATGTAAATCAATTGACTTCAAACGTGGTGGCAATGTACCTTGCGTGCATTTTGGGTACTTGTTGGTAAATGCATATATTCTGATTGTTTACCATGTAAATCAATTGGCCTCTGATATAGATTCACATTTTCAACTTCTCCGACGAAACCGTCAGCCAGATTTACTTCATACTTGGTGGCAATGTTACTCTATTGGGGATCCACCAAGTTTGTTCAAACTGTCAACTAATGATTCACCTGAGCACAGGATCAGTCCTGATCCTCTAGTTTTCATTTCTCTTTATTGAGAAAACATGCACACAGGTGCAGATAAAAACAGTTCCTGTGTCATTTTTGGGGGAAGGGTCTATAGACCTTGCCACTGACCTATCCTTTGGGATAGTTGTTGGGGGTCAGAAAAGCATGGAAACCACAGTTCCTTATTTTAAAAAAAATCTCGTTATAGTTATAAATCGTGGCCTGTGTTAATATGAAGAGGTTGAGAACATAGTTTTTTTAAGTAGTGCCAAAAAAAAATAGTATTCTTTGTTTTTTGCCAGTGAGTGAAGAGGCGCCGTTTTTGTATTTTGCAACGAGTGCATATAGTCCTGTTGTATGGCAGCTGTTACATGGTAATTTATGCAGCAGTGAAACAAAGACTCACAATATTTGTTGAAACAGTGTAACAACCATGTAAATATTACTGTGAATGACATGTCATCTGTAAACAAGTTCAATTTTGCTTTCCCCACATTACTCGCATGAATATCAACTGGGAATTACTATTTTAGCGCAAATTTTCCGTGACCTTGACTGTCACTAATCCAATCATCCAAAGGGATATATGCCTCGGGAAGGGTTCTCCGTCCAAAGTTACTTTGATTCCTTCTCATCGCAACCAAATAGGTGTACGTACTGCTGCCTGCCATGGTGTAGGTCACATGAGGCTTATTGCGCCAATCACAACGTTACTCTTATGGTGAAAATAGCTATCACTAAAGGCCCAGAAAACATCTTAAAGCAAACTTTCTTCTTTAATTTAGTCTTATGGTGTCTTATTTAAGACTCTTAAGATGGTCTAAGATCTTTTTCCTGCCCAGTCAGAAAAAGAGAAAGTGAGTAAGACCCAGTAAGAGGAAATCAAGTCATGCTATGACCATGAGGGAAAGGAGCAGAGGCAGTCAGTCAATTTTCAGACCAGGTAAGACCTTCAGTGGCTGCCTCATTAGCATAATGAGATGATAAGAGTATATTCAGACTTGGAAAGACATTTGGTACCTGGCTCATTAGCATAAGAGAAAGGCCTGGGGGTAACAAAACTATTATAAGATCTGGTAAGATGTTTTGGGGTTAGGGTAATTAACACAAGTAACATGATCAGATAAAACAAGACCTTGTAATATGTAGGCACTAGGATATCCACAAAGTGTCACAAAACAGTATACTCTATGTATGCACTATCCTACTGAGCAGCATGTCCACTGATTTTTCATTCCCTGTCCTCCTTTTCAAAATCAACTCAGAATCCAGACCATGATATATCTACCTAACTAGAGATACACATGTACAGTACATACTCCCACTCATGTATGTTGTACCCACAAACTTTATATAATAACCTCACCTGGCCACTATAGTGGACAGTGTATTCACAAGGCCATCACTGATGGAGGGCAATATGTTGAAAGTTTGAACAAACAATACATGTGGTCCAAGAACTGTGACAGCACATGTACGGTATATATGCAGCCATCCATTATAGCCTATCAACATGCAATACTATGTGTATGGCTGTTTAAAAGCCTTTTTTTAAAAATTTTCTGTACTGTGTACCAACCATTATTTATACATTTTTTTACTTTCTGTACCTTGTACCAGGGCAAAGTTGTTACAAGTACCAGCATATATACTAGCTCCCCCCTCCCCCTACTGCAACATGTCTTTATTTTAAATTGTGCTGCTGTTTCAACAACACACTGGGGGATGTAATATAACTACACCTGGTTACATCTGGATGTGGCAGCAACTTTACAATTTGCTGGTCAGTGACAAAGAGATCAACCACATGTACATATATAGGGGCCATTCAACATTATCAGCATTTTAACATTAGTACACAAAGTATGCGAGGGGGGGGGGGGGAGGGTCAAGACCAATGTACATTTTCACTTATTATTGAAAATACTGATAAATTTTTTTGATCAAAATCAGCATTTTTGCAGGCTGTCAGGACTACCTCCACATTCAATAGAGTGGTAGTTTGGGCCACACAAATGCAAATTTAAAAACTGCAATACTTTTACACATCCACAAAGTACATCATTGTATGTGGTGTGATGAAAGCTATTATGATGTTTAATCTGCCACTGAAAAAAAAATGTTGCTTTTTCATAAGTTTTTTAAAAAAGAAGAGGGTTGGTTCAGCCTTTCCACTAGCTCATATTTGTATGAGATCCTTTCACTATCAACAAAGAGATACATTTTTTCATGCAAGGAAATTTAACGAAGTTTAGTCACATCATATGTAACAAAACTATGGTCTCAGCATTTATGGACAGTATTTCTGGCAAACTTGTGCAACTACATGTGGCAAGTTTAAAGCTTTTTTGCCATGTAAATGGTCTGAATATAAACTTATACAATGGGGGAAATGGAGGCACATTGTGTTTGTAAAATGATCTGTTATACTGACACAAAATGATTTAGACTAATCATGTATTATATATGATATCAAGTCAAAATTCACCTGTTGAAATATTTTATAGAACATTCATCATTCAATAATTTTTGATGTAAAAAAGCTCATAATCACCATGCAAACAAACCCTGTTAAGGGAAATGCATGTGTGGGTTCAGTGTGGTTACAAAATAGTTCTGCCACAGCTAACTGGCTGGAGATCTGAGTTTTAGTTAGACAGGGTCCACTGACTGTGCAAGTCTGTCTCAAAATGTGCTTAACTGAGGCTGGTGGAATGGAGTGGTGCAGAGGTAGACAAGTCCCATGGGATCACTGCCTCAGCACTGGACAAGCATGTTTGCACAGCTCTGTGTGTGTGTGTGGGGGGGGGGGGGGTAGAGTAGGCTGACAGAAAGTAACTAGAAAAGATTTGCTTCACAGCAACTCTGTCTGGGTGCCTTCAAAATGAAAACAATTTGAAATGCTGCACTTTGCCATAGTTTAACATAATCTAAATTTCGTGTATTAGCCTAACTTTTATAAATTAAAATGCTACAGCTTTGGTTCTTAGTTCATTGAATGTGGCCATGTCACAAACTTAGAAAGTAAAGTTTGAATAAAACTACTTTCTATAATAGTTTTGAAGTTATTCAACATTTTAATTTTGTGTATTTGCCTAATTTGCATAAATTAAAAGCCTATAACTTTGGATTATGCTCCCTTGGCTGGGGCTATGCCACAAAGTAGGAATGGCTCCTTTATAATAGTTTTGAAGCTTTTCAAGATTTATATTTTACATATTCATGGTTCGTTGGATGTGGGTTTTCCACAAATGTATAGATTAAAGTTGGAATGACATCTCTATTTATAATAGTTTTGGAGATATTGGACTTTTAAATTTTTCAATTCCCCTTATTGGCACAATTTGAAATTCTACAACCAATATACTCTCCATTATATTGGCAGGTGTCACAAACCTATATTTGCACATTGAAATTTAGAGTCTGTCTGCGACGGTTTGGAAGACATGGAGCTTTTAAAATTTTACTTCCCCCGAATTTGCATAATTTTAAACATCATGACTATTCCAAATGAGATGCACAATTTCACTGGTTAGGTCAGTCACCATGCCAAGTTTGGTGGTTTTCGCAATAATTGGGTTGGAGAAAAACTCCTGACCAACTTGGTCGGTGGGGGGGGGGGGGGGCCGAGAGAGTGCTTACTCATACAGTGAAACCTCTCTACAGTGAGCACCCTTGGGGCCAGAGAAAAGTGCCAACTGCTCAGAGGTTCAACCCTTCTGGGCAGTATGGATGAGAGCACTGTGAATTCATTTAATTTTGCGGTGTTCTTCGCTTATTTCACTGATGCTTCAAAACCATGAAAATCAGAACTCAGTGAAAAATATATTTTTAAGATGGCATTGATAGGGAGACAGAGAGGGTGCTTACTCATACACTGAAACCTCTCTACAGTGGGCACCCTTGGGACCAGACAAAAGTGCCCACTGCTCAGAAGTTCAGCCCTTCTGGGCAGTATGGATGAGAACACTGTGAATTCATTTAATTTTGCGGTGTTCTTCACTTATTTCGCTGATGCTTCAAAACCGTGAAAATTTGAACTCAGTGAAATATATTTTTAAGATGGCATTGACAGGAATTATAACAAAAATATTGAATTTAAAGCTTCAGTGAAAGGTCCCAAGTTCAAAATCCATGAAAATTAATGCTCGTGAAAATAAATGTATTCATGTACATGTACATATACATATACATTATTCATACATGCACATATACAGGTTCAGTGTATACATATTGTAATTCAAGGGGATGTGAATACATGCAATACAAAACTGTCTTTGTTCCCTTATTACCTAAACAAATTTTCAACAGATGCTGTCATGAAACTACATGTACAGGTACCTGTGAACTGACACAAGCACTATTCTTTCTCAGTACTGGCTATGAAGAACAGGCTTCATCTCACTGGTTACAAGAAAATGAATGAAAGTGTCCACACTGTGAGATGACACAAATCCACACAGTTTCAAAATTCACAAAGTTGTGTGAACAGTCATTGAGGACTGGAAGACCATACTTTGATGGGTCTAGCCAACTCAGCAGGTAGTCTATTTTCAACTGTGGGGTACACTCAGGCTTGTGCTGCCTAGAAGTACAATGCCTGTGTTCCCCTGGGACTGATAAGCCAGCAGACTCATAGCCTCAGGCAAAAAAAGGGGACCAGCTAACACACCAGTCTCAAGAATGGTGCACTAAAAGCTCTGTCTACCACTAGTGGGAACTATAGCCTGCCTTGTACATATTGCAGCATGGAGCAGGTCTGTTCTTGCATGAACAGAAAGAGATTCCCTGTATTTTATTGACAACCTCGTTACACAGTTGTTTGGAGTGGTCGCCGCCCCCCCCCCCCATCCCATTTGCTACAAATCCCAAACCTTCCAAACCATCCCCCCTAGCATGCATGGATAGAAGGCTGCCTGTGAGACTCTGTGTCTCCATGGCAACACAGGACAGTGTGGTAGATATTAAAGCAGATAGCCACAGAAATGTTACCACATGTACCCACAAATGCACAAAACAATTCCTAAAACATCCCCAAACCACTGAAGCATCACCATTTGAACAAACGTGATTGACACCCACTCATAGCACATGACAACCAGTTTAAAGTGATTCTGCCCAGTGGATTTCAGAGAAGTTGCAAAATGTGAATTGTTGATACCATGGAACGCAGACTCCAACAGAACCCCATACTTTAAGCTTAGCTGACTGACAAGTCAGCTAAGGTAAAAACTTAGGTACATGTATCTCGGGTACATGCCTGCCCATTAGTGTACAATGTAACTGTTAGACTGTAATAGATAACTGCATATATACATGTGTTGTCACAGGTCTGGACCACAAGTATTTTTTGTTTTAACTTTCAACACATTACCATGATTACCATCCATCAGTGATGGCCATGTGAATACACTGTCCACTATAGTGGCCCATGAGGTAAAGTTTGTGGGTACAACATACATGAGTGGGAGTATATACTGTACATGTGTATCTCTAGCTAGGTAGATATATCATCAGTGATAAGCTTGTCAATGTGCTATCCACTATAGTGGCCAGGTGAAGTTATTATATAAAGTTTGTGGGTACAACATACATGAGTGGGAGTATGTACTGTACATGTGTATCTCTAGTTAGGTAGATATATCATGGTCTGGATTCTGAGTTGATTTTGAAAAGGAGGACAGGGAATGAAAAATCAGTGGACATGCTGCTCAGTAGGATAGTGCATACATAGAGTATACTGTTTTGTGACACTTTGTGGATATCCTAGTGCCTACATATTACAAGGTCTTGTTTTATCTGATCATGTTACTTGTGTTAATTACCCTAACCCCAAAACATCTTACCAGATCTTATAATAGTTTTGTTACCCCCAGGCCTTTCTCTTATGCTAATGAGCCAGGTACCAAATGTCTTTCCAAGTCTGAATATACTCTTATCATCTCATTATGCTAATGAGGCAGCCACTGAAGGTCTTACCTGGTCTGAAAATTGACTGACTGCCTCTGCTCCTTTCCCTCATGGTCATAGCATGACTTGATTTCCTCTTACTGGGTCTTACTCACTTTCTCTTTTTCTGACTGGGTAGGAAAAAGATCTTAGACCATCTTAAGAGTCTTAAATAAGATACCATAAGACTAAATTAAAGAAGAAAGTTTGCTTTAAGATGTTTTCTGGGCTTTTAGTGTATGCTGCAGTGCCGCTAAGACTGAGGTAAACAACGGTAATAGGCACCTGATCACTGATCAATGTACAATAGTACCTGCTGTATGCGGTCACCCCTTTTGCCAAGTATAAGTGACCGCATACAGCAGGTGACCGGTCACAACAGGTATGCAAATATGGCCAACCGGGACCTGCGTTTGACTGGACTTCAAAGGGAGACCACTGCCACACAGTGAAATGGCCTTGCAGCATTGTCATTGCCAAAAATAATACGATGATCTGTGCGGTCAATTTGGTTGCTAGCGGTTTTAATTTAAACCACTGTAAAAAGGCTGACAACTGGCTGCTTTGGCGATATAGATTAACAGATTCCATCATTATTTGTTCCTGAAAATACGCTCATGCTTCATTGTGATCGCTTCACGAAACCACGTCGTGTTTATGAACATCGAACATTTCCGTTCGCGGTCGGAAGAAAAAAAAAAAAAAGGAAGAATTCCCATGATGCATCATGCAACTAGGTCATCATGGACGCATCCTCACTTGCGAGTAAACACGTGCGAAATTAAAATATTAACACTTTGAAGCATGATAACACACAAATTTCCTCCTAATATTAGTCTTAAGACCTTTTAAGAACATATGCCAGATGGTGAGTGATATTACCAGGGTTTATATTTGATTTTATAGCCATTTCCAAGTTAGGTAAATTTACTCTTCCGATTTCCAGCATAGAAAATTGATCGGACATCTGCATGCCGGTATCGTTAAATCTTTCTTTGATTCCATTTGAAGTGACCGCAAATTTTTAGAAGGGTCATTAACCACTGTTACCACCATTTTTGTTTTGTTTTGTATAATGACCGCTGACTGTCAAAAGCTTGGTTTTGACTGACCGCTGACTGCAAAAAGCTTGGTTTTGACTGACCGCTGACTGCAAAAAGCTTGGTTTTGACTGACCGCTGACGGCAAAAACTTCATTTTTACTGACAGCTGACCACGTTTGGCAGCAAAAATCATACTTTGCCAAATATTAACACTATGCAGCATCTGTATTTATTGCAATACATTGCCAAAATTGTACCACAGCCTATCCATGTTTTGTGGGTCACATTTTTGAGTATATTATCATAGAATATCTATGTTTTGCCACATATTGCCAAGAAAAGTGCCACAGTCTATACCTTGATCAATGTGCCAGATACCTTATTCATTCCAAATGTTAGACTTTGCATTGCCACAGTTTTCCAAAACAATGCCAGCATCTAGCCATGATCAGTGAGCCATGTTATTCGTATTTTTTCTGCAGTTGAGACCAGCAAAATGTGGAGGGCAGTTGAAAATAAATGGCAATGTTATCAATGTTGTGGCAAATGTGGAGACCACTGTTAAATCAATCCCCAGACATGTCATTCACTATTCCCGTGAAACTTAAAAGGAAGCTGATATACAAAACATAAAAGGCTTCCTGGTAATTTTGTTTATGGGGCAGCTTGGACAGATTGTGCAACCCTTCCCCCGTTTTGGCACTTATGCCTTTTTTTGTTTTTGTTTTTTGTTTTTGTTTTTTTTGTTTGTTTTTTTTTTTTGCCAATACCACTGACTGAAGACTATAGGCATGTTGGTACAGTAGTCCCTCCTTTGAGAGACCGCCCCTAGTGCCACTCAAAAGGTGGTCACATAAAGCAGGTGGTCCCTCAAAAGAGGTTTAAATAACATGAAAAGTACTGCAGAAAGACCTGACAACTGTGGTCTCTCAAAGGAGGTGGTCTCCCAAAGGAGTGGTCTTTCAAAGGAGGGACTACTGTACTTGAATGAAAGCTCTTTTCATGAAGAATTTAAATATGCAATTGTCATCTTAAATCTAGGTAAATATACAGAAAAATCAGGGATTGGTATGGAATGAGTTACATTGCGACCCCCATAGGCCAAAAAAGTATCTGGTGATCAGCCCCATTCAGAACTGGTAGTTTGCTGCAGGAAAAAGTAGACGTTTGATCCTCAGTGCTATTCTGGTAAATTGTTAGGCTGGTACTCTATGGTAATCTGTCATTGAAGTTAATGTATTTTTATTGCATATGGAGATATCTCACTTGATGATAGTTCCCTGTTTTTCAGCTCAGCTGACTTGTCAGTAAAGTGAGCTAAGCTTATGGCCTGTTTGGTTATATCTCTCATTCGTCATCCATTGTTTCTCTTAGCTAGCAGTTTTCCTTTTTGAGCTTCTCAAAACCAGTTGCCAGATCTTCATCAGGCTTGAAAGGGGTGTGCCATGGCCGAGTCTGTGGTGAGTTGGTCCAGCATGTGATGCTTTAGTGATTAAAAAAAAAAAAAAAATGGTAAAAGTAGTCTTAGAGAAAAAGGCATGTTTGCTGAAAGAGCTGGCCAAATTGCATCAGATTGACACAGGAATACATGTAGGGGCCTGTGTTTGTTAATCTGCTTGTTTTGGTGACCTTTCACTTGGGTCACAAGGTCACAAAGGCAATTTGAGTGAAGATTGTTTCAAAAACTATTTGAGGTAGCTTTTTGCAATTGAGAGGGTATGGTCTTTTGTAAGGAATAAGTTGGAAGGGCATTTGCATAACCTTGAGCAAATTTGACGAGGGCAAGGCCAAAAAGGACGGTTGTCCTCCTAAAAAATGCCTGACCAGTTTCGACACTGCTGTGTCTCATCAGAGGCTGGTGTAATGGCCGTGCATGCATGCTTTATATAGTTGGGTGTAACATATACACATAACTAGGGTCCAGGTGTATGTTTGACGTGTTCGGTCTTGCATGTGTGACGTGACAACAGCCTTAACTGACACTGTTGTCATTTGTAACCCTGTTTGCAGTGCACTGTGGGTACACATGGGTGTCACGGCTGTGACACTCATTATACCCTGATGACCAGTGGTCATCTTAAGAAGTGTATTGAGGCAGTGGTGTGTATAGCAGCCTCCACACTCAAATTTGCATAACCTTGACATAGTCAACAAGGTCAAAAGGTGACTTTTATGAATTTAATTCTAGCAGTAAATAGACCAGATGTAGGCGTGGCAGCAATGCAGATTCACAGCAATAAAAGGTTGACTGACTTCATCTGTAATGGGGTGTCATCAGGGATTGTTGATAAGACTCGTGAGAACTCCCATATTTATACTTGGGTGTAAACAATAGATGTCCCTTAAGGGATCAAACTTACATCAATTGAGATAATTCTGTCACGTTAATATAAAATAGAATTGTCCCCTCAGCACCTCCACCCCCCACCCCCAACCCACAAAAAAACAAAAACAAATGTGTCTGGATAATAAACTGAGAACAAATTTAGTTTTTTTATAGTGTACAGTGATGGGGTTTGTATTAATTAGGGCCAAGTTGAGACTGCATATGGGTGACCTTGACTTAAATTGACCAGGTCACAGGAGTACTGCATTGAATGTGGTGTTCGAATAATATGTCAAGAACCATTTGAGCCAAGCTAGTTCACAGGGTTGTAGGACCACTTAAGGGAAGTTAACTTCCAAGATCATAGGAACACTTATGTGAATTTGACTCCCACGGTCATAGGGCCACTTAATTGAACTTTGACACCCAGGGTCATGGGGCCACTTCAGTGAAGTTGACTTCCAGGGTCATGTAGGTACTTAAGGTAGTGGAGGGCATTGAGCTGTAATGGCAAAATCTGACCCGACACATGATGACTTTTTTCCATGTCCGTAAAGTCTAGCGCTTTACCAACCATGAACATTAAAAAAGCAAAATTTATGTGATGAAAAAAGGGGAAAACTTGGCCATGTTTTAGGTGGCTGGAGCATGAGCATGTCTGTTTACAAACGTGATAAATAATCCACGAAAGCTTGGATAGCAGTGAGCAGCTTTCCACAACTCAGGACCTTAGCAACGACAAGCAACCAACTGGGACATATAGAGATGTGCTGCTAGCAATTCTTGTATAAACTGCTTGACAAGATTAGAACCACTTAATTTGTTTGTTGTGGTGATCAAATTGCCATGTGGATAATTAAATTAATGGGCTCATGTTTTCTTAGTTGGGGTGTGATAAAAATAATGATAATAATAAAAATAATGAATGATAAAAGGTGGCAATTGTCAAAGTGGCACCTGGCGACTGACGTGAGCCTCAGTGTGATTTCAGTGAAGCGGGTTTCAACATATACATAAATCCTTACTCAGAATCATGGCATTATATACATTATAAAGCCTTACAAACCTTTCTATAGTCTTGCCCTATCCGGGACCAACTTGCTTGATTTCAGTGAAGCAGATTTCAACATATGCATAAATCGCTACTCAGAATCATGGCATTATATACATTATAAAGCCTTACAAACCTTTCTATAGTCTTGCTTTATCCGGGACCAACTTGCTTGATTTCAGTGAAGCAGATTTCAACATATGCATAAATCGTTACTCAGAATCATGGCATTATATTATAAAGCCTTACAAACCTTTCTATAGTCTTGCCCTATCCGGGACCAACTTGCTTTTACTGTTTACTAGCAAAATACGCATAAAGATCTAAGAATACTAGCACCTGACCACTCGA
Organism: Hermodice carunculata; assembly: GCA_964020975.1. NCBI lineage: Eukaryota > Metazoa > Annelida > Polychaeta > Eunicida > Amphinomidae > Hermodice > Hermodice carunculata. The sequence continues at coordinate 7,866,991 of OZ026622.1, forward strand.
CTATAAATGTCTAAGTATTACACTGCAAACTATAAAAGCAGAGATTCGATTCATTGTAAATAATTATACGTGCCTTCATATTTACATGAATGTGAAATGATGAATAGCATTAAAGTAGTAATGGCACAAAATACTCCATTTAAACTTAATACGATTGTGTGCAAACTTGGGTACATTTGATTATGTTCAGCCCACCTTAATTGTTATTTTCATCCATGCACATTCAAAGTGCTGAAAAATATGGCCGCGATTCACTTTGATATCAAAATCAAATGTTACTTTGGCTTTGTGTGACTGTCTCACAATGTATTGTGTCATGTTCACCAATAGGGGCATGACTTGCCAGCTAGGGTATTGTATCACATTTTGGATTTGTAACTGGTGATGATAACTGCTTCAGACACAACCAACCGGGCAGGTTAAAGTTAAGATAGTAAGTCTTCTTATCAAAATATTTTAACAACCGTTGGCTGAGGTAACTCGGAAAATGGACAACTGGAACCTAGCAAAATATTACAATAGCGATCACCGAACAACAGTGGCTATGCAGCTATGCTGTTTCCCCGGCCCAAGTTTACCCTCCAGACAGGTTGAAATAAAATGCTGTGTTTGAGTTGACTTTACTGCAAAATACTGGGGCAAATCATGGCACATGTTGGCTAGCTTTTCTGGTTATTTTCAACACGTTTATAGTTGATTAGAATGACTGCTCTTTTTTTTGGGGGGGGGGTCAAATGGGTGGTTGTTTGTTGGTACAGTTGTCTGCTCTTCTGCTGTTTAATCTTATTCATCTTCGTCATAAAATGTCAAGAATAACTTCAGATTGCCATTATCATCATGATGCTCTCTATCACTGCTAAAGTTCTCCTGTCTTGTCATGGTTACCACTAATACAGTTCTGTGGGCTATTGCACGCTGGCTGAGAGAAAGGTTGCGTTTGTGACATCAGCAAGAGTTTCGCATCAGTGACCACGATCTGGAGGAAAGCCTACGCTTTTGGCTTGCCAAGGAGGCTCATTTTAAATGCAAAAAAATCATCATTTTAAATTATGATATTTGGTAAAATCGCCGGATATTATTTCTAAGACATTTGAACCCAAACTTTATGGAAAGTTAGACCCCATCAATCAATAGGACCTTTAACGTAGGGACATCCATGTTCCATCCAGTAAAACTAGTAGATCCACAACAAGTTCCTGAAGCTCCTCATCAGACAGCTGTTCACTTGGATCAACCCCCCTTCAAGGAGGCCCTGGTCTTATCCTCACCCACTTGACTTTCAGCGCAGCCCTGTCAACATATAAACAGACACAGTGAAAACCTGTCTGAATGAACACCTCTGATCAATGAACACCTCCAATTAGTGAAAACTTTTTTAGGTCCCTTTTTTTCCCTATTGTGTTTAATATGGAGTGTTCAAATTGTACACTGAGTCAACCTGTGGTTTGATAGTGAACACCTCAGATCTGTGAACAGTGAATGCTTTTTTTTTTTTGGTCCCAAACAGCAAATTTCCCTGAGATTAATGAACACCTTGACCAACCAAAAAAAGAAAAATTTTTCTTGTGTGTATTGGATGCTAATTGGTTGAAATAAAAAGTTTAAGTTTGTGTATTCTCAAAAACCCCGTAGGGATACGCAAGTATACAGCCAAATAGGATTATTATCTCCAAAACTTGTCAAACCACCAACCATGCTGTGTATTATCTCAAGACAAGGAGGTTTATTACCCAAGGGTATCTACACTGCTGTTAAGAGGCCGTCTGTACAAGATCAAGCAGGATGTTCAGTGCGAGTAGAATTGTACAAGGTCCCACTGAAGCTAAGCCCTATTCCATCGCATACACAGAGCACTGTATAAACTCCAAATATTTTTTTGTTAAGGCTGCTGAGGTACGTGTACTGGTTTAAAATGCATTTAGATCATTGACAGTGCTACTACTACTAGCTTTCAGTGTGTCTCAAACAATTTTAACAGCTTAAGTGTGAACACGGATGAAAAGGCCATGCTCATTTGGGGTGCTAATAGTACAGCAGTAATGCCTATTGTTTCCAGGCAGAATATAATTCAATAACAAAAGGCACTATGACCCAATGCATATGTGTGAACATCTTCACACAGTAACATTTCTCATACTGGTCTTACCATATCTGTAGGGGGCACACTGGTGCTTGTAGGTGCAAAGTTCAGAACAATGAGTCTCAAGGGCAGAAAGAATTTATCTCTGGCAGATAAATATGCTGTGGTAAAAGATGCTGAAACTGGCTTGAGCCAAAGAAAGCTGGCAGAATGGTATCAGGTCTCAGTGGGATCTGTAAACACTACTCTCAAGAGGAAGAGAGACATCATTGATGCTTATATGAGGGCAATAAGGATGCTAAGGCTAAATGCTTCTCATACACTGGAAAGTACGACAATCTGAAACAGTCTATCAAAAGTGCCTGGATTTAGAAATAGAAAGTCAAATGAACAAACGTGATTAAAAAAAAGGTGGTGCAAGACAAACACACATCACTGACTTTTTTCAAGCAGAGATGTGTAATACCTGAGATTAGGATTCCTGTCTCTGACAAAACTGATCGTATTATGATAATAGCTGAACATTTCTATTTCTTCAGCTGACATTTTAAACAAAACTATGAGGCTGAACTCAGAATGCATATGTGCCTGTGCATCATTTTAATTCAGATTTTAAAACAGTGTACAGTGCAGGTGTGCATGTTGTTGATAATGTTTCACTATTTTTGGTGAGGATAAGACTTTGAAATACTGGAGAAGTGATTAGTCACTGAACCGTTGTGATTAGAGACAGTCATGACTGTGTACATGTAGTTCAGATACACATAATTTTTTTTCCATAATTAGATTTGACTTTTTTTTTTTAATGTAGACAGAGCTTTAGATACAGGCATTGACTTCAGCATTTAACTACATGTAAACGCAAGAGAACTGTAAACTGTCAGTGTTCAGTGAAACCTCATTATAACGACACTCACATATGCCACATATTCATTATAAATGACACAAGTTTTGAATGTCAAAAGTTCAGCTTCTTTGTGGCTTGATCATTTTAATATCCGATGTATTCAGTTATCTGACACATATTTAATGAGCAGATGGTGTGACCAGACTGAGTTTTCACTGCATATGTACATGTGTATTGGTGCCATGTTCATCAATAAGCCAACCCTCACATTAGTCAACACCTCCGATTAGTGAACACTTTTTCCCCCCGTCCCAAAAGCATTCACTAAAGTCGAGTTTCACTGTACACCACTTTATTCTTTGGACAATTTGATATTATGTTATACTAAAACTGCACTTTTCCATAAATAAATTCATTATACTGCTTGTCTAAATACATTTTCTGGAAGTTTGTAATTTCTGTGTCACCTCTGTCTACTACAGTTATGAAGACATTCGACATGAAATTCTTTCAAGTGTCCGTAATTAACAGAAATCAAAATTTGACAACTTTTGGTCTTGTTATGCCCCCCTTCAAAGAAGGTGGGGCATATAACTTTGCACATGTTGGTCAGTTGGTCGGTTGGTCGGTAGACTGTGGTTTCCGCACAATAACTCCAGAAATTTTTGAGCTGGGACTTTGATACTGTGCAGGTGTATCATTCTAGTCAAAAGCTAGGCAAAGTTTGAAGATGGGTGACCTTGACCTAATTTCCATAATTTCCAAGGTCACATTGGTATCTGAGTTAACTTTGGTTTCCGCACAATAAGTGAAGAGGTTTTTAAGCTAGGACTTTTATATTGCACAGAATTATAGTCCATATTTGGGGCTAGGCGAAGTTCGAAGATGGGTGACCTTGACCTCATTTTAAAGGTCACAGAGCCACTTTACTGAAGATGGTTTCATGCTTTCTGCATGATAAGTTATACCTTGGAGCTAGGACTTTTATATTGCACAACTTTATGGTTCTCTGTAAGGGATGGGTTGAGTTTGAAGATGGGTAACCTTGACCCAGTTTTCAGGGTCACAGAGGGATTGTAGAATTCCTGTGGTTTCTGCACAATAAGTCAAAAAGTTTTTAAGTTAGGACTGGGATACTTTACAGGTGTATAGTTCTTGCTAAGTGCTAGAAGAAGTTTAAAGTTTGGTGACCTTGATTTAATTTCCAAGGTCACATTGGTACCTGAGTTAACTTTGGTTTTCACATGGTAACTGAAGAGGTCCTTAAGCTAGGACTTTAATATTGCAATGGATGATTGTCCATATTCCGGGCAAGGTCAAGTTTGAAGATGGGTGACCTTGACCTACTTTCAAAGGTCACAGAGCCACTTGGTTGAATACTGTTTCTGCATGATAACTTGCATTTTAGAGGTAGCACTTTTATATTGCACAGCTTTATGGTTGCCTATAAGGGCTAGTTTGAGTTTGTAGATGGGTGACCTTGATCCAGTTTTGAGGGTCACACACAGACAGACTGTAGACTTCCTGTGGTTTTTGCACAATAACTGAAGAAGTTTTTGAGCAAGTACTTGGATACTGCACCGCTATGTAGTCCTTGTTAAGGGCTAAAAGAAATGTAAAGTTTGGTGACCTTGATCTAAATTCCAGGGTCACATATTCACCTGATTTAACTTTGGTTTCTGCATGATAACTGAAGAGGTTTTGAAGCTAGGACTTTTCCATTGTACAAGATTATGGTCCATATTCGGGGCTAATCGAAGATGGGTGACCTTGACCAAATTCCAAATGTCACAGAGCCACTTTACTTAATATGGTTTCATGATTTGCGCATTATAACTTGTACTTTAGAGCTATGACTTTTATATTGCACAGCTTTATGCTTCCCTATAAAGACTAGGTTGAGAATGAAGATGGGTGACCTTGATACAGTTTTCTGACATTGATGTATGATCAACCTTCACTAATTTTGTAAGTTCATGAGTGCCCCATCTACCACTATCCATAGGGTGGCGAGGGCAAGGGTAATGAGGGCGGGGGGCATCTATGTTTTACAAACATATCTTGTTTCATTGGCTCTATTTGTATCACAAACCTATGAAGTGAAGTTAGAATGGCACATTATACCAATACATGCTATCATGGGGTTGAAGATGTTCAATATGTCCGTTGTTTAAGTACCCCTTATTAGCATGGTACACAGTTTTAAAATGTTTGTGATTCATGGATCTGCGTGTGTCACCCAGCTATATGAGTTGGAAGTTGGAATGGCACATCTATCTATTAAAGATAGTCAACATTCAAAATTTTTTAAAATGCACCAAATTAGCATAAATTAAAATTCTACAATTTGTTCGTGGTTCATGAAATGTGCTTTTACCACAAACCTATAAAATGAAGTTGAAATGACACCTCTCTACCTGTCATACATGTACTTTTGACATTCAACATTCAAATTGCTCATGTATCTCTAATTAGTGTGATTTGAAATTCCGCAATTTTTGTTTGTGGTTCATTGTGTGTGCCCAAACATAGGCTAGCTATAAAACATTTTGGGAGATCACACAGACATGAAAAGAACAAATTCACAACACAGCAGCAGAATGCAATACAAGGATGTCAGTGTCCATTCTTAGAAAGATTGATTACAACCCTGCCAGCAGTTTCAATGATTTTATACACACACACACACACACACACACACACACACCACACACACACACACACACACACACACACACATTTGTGCATGAAGACAACAAATTTTACAGACGTGTTGGTAACTTGGTCATTCCATGGCACTGTCATCGATCCATGTCACTTGAAACTCTATGGCCACATTTGACAGTGCTAAAGTAGTTTATCTGCCATACCATACTGTTGCAAGATCAATTTTTTCAGATAATGAGTATGTCACATAGCTGTCAAACCTTTCTTGTAAGGCAAGATAAGTTGCTTCACCCCATATTTTTGTGTAATTTTTCCGTGCGTCTTTCAGAACAGGCACCGGCAAACTCATCTGACTAGCAAATATAACAGCCCCCTCGCTGACCTATCCTGATTGACCTTATGGCCAAAACACTCAGTTTGTGCACTTCTGTGGCCCGTGCACTCACCGACTTGCTGGTGAAGTACCACTCATCCCGTCCCATTGTATAGCTACCACACTTTAGTGCTGAGCATGATGTCCGCCCACGACGTCTTGCATGGTCCTCCATCATGGTCAACTTGCTTATCATACAGTGGCCACATACAGCCATATTACCGATCATGGTCTGCAGTACGTACTCTCACATCCACAATTTGGTTTCCTGTGGGTGGGCACACAGCACTGTCAGGGTCTCACTGCTCCAAGTCCATCATGTCCTCTTGGATGTCCACATCTCAGTCTGTGCTCAGGCTCTGCTTCTTCACTCACATTCCCAAAGTCTAAATCAAAAAAAAAAATTCTGAGCAGTGGAACAGTTTGGATCTCTAAAGGTGGTGACTGTGCTTAAGTCGGATTTCCCCTTGGACTAAGTTACAACTATATTCCTGGTTGTCCACACTTTTTTCACAGAGTCCTCCATCCACTTCCTTTTCTTCCGTGATCATAGCATGTCGATTTTTCCAACTTTCATTTTGGCAAGATTGCAAGTAGCCCAAGACACTGAATGGCCAATGCCCCGTCCATGCCATTAATAAAGGTATGTTGGTCTTTGAACCAAGGTGATTAGAAGTGAGTGAGCAACTCCTGCCCACTGAGCATCCTTCTGAGCAGAGCAAGCCATGAAACTGCAAGCCCTGAAAATGCAAGCAGCCTTGTTCAAGTGGCGCCATCTGCTGGGGTCAAGGTTATGGCACCTTCAAGTCACATGGGAAACCAGACTGACAAGCTTGCAAGTGTGGCTGCCTTTGCTCTCATTCAGGTGTTTAACTGCTTTTTAAGCCAATAAACATCATTGTATGTTGGAAGCTGTGCATCAAAGACTTTGTTTGACATGCCTTGGAAGTATTGCAACCAAAACAGGCTGGAATTGAAAAACAGTCTTGTCCTTGTGGCCAACAGTGTGCAAAAAAGGACCTCAAGTCTTTCAATGCCGATTTTTTAGAATGAAATTTTCTGCTTATGAATCAACTTTGTAGACAGCATCAATTCAAAGCTGATTGATCGATCTGCTTCAAATTATCATCTTTTGAAAGATAAATATAGGAACAATATTTTTTGTTTTTCCATCAGATGCCTCCTTCTGAGACTTTTGTAATTCTCAAAACAAATTAGCTGTTGATGTTTAGAATGATGATCAAAGAATTCAATTATTCTGTAATTATGTATTTGACTTGTAAACAGAAAATATGCCTTCTAGAAGCATAGTGGTCTATACTTTAATTTTACATATATGTAGTACACTTTTTCATTGAGTATTTTTGTAAGAAATGCTGACAAAATGTGCAATATGATACCCTCTTGTAAACTTGCTTATAATAAGATCCTTGAAAATTATGGTATTGATACAAAACTTGTTTCTAACAAATCTAGACATCTGTACAATGAATTAAATGTGTGGTTTTGTGGGAGAAATATGAAACATAGTTCATCTATGCAACATCAAAGTTCATCTATGCAACATCAAAGTCGTGGATAAGTTGTGCACAGCTCAGTACCTGAGCTGTGCAATCTTAAGTGAAGTGGACCATTCACTTAAATAGCTGGAGCTATACCAGAACTCTGATGTTGCACTGAATAACAGTTATCTTGAAGGGTCTTCTTGGAGACTCTGTGTGGATCGCCTTGACTTAATCCTCAGGGTCACAGGGCAATTTTATTTTGCACTTGATAGTGCAGTGACACCTTTGGTTAGGACTTTGATATTGTTGCACATGATGATTGTACTGGACATAACTCATTCAAGGAAGCAAATAACCAAGCTAACATTTAGAGCCCATGCGATTGACATGCTGGCAGTTGGGAGCTGTTAATCAGAAATGTCTGCTTAGGCATGTGGAAAGCGCATACATTCAGCTTTCACGTGTGCTCATAGTATCCGAGAAAAGAACTCGTGACTCGTATTCATTTCTCACAAATAGCTGATTAGGTGACATGTTGACATCATTGACTGTATCAAAGAACAAGGCAAATTGTGCTCAAGAAGAAAAAAAAGAATTGCGCATGGATCACATGGCCTTGTCCGTATATTCAATTGTGTCATAGTGTGTAGTGAGTTGTTAACAGAAGCTCATCAAATAGTACTGCTTGAGGTGAGCTTTGCGCGGCAGATTCTGTGATGAATTACAAAGCCAAGTTGTATGCTCATGGAGGCGTAATGCTATGCCTGTGTGCTGGTTTTGTGACCACTAATAGACCATGAACAGAGCCTGTGGCAGTCTAGTCACAGATGGCTTTTTTTTTTGCCACACGTCAGAAGCACTTGACTTTTGAAAAGAGATGTGTGCTTTTTAGTGATTATTTGAGATTCTTGCAAGCAGAAAATCAAAGCTTTCCTAAAATAGCGGAAATGGGAAGTATTTACAAATCTCTCTTAAAAACCATTGAAGCCTTTAGTATTGCTGTGAATAGTTTCCTCATGATAACGTCTAAGTTAACCCTTGGCTCACTGAGTCCAGAGTCTGAGGTAACTGTTTGTAATACACAGCCCAGACATTCAGATTTAGTGTCTGTATGTTGAGAGTTGGTGTCATGTTAGACATGGTTATTGTCAAACAATAATTGGATCCCATATGAATGGTCTGATGTGGAGAGTAATAGCCTGAATTGATCCCAGATTAGTGTCATGATACAGAAAGACTACCGTCTGAACTGATCCCAAATTGGTACAATGATATGCAAAGTAAAGTCTAAACTGATCCCAAATTAGCAACATGATATAGAGAGTAAAGTCTAAATTGATACCAACTTTAATAGTGTCATATGGTATTGAGAGAGTTATGTCTGAACTGATCCAAACTTGTTTTCATGGAATTGAGTAAAGTGTGAACAATCAACAACAAAAAAATCCAAAATTAGTGTCATGATATAAAGTCTGAATTTATCCCAAATTAGTGTCACGATATAAAGTCTGAATTGATCCCAACTTAGTGCCATGATATATACTATAAAGTCTGAACTGATTCCAAGTTACTGGATTGTCATGATATAGAACATACCAGCTAGCGTTGTTCTGCTGAGCTATGAATTTTGTTGCTCATAGTACAGAGGCAAATTAAACCAATCTAAAACTGAATATAAGTTTCTACCATCTGATCACTATGATTTTTGTTCATAAACATGATAGTGGCAACTGTAAGGTATTTAATCAGATAGTCGTTATTATAGTGGATACCAATGAATGAAGAGGTTATAGAGGATACTAATGAACAGAGTGGTTATTTCAGTGGATACTAATGAACAGAGTGGTTATTATAGTGGGTACTAATGAGCAAAGTGGTTATTATAGTGGATACCAATGAATGAAGAAGTTATAGAGGATACTAATGAAAGAGTGGTTATTTTAGTGGATACTAATTAACAGTGGTTATTATAGTGGATACTAATGAGCAAAGTGGTTATTATAGTGGATACTAATGAATGAAGAAGTTATAGAGGGTACTAATGAAAGAGTGGTAATTTAATGGATACTAATTAGCAGTGGTTATTATAGTGGATACTAATGAGCAAAGTGGTTATTATAGTGGATACCAATGATTGAAGAAGTTATAGAGGATACTAATGAACAGAGTGGTTATTTTAGTGGATACTAATTAACAGTGGTTATTATAGTGGATATTAATGATTGAAGTGGTGATTATAGTGGATACTAATGAATAAAGTGGTTATTATAGTGAATACTTATGAGTGAAGAGGGTACTCTAGTGGATACCAATAAATGAAGTGGTTATTGTAGCTGATACTAATGAACGAAGTGGTTATTATTGTAGCGTAAAAGATGATTCAAGTGAAAAAGTTAAAAGTGTCCGATTTGTGTCGTGAGAGATGAAAGTAAAACCAGGTTGATGTGAAGCCTTGATTGACCCTTTTCTGCTTAAGTTACCTAAAAGTGTCCGGAAGTAAATTGTTGAACTTCAAGCAACATTTTTGCTTGAATTTCTTGTTGCTGGAAAACATTTTTGCCGAGCTTTGTATGCAAGACCATTCATGATGGTATGCCCTAGGTCAGTAGCCGTCCTTGGCATGGGTTGGGCACAATGCACAATGTCATGGCTTTTGAGACGAAATTCACAATGTGCAAGTCTTTATTTCCTCTATGCTATTGTGTGTCCATCGAAAGACATTTAACTGATTGTGTAAGAAGGGATGATATGAGAGAGAGTTTAATATTCAACAGGGGTTTATATGAGGTAGAGATTAATATTGAAGAGGGGTTAATATTTAAGAGGTATTTATCTAGGTCTCACTTATTACCCAGTTGCATTTTGATATATCTTGAAATCAATTCATTTTGCCAGTAACACCAAAATTAGGTTTAAGAGGAATTGTGTTCAAAATACATGTAACAAATGTGATACATCATGGAATGTAAAAAATAAATACAACATGTAAGACTGGAAAATACATGATGTAATAAAATGGTGGCTTGACAAATTGTTTCTTCAAAATAATTTTTTTTTTTAATAGGAAAAATTTGACCCCCTTTTTTTTTGGCTGGGAAATTAAAATCACATCAATGATTTTATGTGGTTTTGTGCCATGAGTAGAGGACTACTGCAGTGTTTTCATTTGTCTTATAGAGTATGGTCATACAGGAACTCTGTCATTACCTATGGTCAGACAGGAAGTGTTATTTGCCCTATGGTAACATGGGAATTTCCTCCCATGTCCTGTGGCCACACAGGAATGTCTTCCTTGTGACCAGTGGTCAGATAGGAAATCTTTTTATGGTGTCCTAGTAGTCAGAAAGGGCTTCCCCTCAGGTCCCCCATGGTCAAACAAGAACTCTCCTTTATGCCATGCTAAAAGACAGGAACTTCTTTAATGCCCTATGATTGGGTGAGCAATTGGTGTTACATCCTACGGTCAGGCAAAAGCTCCATGCCTTGTGGTCAGGCAGGAATTTCTCGTGCCCTATGGCCAGACAGGAACTTCTTGTCCTGTGGTCACACTGGAACTCGTTATGCCCAAGGGCCAGATAGGAAATGCTCATGCCCAATTGCCAGACAGGAACATCTTGTGACCTACTGTAGGACAAGGTATACTAAATGTATTCACTATCATACCTTGTCATGTTCCACGTCAGTCAGCAATCTCTCCTTCATGCCTGTTCCATGGCCTAATGTCATACAGCAGCAGTGTATACTGGGCAAGGCCAAAGATGACTGTGAATCCTGCTGTAAGCAAGACGAAGCCCGACTGGCTTGGGCATGCAACTGTGCCTCGTCACAAGCCGGATTAGCAGCCTGTCAGACAAGACTTCCATTGTGCCATCTGATGATATCTTTCATGGCAAGATATATGGCCTTCCCAAAGGTTGGCCGGTTCAACTTCCTCTGCAGGCAATAGGCCATAGGTACATGTAGGAATGTCCAGGCATGACTTTTTTGTAATGTGTGCCTTTCATGTTTGGAACCCCAAATTTGATCTTTTTCCTAGCTTAATACACGGTAATTGACATGTTAAGCTTTGTGGCCATGACCCTGGTGATAAAGAAGCTTGATCGGTGACCTGGCACCACGACCCTCCAGTGTAGCAGGGCTCGTAATGTAAGCCGTCCTTACTTGTAAGTCAACTAACCTTACACTATAAGCTCTGGGAAACAAATTGAATTAGTATGGAATGACCCAATTTGTACAGAGCTGGGCCTTACTCTGATAGCTGAAGAGAAAGTACTTTTCAAAATATACCTTGGTCATAAATCACTTGATTTATCATATTTGGTAACAGATGCGAACAATTTTGATTGGCGACATGTGTACATACAAGGCGCTTCACAGTACATAAACCAGGAGTGCAGGGTTACCGGTTTGTTTTGTCCAATCCAGTCATACTTGGCTAATTAGAAACGCACAGCCAGAAAAGACACCAGAGGAATATTAGATCGTGAATTATGAATGTTGGGTTTTTTTTTCAGCTGTCCCTGTTGATCAACAGAGTTCTTCATCTGTGTGATTATGTGGCAGCAGGCAGGGCATGCCATTGTCAAACTTGATGCGTCTCATTGGGAGCAGGGAGGCCTCGTCTGGGCTTACTACTGGCTGCTTAAGACATGGATAAGTTGTTCTGTTAGTGATCTGAACTGTTTAAGCAAGCCATGATGTGCTGACATTGTGTGCAATTAGAGTAGCGGCGTTAAATAACTGATCGCTAGTGTCTGACGGGTCGTTGGAATTGTCCAGAGGCATTCATTTGGGAAATTAGGATTGTTTTGATGTGGAAGAACAGGAATTGGTATGCAGTGGGCAAGAGGATCAGCTGTGTAACTTGTGGGGCGGTGAATACAAATCAGTACCAGGTAAAAGAAGGCTGGGAGCCTGAGCGCCCTCTGGGTGGAAGCGTGGAGAAGAGAAAAACTAGTGACAGGCAACTGTGTGCTTCTACCCAGGGTCAATGTTAATACTTGTCACTTGGTAGATGGTGCAAACTGTAGAGCTGTGGAAACTGTTGCTCTCCTGGGAGGAGTAGCAGTACAAATAGCTTAAGAAACTTTCAGGCAGCACTCATAATCAAATGTAGAAAATGTTAAAAGTCAGCCACAAGCATTCACCACCCTGATAAATGTATATATCTTAGAGCGCTTCAGGTTCTGTATTTGCTTTGTAGTAATTTTGTAGTCACCTGAAATGCAACATTGTATCAGTCTTATGTGAGAGGATCAAGAGAAAGAAGGGATGATCTAATTCCCTTTTGAGCAGACATATATGTAGGTATGTGTATTATATATACGCATACAACCATGAAACAAATATACATGTATGTAGATATGTATCAAACACACCAACCAATCTTAACCAAATTTGTCATTCAACCCCAGAATTTATGTATATGGAAAACATCACGAGGAAATAAATTCCTCATAAAAGGGGTCTACTATTACTTATACGCAGACACGAACAGATCTAGAGATCAGTTGATGTCTAATTTGCACCAGGTAAATGGAACTTCATTTTGCTGAAGACTTGGAGGCAGATATAACCAGAGGTAATTTGTTTGTCGGGAAAACTAAGACCTATTATTTCACATAATATGACCCAAAGGGAGCACAGATGGGGGACATAAGACAGTTAATTTGTCATCAAAATCTGGGGGGTAAGTTTTCAGGAGGACATTAATATACCCAAGAAATGCAGGAAAACTAATCCGTTCGTGACTAGTGTACATATACACATTTTGCAAGGGTCATCCCAAAAGTCCTCGCAACTGTCATAGATATGAACAATTTTGAGTAGATGATACATGTATGCAGTTGCGTACGAAACCTTGCTTGCATAGGCCTGCTTAATGTTTTATACATCCAGCAGATAAATTTGGGGATGTACTGTTTTTCTGTTGCTTGTCCATACCAAATTATTGCAAACCAAATATCTCATGGTTCACAAGCCACATCAAACTCAAAGTTACCTTAAAGTTACCTTGACACAATTTCTTGACCTGAACATATTTTGGTGACTTTTGATCATATTTTCAAGGTCACAGGATCCATTTGGGCTGGCGTATGCAGTCTGTTGTCAATGGCAGTGTTATTTGTACAATTAACGGGAGAGTGTAATAGTGGACATTCAAATGTAACTACATTTGCTGCAGACCTGCTCTGGTCCCCTCAGTTGCTAGGCAACGATTATGCCTCTGCCATGTGAGGGCACTTGCACCAGTTATATTTTTTGTTTTAACCATCCAGAAATAACACATTTCTACCAAACAAATGAAATTGTCTTAATGTATTTGGCATTTTGCATGTTTTTAACCTTCGTGAATGAGTCTTCTAAAGCTTTTTGCTTTTGCAAGTTGTTACTTTTATCACAGAAGCTCATTTGGCACTGCTTAATCCATGAATTTGCCCTCCTTCCTGTCAAGTTCCTTGCTGTAGGCTAGGTGGCAGCACTGGATTGCAGCTGACCTAAATACCTTCTGTTACTGGTGCAACAGTACAGTCATGCTCATGTATAGTTAGTAAGACTCAAGTGTCCAGCGTAAATGCGCACAAATTTACGGAGCATTGAAGGTTAGTTTTGGGGGGGATTTTAAGGTGGGTAAAAAGGCATGGTGTTCCATGTGGCTTCTGGAGAGAAATGAAGCCATGAGCGAAGGTGTAATTGACTGTGCAGCATTACATGCCAAATGAATCATTTTTGAAAATAGAGATAACTTTAATTTGAGACCAATGCTATGGAAGACCACCTCCCTTTGCAGTTACATTTCTGTGGACAACACTGTAGTCTTTTTTTTTTTATAGCTCAGCTGACTTGCGAGTCAGGCTGAGCTTTTTGGAGGCTGAGTCGTCCCTCCATTCACAATTACATTTTGACTTCTTCTCCAAAACCGTCAGCCAGATCCACTGTAACTTGCTCCAGTGATTTTTGTATTTTTTATATTTTTGTTTTTTTGCCAAATCTTAAAAAATCTGTGAAACCGCTAATTCCATTGCTTTGATATGATACAAGATTACTCCTAGGGACTCTTACTTTTTAATTTGTTCACCAGGTGGCACTGCAATTTTTTCTCAATATTTTAATGATTTTTTTGTGTGTTTTCAGTTTTTGTTTTCTTCTCCAGAAAGGTCACTCAGATTAAGCTGAGAGGTGAATGTGTTCCTTGTGGAAGGGTTAAACGAAGTTGTTCAGTAGGTGGCATTGCTGTGGATTCCTAATTTTTCATGATTTTTTCAATTTGGGTACTTATCGGTCGGTAAATTCACCTTTCCTATTGATTACTGTGTAAGTCAGTGGGCATTCTAATTCACATTTTTGACTTCTTCTCCAAAACCGCCAGTCAGATTGACTTCAAACTTGGTGGCAACGTACCTTGCGTGGGTCTGTGAGATGTTTTTCAAATGGTCATGCTCCATTGATTTTTTGGATTTTTTATGAAAATTTTGGTTCTTTTTTAGAGGCAAATCTTAAAAAATCTCTGAAATCACTCACCCAATTGGTTTGATATCACACAGAAACACTCCTAGGGACTCCTAGTTCTGAATTTGTTCACCAGGTGGCACTGCAATTTTTCTATTTTTTCAATGATTTTTTGTTTGCTTTTGCTATTTTCGACATCTTCTCCAGAACCGTCTCTCAGATTAAGCTGAAACTTGGTGGATATGTTCCTTGTGGAAGGGTCAAACAATGTTGTTCACTAGATGGCACTGCTGTTGATTTCTGATTTTTAACAATTTTTTTCATTCAGGGTACTTGTTGGCAAATACACCTTTCCTAGTGATTACCATGTAAGTCAGTTGGCATTGTAATGCTAATTCACATTTTTGACTCCTGAAACCATCATCAAGATTGACTTCAAACCTGGTGGCAATGTGCCTTGGGTGGGTCTTAGAGTTTTATGAATTATTTTGTTCTTTTTTTGGCAAGTCTTAAAAAATCTCGAAAACCACTCACCCAATTGCTTTGATATCACACAGGAACACTCCTAGGGACTTCTTGTAATTGGTTCACCAGATGGTGCTGGAATTTTTAGCTCAGCTGACTTGCTTGTCAGGCTGAGCTGTTACGGGGCTCAGTCGTCTGCTTAGAAATACTTCTGAATGTCATATGCACTCCAGTAAAGCTCAACACAGGTCTGTTCAGTTGCAACGTTGACTTTGTGGGACAAGCTTAAAGGTCAGCTGAGAATGGGCTGTTCAGGCAGCCTTCTGGTTTGTAACTTTACCTGCAATTTAAACGTAAAGAGAAGTCTGATGAAAAAGTGTTCCACTTTTTGGGGTAGTAGGCGGACTCCTTTAGCTGCGAGGTCATACTACAGTGACCAGGCTTTTATTGACTGAGTTGTTTCCCACCTTAATTCCTAGGGTAGATAAGGGATTGTTTGCACTATCCCACCACAATGCAAATGATTGACAGGCATTGTCCATCTGGTGGAAAACAGGATGAGCGTCCCCTTTAAGACCACCTGCTGTATGTGACCACTTTTACCTTGCACAAGGGATGGTCTTGCATGCCAGGTACTACTGTATTTGAGGTATAAGAGAAATACTAGGTTTGACCAGTAGTGAAAAATGCAGTTGCAGTGTGAGTCCTGACCACTTTGTTATGTTTAAACTTGTCAGGGGTATGATTGAAAGCACTGCTATGCTATCTCAAAGTTGCTTCACACAGTTTTCAGGTGCAGCCTATATTTGTGTTGTACCGAAGTCATATTCAGGGGAGATAGGTGTGGAACTTAAAGTAAAGCATGAGACTATAGCTGAGAATGAGAGTACCTGGTTACCCATGACATTAAGGCCAAATGATTCTGTGTTGCACACACTTGATAGATCCAGTGACTTTCCCTCTCTGGATGTAGTGTTTCTGTTCGAGACTTTTCTGCTTGGATCTGATGTGTTTGAGCACTTGGAACTTTGATATTGATGTCAACGTGCTTTTGAAGGCAGAAGTGTTAATTGCCTACTGGCTGAGTTCCATCTTCCTCCCTGATGTAATAAAAGTGCCCTAGTAACCTGTCCGTCAGGGGTCGCTTTGTCTGGACCACTTACTGCATGTTCTGCAAGCAAGTCAGGAGATTGACCAGTTTATTGGGTTTGCAGGTGTCCCTCTCAGTGTTGTGTAAGGGCAGCCTGTGGCTGTGCTTGTGAGGTAACACTGACCCGACGCTCTGCTTGTCATGTAAGAATGACCTGTTTCTCTGCTTGTGATTCTTCGAGACACTTCCAGTTTTGAACGGTAATCATGTTTTGGGTGCTGAACAGGTTCTATTTGATGTGATTCCAGAGATGGATCCCACTTATTCAGTTCTGGGGTACATACCTGTCAACTCCCAATTTTGGCTGGAGTCTCCCAATGTGGAGACTCCAAAGGTTGTTAATACAAGGCAGTTTGAGGGAAACTGGTCCTTTTTTTAGCTCTGTTGAGACCATAGTTTGCAGAACTCGTGCAATCATTCATGTTTGTCCGTCTGTCCTTGAAAGTTTGCTTGTGAGTGTAATACAGTCCCCAGTTTTCAGGATAGCCCTATATAAGTTTTAGGACTTATTGAGTCTGTACATTTGCAGAAATAATAAAGCTAGTAATACGGAATGTACCACAAATGTGTATCGTATGTAAAAGTTCAATATTGCGTAGTTTGGGTGACCTTGACCTACTTTCTCAAGGTCATGAAGGGAATACATTTCAGGAAACATTTTCTTGTTATGGCCGTTGTGTCTGTACTTGTACACTTATATCAATACACCATTACAGGAATCTTAAACAGACAAAAGTCTATGACGTGTAGAATAATAGTGGTGCCACTTTTGGTATCAAGTGGAACTAGCATTGTAGGTATGAAAAGCACATTAAATTTGATGTATTCAGATGTGACTGGTAAATTGATACCAAATACGTGTTAGGCAAATCATCAAATTTTGTAAAATTTTAGGTGACCTTGACCTGTTTTGTCAGGGTCATTAAGGATGTAATAAAGGACACTTAATTTGACGTTTAGAAATAAGAAGGCTAATGATACCAATTGTACCACAGATGTGTATCATATAAGAAGTTTAGTATGAGTGATCTTGACCTACTTTCTCAAGGTTGTATCAGGAAACCAAATGTAAGACCAATGTGGAAGTTTGATGTGTCATTTGGATAAACTTGACTAATTTCTCAGGGTTATGGAGGGGATGCATTTTAGAAAATGAATTTCTGGTAATGGTGATCAGATTATATGTCAGCAGAGCATAAGGCCCATGGGCCTCTTGTTACCTGAACCTCCCAATTAAAAACATTTGGGTGTTGCCATCTCTGAGGGTCATTTTTAATCTGGAATAGGTCAAGAGATCTTTCCGATTTTGCGTTTCCTCAAACCTAGTATGATCTTCTTACCTCCCAGGTGTCCGACAGTCCTTGAGGCTTGTCCATTTGTGCTGATGTTTTTTAGTGCTGGATGGACAGGATTAGGCTCAGTGGTCAGGAGTAGTTTTTTCCGGATTCTGAGTATGATTTGTCTCTTGTCTCAGCTGTGAGAGTGAGAAGTGTATGTGTATCTGCTTTTCTCACTTTATTCATCAGGGTCATGTGACAAGAGGTAGTACCCTCACAACTCATAAAACCTCCCAAGTTTTTTGGGCTGAACCATCTCAAAATCTTCCTCCAGATCACAAATTCTTTTCGCCCTAAGTAGTTGATTGTAGGGTCCACTGGGTTTGCAGTGTTTAGGATGGGCTTGAGTCATAGTATATGTACGTGCTAGTGTCCTTAATAAGTTTGGGGTGCAGGAGTTTTCTCTATTCAATCGTAATATTTATTGTGCCTGGGAAGTTGACTTCAGTAGAAGAAACAATAGCTGAGAGGTTGGTGGTTGAGTGACACCAATTCAACTGTGGTGAATTTAGTCAGTTTCCCTTCACCGGTCCATATGGCAAATATATCATCAAACCGGGAGTGGATGAACCAAGAGATTCTTGGGTCTCCAGGTTGGCCATAAACAGATTGGCTTGGGAGGGAGGTAGGTGTACCCTAGTTCCCATTGCTGCGCTGCTGATGTGTAAATAATGCTCACTATTGAATTCAGTCGTCACAAGTTCGCACAAAATATAATGACTTATAATTGATTGATGAGTTATGAAACTTAATTGTGGCACACTGCAAGATTCTCTGTTGTGGGCAAGTGCCCCTACATATAGTTGTTACACTGGCGAGGACCAAATTCTTTGGTTTGTAAACAAGATCGTTATGGCTAAAGGAACCAGAAGACTATTATTTGGTTAAGGGACATGTAGTGAGGGTTAAATTTTATGGGTGAAATCCATGGTGACATTTATGTAGCGGTGTATGTTTTGTGCTACTGTGTCGAGAAAAAATCTACTGTTGGGTCAGAGATTCTTTCAGTTGAATTGGTTGCTCATTTGTACTCACATATAGACATGTACTTTACAGTGGCTCCTTGTCCCAGGGTAAGACTGACCAAGACAATGTGACACTTTTCAAAATTGGATGCCCTGGTCAGGGTAATACTTCTGTGCCCTGGAAGGGGGTAAAAACGAAGTACCGTGGTCCCTGTCTTGAGAGAACACTCCAATAAGAGACCACTCCAATGCCTTGAAAGACCGCATTTTCAAGATACTGTGCTAATTAAGTGCTGTCCGTGGTATTTATACCTCCTATGAGAGACCACCTGAGTAGAGAGACCATGATTTGGTTATACCAAGAGGTGGTCTTTTAAGACAGGTTTCACTGAACATGTGGTCGCTGAATGTGGCAAAAACTTGCAGTTTCTCCAGTGATCAAGTCGTTCTCAACAAGATCTCTTACAGCAAGCCTGACTCTGTCACTGTGGGTGGGAGTACATGTATTATGTCAACTTCCTTTTCAGTGTGGTGATTTCCATTGAAAATGTTGCTTGAAAGCCTTACTAATGTAGTCACTTGTGTTCTGACTAATGGCTGGGGAGCCCTGATCAGCGTTCTTGATCACCATACTTGGGTGACTCAATAGTATCATTGACGTAAACTCTGCTACTCTAGATCTGCCACATTATACCAGAATAGCTTTCACAGAGAAAACCATGTGGTACATGTATTCCATGAGAGTCCATAAAGTTCAGACTCTCTCTCTCTCTCTCTCTCTCTCTCTCTCTCTCTCTCTCTCTCTCTCTCTCTCTCTCTCTCTCTCTCTCTCTCTCTCTCTCTCTCTCTCTCTCTCTCTCTCTCTCTCTCTCTCTCTCTCTCTCTCTCTCTCTCTCTCTCTCTCTCTCTCTCTCTCTCTCTCTCTCTCTCTCTCTCTCTCTCTCTCTCTCTCTCTCTCTCAAATGGATGGGACAGTATTATCTTGTGGACCAGTGACACTTGATTCCTCAGTTTCCTCTGTACAGATGGTCTCACAAAGTTGATCTCCAAAGCATGTTTGTAAACTCAATGCAGGCTCGCTGCAAGGAAAAATGATCTGGGTGCCAAGAAGGCTGGAGGAGTGTGTTCATCCAACAACAAAGCAGCAGTTTATAATGCTACTGGGTAAGCCTGATGACAAGTTGGATGGTGGTTTAATGTATTGCTGTAGGTCAGTTAAGTGTGAATTTATAATAGTTTTCCAACAACAGAAAAGCTGGGATTAACAGTACGGTGCCCAATTATAAGACCAATTTTTTTTCAGCACCATATGTCAACTGTTTTAGTTGAGATTTGGCCAACATCAAGAAACGCGTTCAGTTTCCGTACATGAAGAACATGGGTTTCTGTCCGGTGATGGAAGCCTTATAGAACAATGGCTGTCGACGTCTTCCAACAAAAGAGCAACAGCTAAACACTTGGAACATCTATCTACCCCATACCACCCCCCCCCCATTCCAGTGCTGCCCCCTGGGGTCCTAAAAGCAAAAACATGGGACAGGCTGTAACTTCAGGTATAGGAAAAGAATACTGGCTAGGCAGTTGTGATATAGACATGCAGTCAGAATAGGGAGCTAGACCATAGGTAGTCTCTCTGTAAATAAGTGTTGTATATACAGTGTACCATCAGCAAAAATTGTTTAAATTGCAAGGCAAGACTTACTAGATGCCCCAGGATGATCAATTCAAAGCTGCTTTGTTCCTATGGTAGCAGGTGGGAAGCAGAAATTTGTTGTGTTGCCATGGTAGCAAGTGAACAGCATAGACTTTGTCCATTCAACTTTAGGACACAGAGATTGGCATTTGTCATGATACTTGACCCTTGTCGTCAGTTTCTTTATCTGGCAAATCCTTTGAAAATTTGGGAAATTGAAAACTAAAGTGAAATTAAATCTGACTTTGGGGTGTGCCTCTGTCCAAAAACATAATGAAAGTACTTGCACTTGCAATCCGCATTTTGTTCAATAATTCCCGCTTTTAACTGCTCACAAATATTAAAAATTAAAACACTATTCATTCCAATTTCCCCTTGTCAAACTGTGGAAACAGTGGTGAAGCTTCAATTTAGTGCTATATTAAAGCCTCCACCCACACTCTTTCTTTTTCACTTTCATTGGTGCAAAATTTATGCCCCCCCCCCCCAGACAAGGTACATAGGAGTGACTTTGTGTGTTCATCCATCAGTCAATTTGTGAATGATCCCAGGTGCCAAAGCCACCTTCAGCCCAGATTAGTGACAGTCTTCACGCCTTAAGCTAAAAGAGGTATCTGAAATCACTGCAAGAAAAGTTATTATTGCCACAAGTGATTTTTGTGTGGGAGATATAAGAGTACGGTGATTTATTTTCCTTAATTCTGTTGGAAAAAAAAAACAAGGCACCCGAGCCATAAAGTCTGACCTTGATGTGCCGTGTGACACACTTATCTTGTGGGCTTAAAATAATATGGCAGCGCAAGGCTGTCTCAAGGATGGTCCCCGTTGGTAATGAAGGACAAGCGAAGTAAAATGATCAGCCAGATTTGTCCCTAAATTCCCTCACCATCTGCAGATATTGTTGCCAATGTAGCCCGTAAATGAGCCGGATATTGCATGGCAGCAGAACATAGCCACTCATCTCTGACCTCATGTTTTCATAGCAGAAAGAGACAGGGTTTAAACGACTGTCATGTTGTCGTACTTGGAGGATCTGTGGCTGATCAGCTGTCGATGACAGCTGGCTTGTTTTTGTGTGTTTATGTGGCAGGTTAACAAATTAGTAAATGGGAGTCATAAAACGGAAATTTCCGCTGTTAAGCAGTTCCAATCGCAGCTGCTTAGAAAGTACATTTGTTTTGGCTGTGATGATTAATTGATCCTGCAGATGGCACTTTTTGATAATATAATTAAATTATAGGATGCGAACAGCAGTGACAAAAATAATAAAAACCAAAAACAGAAACCAAAAAAAAAAAAAAACTGGAAAAGAAAAAAAAACTTACAGCGAAAGATTGATTGATGCATTGATAGATTACCACTAACACTGTGAAAGTGGAAATTGAGACAGAGACAGCACAGCTTTATTGCAGTTTAATGTAGGTTTTTGTTGTCCCTTCATGTGCTTTTCTTGATATGTGTTCTGAAGTTGTATGGTCTCCCTCTTAAAAGGCCTTCTGAGGAGAGGCCCCCCTCCCCCCGCCACTTCTCCATGTAGCTTAAATGGTATTTTCATCTTATTTTCCCCTTGCAGAGAGGTGCCACCCTTCTTATAAAGGCCACATTTGCACTGCATATAGGGTGGTGGCGTTATAAGAGGAGGGTCACTTTATTCTTGCATTTGGACTCCTCTGTGATATCAGAAAAGTGTCACATTGTCTTGGTCAGTCTTACGCTGGGACAAGAAGCCACTGTAAAGTATATGTCCAGGTTAAAAACAATAGATCTGCTGGGAATTATCAATGCTACTTATTCAAAGTGGCATTGCTGTTGAAAATTTACCTTAAAAAAACAGGAGCGGACAACATTGACATCTGTGACCAGTTAGCTGCTCAGTTGGGAAAATCATGACAAATTTGCTCCCAAAACAGTCTCAGCTTGGAAGTGTGTTTCAATTGTGACACCTTGCAGCTTAAGTAACCTCTACCTGTGACTGCAAATGCCAATGATAACACTTTAATTTGACATCAATGCCAAGGTGAATACTATGTTTACTGGTTCAAAAGAATTCGAACCGACGGGCAGTGCTCATATCTTTTAGCTAGTGGTACCTGTACCTGCATGGAAAAGGTTAAAGGTTATACTTTAATTTTGTGTCAATACTCTCTATTTCCACAATATTCTGATGGATGAGTGTTTGTACCAAAAACTAGTGTTGACGTGGTCCCGGTGTTTACACCTGCAAATCCCAGGCAAATATAGAGTCAAATTATTAATAGCTTGTCATTTTCTCCCAAATTACCTTGGAAAATTGCAAAACAACAACATCACCTTTGTTGAGACTGTACAAGAGGTAATATGGCTTCTTTAGATCAGCTTGTATTGAAGTTGTAAGGCAGAGGAAATTGCCCAAATCATTGTGGAAATGAACTAGATTCTATTAAAGATTTTTAGAGCAGTGAACGGTTCACTAGTGATCTGGGTGCGTAGTACTGTGGCAACAAATTACAGCATCATGGAGAGTTACCGACAAGGATGTCAGAAACAGTCGCTGATAATGTACTCAGATCCACCAAACCCCTTTTGTGCTGGAAAGGGCTGTTTCATTGACTTGTCACACCCCCACACTTTGTCAAGCTGTCAAAAGAATCAAGTTGCAGTGCTGTCAATGACTTGCTCATACCCACTCCTCACATTGTGAAGCCAACAGAGCTGTGTCAGTGATTTGTCTTACTCCCTGATCATATTGTGTGACTTATAAGGCTATGTCAATGACATGTCTTACCCCCTCCCCCCTTCTCTTATAGTGTGGCCTATAGGGCTTTGTCAGTGACTTGTCTTACCCCCTCCCCCTCTCCTGTTATTGTCTGGTGAATGAGGCTTTGTCACATGACTTGTCTTACAACCCATCTCTTATTGTGTGGCCTTTAGGGCTGTGTCATTAACTTGTCTTACACCCTGTTCACATTGTATAGCCAACAGGGCTGTGTCATTAACTTAATTTGTGTTACACCCTGTTCACATTGTATAGCCAATAGGGCTGTGTCATTGACTTGTCCTACTCCTTCTCATATTGTGTCACCAAACTCACGACATTTGGACTCTATAGGGTCTCGTCTTTTATGCAAATATTTAACCAAAATCAATGGAATTTTGAGAAAGCTTTTTAAAATTTTTTTTTCTGTTTTTTTTTTTGGGGGGGGGAGGGGGTGGCAGAGATATGGGAATCAGTCTGAGAAGCATGCTTCATATTCCCTAATCTGGCTCATTTACCAGTGAAGTCTGCTGTGCAGGCAAAGGATCACAGGACATAGACTGAGCTTACATTTCATGAAGAAAGTTAATGACAGTATGAAGCTTGTGATAAAAGACATTGTGCACGATTAAGTGAAAGCAGTGATGTGTTGTTTGAAGCAATGGTGAAGCCTGTGACTTAAGGTCACAAGGTGTTCTGATGTCAGGAAACCATATATGAAGATAATGAAATGAATCATGTTAGGTCACAAAACAAGGTGGAACTGATAATTAAAAACCTCAAGATGCAGGAAAACTGATGATTTAACACTGCAAGACACGATGGAACCTATAGGTATGATTTAAGATTTTAAGATATAGAGAAATCCATGATTTAAAATCTGAAGATATTGTAAAACCTGTGATTTAGTATCTCTAAATATGATGAAATCAATGCTGTAAGATCACACGACCAGTTGAAACCAAGATCACAGAAACTAACAAGATGACAAAATGCATGGTGAAACATCTGATTCAACATCAGAAGATTTTAAACCTTTAATATGAGATACTAAAAATACAGCTTACAGACGTTCAAAGGCTTACAGATGTACAAAGTCCTACTGTATTAAGTCGTTAAGAATAAAAGGTACTGTGTTTGAGTCTCTCTTTCTGCCTTCACACATACACACAAATGGCACAAAACTTGAAAAGAGTAAGACATTTACTGTTTTTAAGACCAAGTTTGTCCATTGAAAAATAACAATTCAAGCTCTTCCTCCTTTTCATGAAAAGGTTGACTCTTCTGGGAACATAGAAATTGGCCAGTCTGAGTTTAGTGTGGAGTTTCTGTTCAGATGCTGGGTATGGGTGGAGTGTTGTCAATTGATATATGAATATCAGACTTCAAGTGGTACTTGGGCTTACCCATTTGAGTTTAAGTTTCTCTGCATATTAGATATGACAGGAACGTATACCACGAATGAATGATCGAATCCATCAAACCTAAAAAAAAAAAACTGCTTTAACTGACACGAACAAACCCATTTGACAGCTCCAAAGTGCTGCTTTTTCTGCTTGATGTATCAGAGGGCTATCTTGTATATTACACACCTTACTGTGATTTTTTGTTGTTGTTGAAGTGCTCAGATCTAGAGATGTCTTGTAAATGTGTATTGGCAGACCCTCTGAAGATTGCATGCACGGACTGGGATTGCCAAAGCATTGTGAAAATGCTGTTTTTTATGTCCTTGGTTTTAATTTCTTGGATATATGTTGGTGGATGCGGTGTATATCTCTGTGTCACTTGTTAAATATAACGAGTGGCATACAACAAGGTTAAATATAGGTCTACTACCATTTTTGATAGACATTAATGATGCTGTATCAGCATCAAATATATTTAAATATATTAATTTTTTAAATTCATTATATTTATGGATGAAACTACATTATATATAATGTAAATTTAATAAAATATATTAATTTTTTAAATTCATTATATTTATGGATGAAACTACATTATGAGGTACCATAAATATTTAAAAAGAACAAAATCTAAATGAATATTCTCCCAATTGTAAATGCAAAGTTAATTGGTATATGGTTGAAGGTAATTAAGCAACCGTTGAATGCAAAGAAAGTGAAATTGATTATAAGCTGCTAAAGAAAGCTTTTATCCTTTTTCTTTTAGACACAGCAAAAAATGAATGTGTATAGGTGTTCAACTTTTTGCATCAAAATTAAGACGAGTTGGAATGAACATTTACAAAAATATTTCTCCAACGTCTTCCAGACAGACAGACCTTATTTAGACAGGATATAAACCTGGTGAGCTGATACTTATCTAACCCAGGGGCCTTCTTACATGATTCAAGCACTCAGCCATTCACACCATGTGTGTGGTGACCTGTCGCCATTCACACATGTGCATGTGGTGACCTGTTGCCATTCACACATGTGTGGTGACCTGTCACCATTCACACAAGTGTGTGTGATGATCTGTCGTGAGTGCATTTCTTTTGGTGGCCACTGTAGAATCAGAAAGACTCGTAACCGCTGTCACCACCGCTGACATCATCAGACACAGATAGCCCCAGCCAGCTTGTGAACAGTTACATATATATGTGTGTGTGTGTGTGTGTGTATATATATGTGTATATATATGTATATATATGTATATGTATATGTATATGTGTGTGTATATATATATATGTATATATATATATATATATATATATATATATATATATATATATATGTATATATTTCAAGAGGGTAACTCAGTTAGTGAATCATCACTAATCTCCCCTGAGGCCCTCATAAAAGTACATATACATGTAAAGGTACAGAATATTATATACAATAGGCAAGACAGGTAAACTCATATGATTACAAACAACAACTAAACCCTCAATGACACCAGATATGATGCACACTTTCTCTTAAATGAAGATGCACATGGAGACTCTTTGACAGAACTTGGAAGACTATTCCATAACATTGCACCTGAGTAACGAAAGGCATTTTTCATGTACTTAGTTCTTGGTTTGACCACATATAAATTGTTGCAGGCAGCAGATCTTGAATTCACTGAATGTTTATGCTTTACATATTCGAACATTTCCTGCATGTAGGTGGGTTCCATTTTGTTCACAGACTTGTATAAAAGTAACAATGTACGATATTTTAATTTTTCTTCCAGTGTCAACCAATTTAATGTTTGTAGAGCTTGCTTATAGCTCAACCACTGACTTTGAGTGTTCCATACTAAAGTGCTGCACTTTTATGTAATCGTTTAATCTTAGAAAATAATTGACCTCTGGCATTACCCCACATGGAAGAGCAATAATCAAATAAAGGCAAAATATAAGCAAAGTAATACATTTTTCGTACATGGTCACTAGGCAGTTCAAGATCCAATTTTCTAAGGCAAAATGCACTTGTATCATTGGCCATAAAGTGACTAAGTCAGCTAGCTACACAATAAAAGTGGTCTTTAATATTGAAGCTACCGTTCCAGTGTCCTTGAAAATAAAGACTGAATGTTGAAGTGCCGTATTGACCACTCGCTATAAAAATGAAAGGATTTTTAAAAGTTGTCATTATACAGAAAAAGTGGTGGAAAATTAGTCGGTGACGTTATTTTTAGACTCTTTCATTTAAATTTTAGCCTGACAAGTAATCTGATTAGATAATAAATGTGCACCCCTGGCAATAAATTTCATATTTGCGGGGAGTTTGGGGTAGTTCATATGCCTGCATATATGTACTCTGTATTCTCATTAAAAACGTAAGACAAGGCAAGGAGCCGTTGAATGGCAAAACACAGGTTTGACTGTTTTCAATACTCTATGTATCTTATCAAGAACCAGTAAAAAACTGTTGATACCCAAGTAGTATGCTTTTGTAGTTACATTACACATGGTTTTTCGTTTACATTTCAGTAGTACTATGACGTAATAACATAGTATGTATGTCATAATTATGCCTTCCTCCTACCAGAGGAGGGGCATATAGTAGTGGGTTTTTCTGTGCGTCTGTGTGTCCATCCGTCCATTCATCCATCTGCTTTTCATGTCCAGTGTATAATTCACTTGTCCTTCAACTTAGATTAATGAAACTTTACACACAGGTGCATCTGGACGTAAGAAAGTGTCATATACCAAAATTAAGTCACTACCTCAGATCAAGTATCTGGGTCACAGTGACATATTCTTGTAAAATTGTGTCTGGGCTATGATTCCTTTACTATGTAACTTAGATTAATGAAACTTTACACACAGATACATCTTTACATAAGGGTGTGTCATGTACCAAAAGTAGGTCACTAGGTCAAGTATCTGGGTCACGGTGATAGCCTATTTTTGTTGACAAAATTCCAAAATAAGACCTGTGGTTAGCAAGGTTATAAATGAGGCGAGGGGGGCATGGATCCAGCAATCTCTGATTACCTTTTAGTATGAATCTGGTTCCCATGGGCTGTATTGGGTCCAGAATAGAAATTCCCTGGCTGGGAATCTCCCTCTAATTTCTACCTGGGTTGGTGCAAAATATTGATGTTGGGTTGACTGGAAGGGGCACCCTGTGATTAAGTGGCCCCTAACCCTGTGTCAGGGCCTAGGAAAGTGTTGATGCACTGTTCCTGTAGAGTGTTAATATCTGTGTGCAGTTTTTTTTTAATGAAGATTCACAGCTCATGTAAAACATATTTTACAAATAGAATGCTGTTCACCAAATGCACCATAGCTTTCCGCATTTGTCTCATGGAACAATGCCGAGCAGTGATTACACCGAATCCACGACACAGTTGTCTGAAGGTCTTTTTTTATCTGCATATTTCCAAGTGCAGTATCCACATTTGGACTGTGCTTTTGCATCATTTTCAATACTGTGCTCAATTTGTGCTTGTGATACACAGGCTGAATTCATCGAACCTTCTGTTGAGTATTTGCAATGCCAGGTGATGAACCAGAATTCTTAGAAGGATGAAAAACAGTGGTATGAAAGACGACAAGAATACAATTCTCCTTAGCGTGCATGGTATCCTGTATAACAGCGATATCATTGTCTGGGAAGGTATCCCCAGCAGCTTCCTATTCTTCCTGGTCAGGGGTCACTTTGCCTGTCTACAGCAGGTTGGATTTTGTTACTGAAGTCAACTGGAAGTTGATCATTGGTGGTTGGATTATCTGGCCGATTTGTATCTTTCTAGTCTTTTCCCTGACATGCAATGTGGACTTTGTTAATCATAGTTGCCAGAGATTTCTTTTTTGGCAGTCAAACTTTTTTTCCTAGTTTTTGACATTTTTGTGTACTATGAGTGTCTGCTGGTGTGTGAAATTTACGTGCTTCTTGACTGGAAAAACCTGGAAATATAGAGGGTGTTGATACTGTTCCTGGAACCTGGGACAGGAGATCAGCCCATACCCTTTTAACACCAAGCTGGACACAGTGGAGATTTATTTGATTGATGTCAACAACTTTCACACCAGTTTTTCCAACAGAGGATTCCAAGGCTGAAACAAATGTCATAACGTCTTTCATGACAGCTGCTCCTGGCAGGATGCACTGATACACTATAAGCTTGTCAATTCCACCTAGGGCCTCGCACAGCCCTTTTCCACGGCTCATTGTGAAATAGTTCCAGGTAAGCCTTATTGTCCTCTGTTTTTTGAGGATATGAAGCAGTGAAAAGATATGTTTATGCCCCCCCCCCCCACCACCACCACCACTGGAGGAGGGCCATATGATAATTGCTTTTTCTGTACATCCATATGTCTGTGCGTCCATCCGTCCACTTTTTGTGTCTGGGCTATAATTCGCTTGTCTTTCAACGTAGATTAATAAAATTGTACACACAGGTGCATCTGGACATAAGGGTGTGTCCTGTACCAAAAATATGTCACTAGGTTAAGATTCTGGGTCACAGTGACATATCCTTAAAAAATTGTGTCTGAGCAATTTTTCCTATACTATTTAACTTAGTTTCATGAAACTTCACACAAACACATTAATCTTGACCTAAAAGTGTGTCATGAAACAAAAGTAGGTCACTAGGTCAAGTATCTGGGTCATGGTGATGCAATCATGTTAAACTATGTTATACTTCATGTCCATGTTTATTAGGGAAGGGCAGCTTGAAAGGACTTTTTTTTTTTTTTTTTTTTAATTCCATTAAATTTATTGCTGGACCCTTTTATTAGAGTCTATCAGATTACCAGAACCACACACATATTTTTGTTACGCCTTACTTCACAAGCATACACACAGTACTCTTTTTCATGATCCCCTGTCCACCCTCCAAAAAAGTACAATTCAACATTCAAAAAAATGATGATCACCAGTAAGTCCCCCAGCAGTAAACCAGAGATAGCTTTCTTGACTTGTGCATTCAAGGTAAGTCTGTACTGAATACAGGGATGTACATGTAATTGTCTGCAAGTGCCGGGCGTCTGCAGATCATCACAAGTTTATGCACTTAATGTGGCACATGCGAAGATCAACTTTCAGACTGCGCATAATTTTGGAGATATGGCAACATGGGGCATCCTTTTACAGATGTACCACATAGTTAGTGGTTTCCATTATAACTATTGAGTAATAGCGCCAAAATTGTGTAAGTATTGTGGTATCGCTGCAAAAGAACAACACACACACACACATTTTAGTCAGTGCAGACCATTGCAGGGATTGATTGACAATGCATACTGGTGCTTGAGTTGTCCGTTTTAACATCGATTGCATGCAGTTTCCACTCTGTATTTCTTTTAGTGGTTCAACAGGGACAGTCTGAATGTGTTTAAGATATCTACTGTTGATATGTCACTAAATTTTGGTACTTATGTTACATGAAAACATAAAAGTACCGTTGGCTTGACTGATCGGCTCCACCATGCTGGTTTCTTGACAGTGCGCATTGCGCATGCTTGACCACTTGCAAACTTATTTGCATGATCATGTCAGCCAATCAGTGCCCCAGCAGGGCTAGAATGTCGCTGAAACAGGGCGAGAATATCGCTGCCTTGTGTTCTTGGATTTTTACCTGGGAGATAGTAAATTTATGCAAGATGACAACATTTGTTAGGCGGGAATAAAAAATTATGCCAATAGGAAAGCAACATGATGATATTGACAAGGGTCTGACATTTCCATTGATACCAAACATGCATGGAACTGTCAAAAGAATTGTATCAAGTTTGAGACCACAAAATACAAGTTTCAAGTTTGTTTATTTCTCAAAAACCCCTTTGGGGTACATGAGTACATGCAAGTCAAAATATACAGAGTGCCATACAACAATAAACAAAGCCATACACAATTATAAGATCAAGTTGGACTGTCACATAAAAAATAGTGTTTAGGTGTTCACATCAGTGCTCCATGCAGAAGAGGAAGCTAAGGTTATCTAAGGCACACCATTACTCTCCACCATTATCAGTTTGACTAGTTTGCTGAGTTTTAGCAAAGCTTTCCTCTCATTTGACCCAAATAGTTTGGCAAACTTAATAGTGTTGGGGTGCACGCAATAGTACTTTTTAATGAGAGACTTGCGTGCTTCTTGAAAATATGTGCAATCAAAAATGTAATGAAATTCATCACCAAGCTCTTTAAGGTTACACTTGTTACATATTCTTTCTGCTCTTGGTATATTTTCATATCTCTGCCTTTCTATGGGTAAGTGGTGATTTGACAAACGGAAACGTGTAAGATACATTCTCAAGTTCTCTGGTAAGAGGAGTAAATATTTTTCAAGCCCAAAATCCTTTTTAAATACTCTATAGTTTATGCAGGTTGCATTATTATACATTTCGTTATTCCATACTTGCAGATACTGGTCCTTTGCTCGCTGTGCTATAGCACAGGTAAACCAATTTAATGAGTGATGAGAGGTAATTTGATTATACCACATAAATGCCATCCCAAGGTCCTGTAGATTTGACTTTACATATTGGATCCAGGGGGATACATAGATGCCTTCTGCATCAAGCTTGTATAGTAACTTATACATAATGAAGGAAAGTTTGTTGTCATTGTTGCAGTTAGTGACTCTGTACCAGTAATTGAGGACTCTACACTTGACAAGAATGTGGAGAGGAAAAACTCCAAGTTCTCCATATACCATGCATGAAGGTGTAGATGGTTTGACTTTTAACAACATTTTACAGAACTTCAGTTGTAGACGTTCAATTACATCAGTGGCACTTGGACCCCATACCTCAGTGCCATACAGCAAAATAGGCACAACCATTTTATTAAAGAGCTCTAGCTGCATGTCAATTGGTAGACCTAGGGATCGACTTCTTTTCAACAGAGAGAACATGGCTTTAGATGCTTGTTCCGCCAGGTGTTTTTGTGTCTTGTTACTCTTACCATTATAATTGAATTTAATACCTAAGTAGGAGAAATCATAAACTACTTCTAAAGTGGAACCATTAAACATAAACGCTGGGAATTTTCGTATTTTGCCTCTCGAGAAAATCATTACTTTTGTTTTTTTAACATTGACTTGTAGGTCCCATTTCTTGCATTAGGTATACATTGCATCAAGGGCCTTTTGTAAATCTTCGGGTGTCTCTGACATAATGACTGCATCATCAGCATATAAGAGAAGGCATAACTTTAAATATACACCACAGTCTTCCATAAAAGTACCAATCTGTTGAGTAATTTCACAGAGGCCATCATGTTCAGCACTTATATAACTCTGGAGGTCATTCAGGAAGATTGAAAACAGCAAAGGGGACAAGTTGTCTCCTTGACGAACTCCATTCTTACATTGAAAGAAGTCTGAAACTACAGGACCTATCTTAACACATGATTTTGCCATAGAATACAAGTTATATACCACATTCATAATTTTTCCAGTTATGCCACTAGCAACTAATTTTTATCACAATTTCACTGCTGTTTTGTGGATTGTTAGCGGCAAATATACCCTAAACAATTGATTAGATGTTTCTTTAGAAGTCTGTATAAATAAAATTGTCACATTTACACAGCAAAAGAGTTTCTGCAGCAAAAACTATGTGGTATGATTGACCGGAAATGAGCATACTATGACTTTACGTAAATAAACGTCCATATGGATGTCCTGAAGATCACATTTGTGGAGTGATCCCAAGATTAAATTCAGCATGAAAGACAATTAACCCCCCTAAAATAAATAGCAGAGGAAGGGTTAAAAACTTTGCAGCTATCTTCTACAAATTGGTTCTTGTCACTGCTAAAAAAATGGTGCTGCTTTATACTCCAAATCTTTGAATTCAGCTGGCCAGCTTGTATGAGTGAAGCGATCGTCATTTTATTCCATCATCAAAAGCGTACAACACCTTTTAACCCCCATAGCGTACGGTTTTTACGCTTGTGAAAATGATGAAAACATTCTATCCGTTACACCTATAAATTTTTGACCCTGCCATGACCCCTGATTGTTTGTACACCTCTGATATGTGCTCACTGTCACTGTATCCAGGTGTGCCTCTCCTGATCTGGTAACCTTTGCCTTGTTGATTGGCTATTTGATGTCACCTGACCAAGTCACCTGTGGCTCCAGATTGGCTGCTGGTTGTGAGAGAACTCAAAAGACCCCTTTCTTCCTTCGTTACACTAAGTAGCTTCATGTTTGCTAAAATTGGACAACAAAGTGGAAAAATGGTGGGGGATATTTCGTAATCCACAGATCATGTGTTAATTTTAACAAATATCATAAGAAATACCAGGAGGTGTTGGAACTCATGCAGGAATACAAGAGCTTTGCCAATTGTAGATTGTAGCACTCTCTCATGAGAGAGAGAGAGAGAGAGAGAGAGAGAGAGAGAGAGAGAGAGAGAGAGAGGGAGGGAGGGAGGGAGGGAGGGAGGGAGAGAGAGAGAGAGAGACTGTCTCTCTCTCTTGTTTGGCTGAGGTTGTTATTCCATGAAGCTCTGTTACAATGCTGATTTACACAATAAAATGACTCATGTGACAAATGGAATAAAAATTTATAGTGTGCAATACCAAGTTCAGTAAAATATTTTCTTTTCTCTTTCTGTTTATTTCTGTCTTGCACTTTTCACATCCTGCAGAAGCCACAGGGAATTTAGACTGAACAGTCTCGCTGTTTTCTCTTGAATACACGCACCAAAAAGGTGCCACAAACGCTGCTTTCTGCCTGTGTAAAACACTGTTCTCTTTTTGGCAATACTTCACTGTTGATACTGGAATAAGAGTTGATGTACGATTTCTACACAAACTTGGAAAAAAAAAGTTTTTCCCCCTATCCCCCGTGGATACAACAATCACAAAAATCTCCATTTTGTCATTCACAGTATGTCAGTGTTGATGATGGGAGCAAATTTAGCGGAATATATCTTAAAAAATAAAAAAATAAAAACTTAGCAAAATGTTTTTCTCCTGTGCATATTGTGTAGTCATAAGGTTGAAAAAGTTTGTCAGATCACTGTTGAGTACAGCTGTACAGATACTTTGGGGGAAAATGAGAGTTTTGATAAATAATCGGGGAGAAAGTCGTAGGTGTTATCCCCGTGTTTTTGTGGAGGAGATCAGCGGTGACATGCAGCCCCGCTGTGAGAACCCAGTGCTTCATGCCCCCTGACTGGGCACAATACAAACCAGATGACCAACTCAGCATGCTCACCTCTGAGGGGCCCACCACTCATGTATCCAATTCAACTTGGTGATTTTATTTCAGGCCCACTGGCCAAAACAACTAATATCAACAGGCAACTTTTTACCGCGTTAGATTTATTTGGGGCCTATTTGTGTTTCAGTGCTGCCTCAGTGATGCCGTGTACATGGTTCACATATATGTTCAATCTAATGTATGTGGTCAGAACAGCCAGGCTGATTGCTGATCATCTCTGTCATTCTCAAATTCAGCTTGTACCACATGGGCACATCAGGAGGCCCGTCTACAGTAAATTCGCTGGATTCTCTGTATTTTTATAATTCCGCCTGCAAACCAAGCTTATCTGTCAGTTGTGGAGATTGAGACATGTACAGTAGAGATGATATGGAGTGCTGTCAGCTTAGCAGGCAAAAAATGTCATCTCTTTCATTTCTTTTATTGTTTGTTTTTGTTTTGTTTTTTGTTTTTGTTTTTGTTTTTGTTTTTGTATTTGATTTTATAAACAAATGTTTTTTTTTAAAATGCTGAATACAGTGTTGCCAACCGGCCAAACTTAAAATCCAGGAAATGGAAAGTAAAATTCTGGAATTGATGAACTAATATGAAATATACAAGGAAAATATTGATGAAATTCAGAGAGGTGGATAAAAATGGTCAAAAATCTGAAATTTTTCAAGAATTTTCTGCACAAAATTTTGGGAGCCTCACAGGTAATCCAGGAGGGTTGACATTACTTGGTACACTATACCAATAGAGATAAAGTACCCTGAATCAACAGCTTTGTTTGGAAAAGGTTGGGTGATTCCTTTACTTTTATACTTAGTTTCATGAAACTTCACACACACATATATCTTGACCAAAAGGTGTGTCATGAGACAAAAGTAGGTCAGTAGGTCAAGTATCTGGTCCTCTTCTATTTGTGTGCAGGCTGTAATTCACTTCCCATTCAACTTAGATTAATGAACCTGTACACACAGGTGCATCTGGACATAAGGCTGTGTCATGTACCAAAAGTAGGTCACTAGGTCAAGTATCTGGGACACAGTGAATATTTCTAAAAATTGTGTCTGTGCTACAATTCTTTCAGTATTTAACTTAGATTAATGAAACTTTACACACAGATGCATATACGCATAAGGGTGTGTCATGTACCAAAAGTATGTCAGTAGGTCAAGTATCTGGATCACAGTGATATATCGTTGTAAAATTGTGTCCAGGCTATTGTTCCTTTACTGTTTAATGTAGTTTCATGAAACTTGACACACACATATATCTTGAGCTACAGTTGTGTCTTGAGACAAGATTAGGTCACTAGGTCAAGTATGTGGTAAAGGTGATACATTCATGTAAAACTACAGGACACTTCATGCTCCGGCTTTAATTCTGTTGTCATTTGACTTAGAATCATGAAATGTTACACACCTGTGTATCTGGACACAAGAGTGTGTCATACATAAAAGTAGGTCAGTAGGTCAGGTATCTGTCTGGGTTATGTTGATAGCCTATTTTTATTGACTAGTCATTCCAAAATGAGACCTGTGATTATCAAGGCTATGAATGAGGCGAGGGGGGCATGGATCCAGCAATCTCTGATTGCCTTTTAATTGAAGTTTGAATTTACTTTTTTGGACATAGTTCCCACTAAACCTGTATTAAAATACTAGTTCATTATGTTTTTATTTCCATGGTTTTAAGCAGCCTGTGAAATATGCTGCAACTTGAAGAGTACTTGACGGTAGACTGGAGATCTCCTCGCTTTGCGCACACAAATGGCTCCTGTGACCTTGAAAATGAGGTCAGGGTCACCAAAATGTGATCAGGTCATGACACAGTGGCAAGGTATGATTGACAGAAATTCGACCCAGATGTGCCACAAAAATCAAGAGCTAGTTTGCTCAAATCATTGATATGTCTATCTATCAGGCAATGACATTTGGCGTCCCCCAGTTTTGGCTGGTTTAACCCTATCCCCCTCAAATTAAGACTTAGTCAGTAGCTTCATTGGAGGTATGTAGGGCACTTAACCCCACCCCAAGGGAAGTCATTGACCTGGGGTATGCTATTCTGAAAGGGCTTACCTTAAAATCTTGTGCAATTTTTTTTTTCTAAATTTTTGTTATTAACACTAGGATTAATAAAGAATCATTGAACAAATAAAATTTTTTTTTTTCCTTACAGACAGTTTTGGCCACTCTGAGCAGGGCGGGGTTAAGGAAGAATGGGTTAAAGACTTGAGAGGGCAGAAGAAAAGCCATAGAGATGTATAAAAAGTCATGACGTGTTGACACACCTGGAAAACTGAGCCCCGCCAGGCCCAAGTTGCATTATCAGACTTGATTTGTTTAGCATGGCCGATTTGATGCATGAATCAGAGCCATTTATTCAGCGTGGAGGACATAAATATGTTGATGTTTACAGATAATTACATCTGACAGAAACAGAGTTTTCTTGCCCATGTGTTTCATTTTTTCAGAATGAGGGAAAACAGAGGTGACCTTTCCTTTAATGAGAGCCTTGAATGAGACATTCGGAAGCTTGGTTTACAAAGCTGTTGAAATAGCTCAACCGGGCAGACAGCATGGGATCCAGTTCTGAGAGCAATTTGCGTGTGGCTCGTAGAATGTGGTGTCATTACGTTGTGTAGTTATATGTGAAGAATTCTGAGTAGACTGTGATGTGAAGAAACATGATATGAATGTATCTGGAGGATTGTGGTGCCATTAAATGGGAAGTTGATGGACTAGATCACACAGAGCTCTGCAGAAGCATCTCAATTTCTACTTCATGCATAGAAATCTCTGATACACAATCCATTTTAAGAGTCCATTTTACAGTTTAGCATTCCTTTTTTGTGGGCTAAAGTTTGTTTTTCTCATGTAAAAGGAACACAAGACTGTTGAAGACACATTGTGAAACATTTACTCATGATAGAGTGTGGTTGTCAGCTCACAAAGCTGTGGTCCCTTGGGCCCACCTGCTCTTACAGAAAATACTGGATTTCCGCAATAGTGAGTAAAGGAGAGTACCCTCCCCTGCTCAGGGGTTCTCCTCTGTTTCAGATCCCGGATGACTCTGAAAGAGGAGCACAACTGTATCTGGCTCCCATGATTAGTGGCCACAGTAGAGGGGTGGTCTTTATAGAGAGTGACAATGGTGGAAATGTGGCACATTGGCATTAGAATGGGCCAGGTGCTCTGGAAAATGGTGCTTTTTTTGGCCCAGAGGAAGCGTGGCATTGTCCTGTGGAGGCCACCGTATCATGAGTATTATAGCTTTTTTGTGTAATTCTAGGAGCTTGTCTAATGTTGTCAGATACTGCTATAGGTCAAGTACTATAACAAGACAGAAAATATGGATAGAGTTAGGGCATAATGCACACTGGGAAGTCTTCCATTACAGCTCTTGGGCCTTTTATTTGGAATACAATACCTGCATATATACAAAACTTGACATCAATTCTTATGTACCCCCAAAAGACGTAAGTTACATATTTTGGATATCCAATATTGTCTGACTTAAATGTATATGATATAAATTGTAATCTGATTCACTGGAATTTTCTAGATACATGTCTGCTCAAGTGCAAAGTGCCTTCCCAGTATTGAGGTGACATAAGCCCCAGGTTGTTTCTTACCTGCAGCTGAACGTAGTGCAGGAATGTATACATCCTTTTGCGATTGTATTTGTGGTAATTTGTTTGCTCTGTGTGTGTTTTCACTTGGCACCAAAAGTGGCAGAGGGTCACTGAAATAAAAGGCACGGGGGCAGTTGGTCAGTTTGTCCGTTCGTCCATCTGTTACATCCGTGTGGCCCAGTATCTGGTGAAGTGTTTGAGATACGATGATGAAACTTGTACCCTACATCTGTCCTATACAGAGCATGTGCAGTGTAGCTTCATGTTGACCTTGACCTCTTTTCAAGGTCACAGAGCCCCCAAAATATGACAGGTCCACACAGCCGGATAACTCATGAACCACTTAAGATAAAATGATATACAGTATTAATTGTCTCGCCAGCATAAGCTGTTGGCGAGACTAAGCAGTCACTTTCCGGACATCCGGGCGTCCCTCAACAAAAAACTTCGTAGTGGCTTGAATTACGCTGGCGAGACATTCATGCTCCCGGGCATGACTCTGGTTTATTTTATAGTGTATCCTATGATGGGCATGGGAAGTGGTGGTGACCTTGACCTTTTTTCCAGGTCACTGGTACCAGGTCACACAACTGCTAAATGTGACTTTGAAGCCTATGCAATCTGTACTGTATCATACATGCATTGCATTGAAGGTGTGCACATCAACACTCATGCACTGACTAGAACTTTTTTGTGCAGCATGAAGTTAATACCATATTTCATATGAACAGTTAATCTTCCACTGAATTTTAAAGCCATAGATGCAGTATTGCAGTCTTAATAAAATATGGCATGGTGCGGGACAGAGATTCTTTGGATAAACATACATGTACTAATTTTGTTTAATTATAGATATTTTGTGTTCATTCTGTGTGTTGAAAGAATTTCAGCAATAAACACAATACCATAATAATTCTGTACAAGATCACGGTGGCCCCACAAATGAGGCTACCCCCACTGAAAAGTGACCACATGAGACAGGTGGCCTGTATATAGAGTGATTCCAATCAAAGTGGGCCTTATTGAGAGATTAAACTGACGTCAAAAGAGGTAATGTGTAATTAGCAGTGGCCACTGTATTGAGTTACTTCCATGTTCCTTATGGGTTTTGTACCGTTCTGCAGAGATGGTTTTGAGTGTGGTGGGGATAGGGTTATAACAATCTGTCCCTATGCATTTTGCAGAGGGTGGAAATTTATGCGTTTTACATGATGTATGGACAGATTATTTACTTTTTGCCATTTGTGCCTCAGGTAAATCATTTAGAGAGTGGCAGAAGAGACAGAAGTCCTGCAGTACAGTGGTCCCCCTCTTATAAGGCCACCCCAAGTGCACCAGAATTGTGGTCTTATGAGAGGGGTGCCTCTCTTGAGGGAGTAGGTATAATGAAGAGGCCATCAGTGCTGCACAGAGAATTGGCCTTTCTAGAGGGGTGGCCTCTCTGCAGAGGGGCCTTGCAAGAGGGGGACCACTGTAATGATTTAAGGAGGAAATTGTTGTACTCTTGAATTAGCTGTCTGTGCTTTCTGTCAATGTTTATATAACCACAAGTGCCTCCGGCTGTGCCCAGGTGACAAATTAAACTGACGTCAAAAGAGGTAATGTGTAAAAGGGGGAAAAAATATCCATTTTAAACATGTTTCAACAAATGTCCAAGTTACCGACGGCCTAACAAAAATATATGTGTGGTTCCGGTAACCTGGCAGACCCCAATAAAAAGGCCCAACCCTAAAATTAATGGGTCCACAAAAAAAAACAAGGCAAAAAAAAAAAAAAAAATACATGTACCTTGAAGCTGCCCTTCTCTAATAAATACTGATCAACCCAAGCCAGTGCTAGAAACTCAGAAAACCAAGTGGCCCAAAAAAGTACATCATTTTTGTCCGTGGCCCACATGAGACGTGGCCCATAAGGCCAAAACAAGTGTCCGAAGGCATGCTATGGGGGTCTGGAGGCATTCCTCCCCCCCCCCTCCACAACCACAACCACACACATGAAAAATTGCGAACTTGAGCATGCAAAATGGTGCATTCTGGGGAGGTTCGAATGGAAAATCTTGCCTTGATATGGTTGACGAAATCACTACATTTTAGTCATTATATACTGATTTGGCTATTTTCCCTCAGATTGTGCACAAATCTAATGGAAATGAGCAAAAATTAGTGAAAAATAAATTTTAAAAAAGACCATCACCATGCATATGTTATCAATTGAGATAAGACAATTTTTGTATTAAAACATGTAATGCTTTTGGAAATTTTTGCACCCATATTATGTTTATTAATTCGGGGAAAATTAACAGATAAATTATCCTGGAATTACCATGATGTGTATTTTCTCTACAAAGCAAGAGGAAAAAAACATAAAGGTACTCACTAGGCCTAAATGTACTTAACTTTTATCACTGAATGTTGATTAATTGATTGATTGATAATATTTTATTCACACATATGTCAGCATTGTGCAATATGAATGCTGAAAGCACACCAAACTATGATGCATGAAATTAGGAGCACCAAATGCCTAAGGAATCTTGCCTTGGCTTATTTACATGGTGGACAACAACATGAAAATAGCAAGTATGAAATCAGACAAATATTAAGTTGCTTTGAACAGGTTTGTAGATGAAATGCTTTAAGGACACTTAAGACACCAAAAACCTCTGCATGGCCGATTTTGAAATCTTAACGGTTTTTACAAGATGAATGTCCTTTCTATTAGTTGTCAAAATTTCGAGCTTTTAACTAAAGTAGAAATATGAGAAAAACGCCAAAAACCACACAGGCATGTGGACATCCCAAGTCCATGTGTCATTCTTTTGGTTTTCAGCCGCCAAACGGAACAATGCCACCCGTCAATCATACTTAACAGCCTGTCACGTGGCTGCAGGTAGCAACGGCCCATGGCAAAAAGAGAGTGGTATCAGGGCGGCAATGCAAAATAAGGCAGCATGCCGAAAGTATGCTTGTGGGCAGGGAAAAGACGCAAACATGGTAACATATCATAGCCTTAGTGGTTCACTTTATAGTTATCTTGCTTGTTTTGTGTTCTAATGAAGGGAGACTTTAAATGTTCAAGAGGAGCGGGAATCGTCAGACGATGTCCCTTCAAACTTCAAAGGCCGTGCCGCGATGGCTTACCCCAGTGGTCCTTCACACCAAAGACAGGCGGGGAAAAAAACTGACACCCTAATCAACGATACCAACGTACATAATAATACTTTATCGGAACCCAGGGATGAGGAAATAAAAGTACAAATAAACACATTGAAATAAGCATAAACGTGAACACAAGAGAAAACACACAAACTAACGGTACAAAGCTAAGGCTGGAAAGAGAAATGAAACTCATTGAGAAAACAACTACAAAATAATGACAAGCATACTAAGTAAAGTGTAAAGACAAGTCTAACAAGCTAACTACATGAAGTATACAGATAGGAGACGAGTAAATACAATAAAACACTATCCCTAAAAACGGGGTGAAGAGGTAGGGGGCGGAATACCAAACCCGCCACCCGTACACTGACCACGAGCGGCCGCAGGCCGCCCCACCGAAGCAAGGTAACACAACTTTCGTTGCCAGGCTTGAGGTCACGGGGCCGGAAGGGCCGCCTCCATGACGTCACACTTTGAAACCAGACTGTCGCTATCGCCGTTTGACAGATCGCTGAATAATGTTTTCCGTACTTCAAAGGCTCTTTTATTCATGTGATTGGCCAAGAATTGATTGACAACCTCCCCAAATGTTCAGGGACGATATTTGTTACGTTTTGTACAAATATCAACTCAACTTGAGCAAATGGTATTGTTTCAGAGGCAAATGATCAACATCAAAGGCCTTTGAAGCTTGTTTTCTCAGAAAGGATAATAGGACGAGAGCCCCACCTAAGAATGGTTATTCCAAGAAAACGGCTGGGCGAAATTTAATCCGGTTAACGGCTTTTGATTCTTTAATGTCTGAACTGCAAAAACGATTCAGCGATTTTCTAAATTTTGCTTCGTTCTTTTTCTATGAAATGAAGAAAGTGAACATCCTGAAAATCAAAGGGAAAATTGAAACGTCAAACTTTGAGGATGGATAACAGAAAAACGAAACCAAACATAAAAAAATGCAGGATCGTTTTTTGTTGCCAATATGTCAGGATTAAGATCCAAGTGTAATTATGATTTTATCAGAAATAATTAGTGACTTATATCGACATTTATGGGGTGGATGCTTTGCGGTCAACTTTCAATTGTTTATTCAACAATTAACATCACAGACACCCAAATACGGAACATATAAATTCTTTGGAGTATGACGAGTACACACATATATGATATGTTATCCTAACGCAAATACATTTTGAGCTAGGATTGACTAAAGTGGGATTTATTTTTGGTGTCTTACCTGTCCTTAATAAGTTATGAATTGAAAGATAGATAAAAATTTTCAATAAATAAATAAATAAATGAATGAATGAATGAATAAATAAATCAAAAACATAATTTCTATTACACTAAGATATTGAAATTATAAATATATAAAGCGGTCCCTCTCCAGTACTCCCATCTCAGAGCAGGCATGCATCAAGAATTATTTCACCTTATTTTTTAAAATGTTCTTGCATTCACTCTCTTAAGGAAGGTTAATTTGTCGAATGAGTGTAGTGAGTACAATATATAATGGGACTTTTCCAGAGTGAGCATTACCTGAAAATGTAAATACAGTGACAAACAGTTACCAGTCGTGGCCCCAGAATACGGATTTTGTATCAGATAATGAAGTCGCCCTGAGGGAGCGAATTCAGGGTCAGCAATAGGCTGTGACCTACATGTATTCAGTGGTGAATATGTGTCAAGTTTTGGGGAGGGCTTGATCATAGGCTAAACTTACCGATGCCTCTGATATTGCACATCATTGCTTCATGTGGTTAGATAAAGTGGGCAGATCGAGAGGTGTGACACCAGGGGGCGGGGCAAGCATGTCGATGAGCATATGCATGTGGAGTTCCTCTAGTTTATGCTGGAAACATTGAGACGCCTCAACTGCATGTTGTGTGTACATGTGTCTGCAGCAACTGAGTATCATTACTGAAGGATGTGTAAACGTGATCGTGCTGGTGTCATGGATAAATTTCATCTTTCTGTGATAACCAGTCCAAAGAAAAAGTTTTTTCCTCGTAAATATATCACTCCTGCTTTTTTTCACCAAGCACTAACCAATTCAGTCTGTCGTAGTTCACCTTTTTTTGCCGTATACAAAGATTGAGGCAACAGTTTAGTGTTCAGCTCACACCAAGGAAAGCTGTTGACCTAGGGCATGTTATCTCAGTGGACCTCATCTACAATTTTTATTCATATCGTCTTTCAATTCTGTGGAAAATAGGAGAAAAAACATTGAAGCAGACGACATTTGAACTCCAGCCAGTTTTGGCTGGTTTAAGGAGGAACAGGTTAAGACAGCTCGGTGTCTTGCCTGTCAGACTATATCCTCCTCATATTCTATGTGATACATGGCAAGTCCATGGAGAATGTTTGTGGCATATGCATCTATTGAGGGGAGCAGTGAGTGTTTTCGCAATTTTGTGGACGTGCTGTTCATTATTATAATCATGACTTGCATTGTGAGTCGAGATGATTTAAATTCACTGTTACTGGTTTTCCCCAATTTGTTGCAAGTGAATTTCACATTTTACATAATCTCGGGCCATAGAATTTCTTTTAATTGGGACCTCGGACCCCTAGCTACGGTGACCAACTTTGATATGAAAGTGATCGGAGATGATACTGAACTGATCCCACATAGACACACAGGATACAGGTCTATTGTGGGGCAGGCATTGATCACTAGGTAGTAAAGTTTGGGGGTATGTCACAAAAACAAATCATGATAAATCTTCGTGGGCTATCTGCCAAAGCACTTGGTACATATTATAAGGACATCAATCAGAGTGGCGCTATGCTGATGGTGTCAACTTAATGCCGCGTCTTACCCTTCCTGCAGACATTTCTTTTGGAGGCTATACTTTTCTCACCAGACATTAGTCTGCGGGATTGCGTGACCTCTCTCAACATCCATAGTTACATACATAAGGACTTGTTTAGAGTTTGTGTCCTCATATGTGGGGTTGAAAAATTTTGCATGGGTATGATAAAGGAGACAGTTGCATTTACAGGAAATATATGCTCTTGCAGCACTGTTGCAGTATATGTGCTATGATGGCAGCATTAGGGCAGCATTAGGGCAGCATTAGGGCAGCATTGTTGTGGCACTTACAGCAAAGTATGTTTCTATTTTTTGAGTACTTACAAGGATTCATGTGAAGTGCCAACATATTTTGCACAGCAAATCTTGTAAGAATGATATTTATGGGTTGCATTTCTAGACAGGGGCTAGTTGTTTTCTTCTTTTTTTTTTTTTTTTTCTTTTCTCTTTTTAAATGTGA
This sequence comes from Hermodice carunculata, assembly GCA_964020975.1. Lineage (NCBI taxonomy): Eukaryota > Metazoa > Annelida > Polychaeta > Eunicida > Amphinomidae > Hermodice > Hermodice carunculata. The sequence goes on from OZ026622.1 coordinate 7,910,928, forward strand.
ACAAGTGCCTCCGGCTGTGCCCAGGTAACAAATTAAACTGATGTCAAAGGAAGTGATGTGTAAAAGGAGAAAGACGATCCATTCACAACATGTTTCAACAGATGTCCAAGGTACCTATGGCCTAAAAATAATATATGTGTGGTCCCAGTAACCTGATAGACCCTACTAAAAGAGCCCAACCATAAAATTAAGGGAACAATAAAAAAAAACAACTTTTCTTCACATTGGTATTGAAAGAGAAATGTTGATGCTTTGGCAAGTTTGGAATCTCTTTACTGTCATTGTTGGGTTTGGAATTAATGAATATGGATCATGTTTTTCTGTACTATTTGAAGCCGCCCTTCCCTTATAAAAATTGATCAACCCAGGCTGAAATATTTAATTGAGAAAGTGGCTGTTGGATATGGAAAAAATAATACAACCACAATGGATGATAGTCACACACATTGATTGGTTGCCAACAACACGAATACAACAAGGATGCTCTTAGAATTTGTATGACAGGTTACAGATGGGCTCCTTCACCCGAACATACTGGACATACCATAACTACAATAGAAGTTTATATACTTACAATCAGTATAAGTTTACACTTCAACTCTTTCCATTTATGACAGTTACGTTGCCTATAAAATATAAATCTTACGTTTATAACTTTACGACAATTATTTCCCATATAAAGTACCAATTTTATGCTTAAAAATTTATCTCTGCATTATACCGCATGAGTTGTGCAATATTAATTTTACCTCATGCTCAAGAAGGATACAATTAATGTATATACGTGTATAACACTTTGTATTGAAGGATACACTTACTACCCTTAATGTTACTTAACTGGTTTCCTATGCTTTACAGCGTGAACACATCAAGCCATAGCTGTGACTATTTGAGCTCGAAAGACGCTAAGCAATAGTTTTTATACAAAACCTGAATTTATAATATTTCAATTGTTTTAGCGCAAATATGAACTACAGTACTGTTCATTAATAACTGCTCTTTTTGCTCGCAAATTGCGCGCATATGAGCGCGAATTTTGCGCGAGGCGCAATCACGCAAATCCATTTTAACGCGCATTTTACGTATTAAAATGCTCGCAATTTGCGGGCTTTTTTGAATCAAGTTGCGCGCAAAGCGCACTGTTAAAATTAATTTAACTGTCCAAAATGGGCGACATTTTGCGCGCAAACGATAAAAAAAATGCCCGATCTCAGTAGAACTGCGCAAGGTGCGCACACCCGCCTCTCAGCTGCTTTGCGGACTCATCTGTCAATCATACGCATGAAGCCATGGCATGAATCATGATACGGTGCTTTCCGCTCATTCTTATATAATATATTAGTAACGTTGACTAGATGTGTCTATAATATTGTTCACTTTTTAATTCTTTAAGAGCCACATTAATTTTTATTGACATTCATTGTCGCTGCCAAATTAGTTTTCCATCGACGCAATTTTTGTAATGTTTCTAAAACGTAATGCCGAAGGAAAGAGCGCCAAACTTGGTCTTTATTATTGTGAATGTGATTGACAAAATGTTGCAGTATTTTCAAGTCAATCTCTTGCTGCCACATAAAAATATTAAATTTAATTAGACTGAGGGTCAATGTACCTTGCCGATGTTTTTTAGCACTTTCACGGTTGAAATTTGGCAAATGAATGTAAAATACGGCGGTAAAATTGCACTCCTTTCTGCCCTGTGTAGCACTGGATCGCTGCCGGTAAACACCGCATGTTTGGGATCATCGGGAAGTTCAGAACTTCGTTTGCATCAGTAAAATCCTTTCTCATTGGCTCAAATGTGACTGAAATGCGGTTAATTTATGCCAAACGTCCCTGTATCAAAAGTTAGAAATGTTATTCAGACGATCGTTTCTATTGGCTGATGATGATGTAGGTGATCGTCATATGACCTATTTGAATAATTAACCTTGAAGATTTTAGTCACGTGAACCAATAGGAGCATGGAGACTGCCGGACAATTCCTTCTTGAACTTCCACCCAGGTCTCAACAATGTGCGGTGGCGAAAGGATGGATACTGGACACAATTAAAGCGGCAAATCTGGCTCTATTATGCTGTTAACGTGTAAAAACTTTGATATTTTCATGGGATTAGGACGCTTTCTGTTACGATTGCAAGACATACGCAAGGATAGTCACTGTGCCGCTACATTTGGTACCAATGAATGAAGCCATTGAAGGCAACGTCTGGACTCTTGACCTTGTGCCGGGCCTCCATTTGCACATCCACCGGAAGCATTTTTTTCCCCAAACATGTCAGTTTTGCCTTCAATAAAACTAACCGCTAATTATAAATAACTTATATTTTCATGGGATTAGGACACAGATAGTTCTTCTGAAGCTTTCTGTTACGATTGCATGACAAAGGCCTACGGAAGGATATTTGGTACCGATGAAGGCAACATCTTGTACCCGGCCTCCATTTGCACACCCACCAAGAACGCACGTTGTTTTCTAACAAACAGAGTTTTCCCTTCAATAAAACTAACCGCTAATTGTAAATAACATGTTTTATACATAGGTGTCAAACTTCAGTCTTCAGACAGAATTCAGTCTTGGGAGCTTTTAACATGCCATTGTTTTCTATTGGAAGAGTTCTACTTTTGGCCATTTTCAGTCTTTGCAGGGCAGGACCTCTAACATCCATGTTTATATTATAAAATTTGCTTCCTTTAGGCATGGACATATTCCATGCTTTAGGTGAATAATTCTCCGTCTGGCATATATGCTGAGCTTGCCCACAGTGATTTTACAGGATGGTCGTTGCGGTAGATCTGAAGTTATGTCATTAGGAAAAAGGCGGGACTAGTGAATCATTGCTGCGCGCACACAAGACTACATGCCCAGCTGTTAATATTTTTTTTGCTCGCACTGAAATGCTTAATAATTGCGCGCCTACTGTTTGCGAGCAAAGGGTGTGCGCGCAAGTTGTTGCGCTACAGGCGCGGCATCGTTTTTTGTAACGGATGAGAATGCGCTAAAATTTGTCCGCAATTTGCGCGCCTAATGCGCGCAATCGGAGGGCAGTTATTAATGAACGGTACTGTACTTGTAGTAAGCGCTTAAATGGCAAAATGTGTATATATATATATATATATATATATACACACACACACACATTTATGGGCCTAAGTTCTATGACATCCTGGTTTCCTTTATCCAACGACACCTGGATTATAGCTACAAATCAAATATTTTGTATACCTACAGCCTGAAAACTTCTGTAAAATGCAATAAAATTGAGAACTTCAAGGCTTGGTGCAAATTGGTAAATATTTCATAAAACTTTGGATTTCATATATTATAACCCCCTCCCCCAAGATTGTCCCAGTGCTATCCACATTGACAAACGGTTGGGTACGGAATCCACAATTTTCAAAATGGCTGCCAAGTCTGTGGGTTGGTCCCGATTGGATATCGTGAAGAGGTAGTATCCAAAATATTGTGTGATTAGTGTTAAGGGAAGGTTTATTTCTCCAATGAATATAACATACAATATATAATGTAACTTTTCCAGAGTGAGCATTACCTGAAAATGTAAATACAACACCATACAGTTAACAGTTGTAGGCAGCAATGGGCCCCAGAATAGGAATTTTGTATCAGACACTGAACTCACCCCCAGGCTTTGAATTAAGTAGCAGCACAGGGCACACAAGGCGTGACCATCTGCTGAGTCAAAGATGGAGCATAGTAGAGAAGGCCTCAATAGTAGATACAGGTCCGAAAGTACCAGTGGGTTTTTATATAAGTGGTAAACATTGAAAGTCCCATTGGAGAGAAACAGTGTAGCAAAATGTTCACTCTTGCAGCAAGTCAGCTTATGGATGCTCTACGAGGATTTAGAGGGTTGCTGCACTGGTGTTGTACTTCTGAAAAGATTGGAAAGCCAATTTGTCTCAAAATTTTTTCAGCCACTGTCTACTGACTGAAAACAAGACACATTCTTGTCCAGGGTGTAACTTTTGGCCTTTGGTAAAAAAACTTCATAGATGCCTGTATTGGGACTCAAGGGTGGGTCATGTGACAAAAGTAGGTCACAGGGTCAACGTCTCACACTGACTGCAGGGAGAAGGGTAAATACCACCAGCAGTCTGTGATGTTGCATTTCAATTTTACATGTTTTCTACCCCTTTTGTGGTGTTTCTCGTGTTAGTGGGCCAATATGTCAACAACAGTTGAAATAAATGGTCTGAAAGTAGGAGACAACTTTAGTTTTAACCACAATAATTAGAACTTGTGCTTTTTGTAAAACATGTTTTTCTTGTGTATTTGCAGGTGAGTCCTATTTACAAAAATGAAAGCTTACCATACAAGTGAAGACTAGGTAAGTGCTGATGTCTACTGAAGATACCGGTATCTTGCATGGCACACAGGGAAATCAGTGCTGCTGTGTCCTGGGATATCAAATTGTCAAGTAAAGTGCTACCACAGATTGGTAACATATACATGTACCTCTATGCTTCAAGGCACATAAGTATTTGGTGCATGTAGCTCAGTGGTAGGGAATATAGATATTATTTCTTGAACTTTTGTTTTCAGATACTTTTGTATTTTAATGATGATTGTGCAGACAAAAATGAATTCCCCCTTCAAGAAAAACGAAAAAAAAAAAAAAAAAGAACAAAAAAAACACTACCACTTCCCCAAAATCAACACCCAAATACAGAACAACTGGGGACTTACAAACAAGTGCCATAAAATATGGTTTGAATCAATGGTGGTATCTTACATTGCAGGTTGTGGAAATATAGTGGTAACCCTTCTCCTCCTTGGATCTAGACTGAGTCAGCCTTTGGTGGCGATTGGGTTAACCAGTGCCAATGAAAGCTGTTGGCCCAGGGCGTGCTAGTCTGGTAGATCTTATCTATACATCTCATTGAAATTGTTTGTCATTAAAAGTTGAATTAATGACAAATCTTGAAGAAGACGACATTTGATGACTGGCCAGTTTAGACCAGTTTGGACCAGTTTACAGCAGAACTGATGTTGGCCTCCTGCAACTTTTCTTACAGCCATGATCCTAAATTGCACATTCACTGCATTATTTTCATTTTTTACCCATTTTGGGTGACAATCAACAGCAACATCAAATTTTTTTATTTTTGTTTTTAGCCCATTTGACTTGTCTGTAGCTGAGTGTATCTTATGGTCCTTCATCCGTCGTCAACAATGGACTTTTCTCCAAAACCCTCAGCTATATTCACTTCACACTTAGTGGCAATGTACCTTAGATCAGTCTCTACCAAATTATTCAAATGATCATGCTCCAGTGATTTTTAGTTTTTTTATGATTTTGTTGTTCTTTTTTTGGGGGGGGGGGAGGGGCAAATCTTAAAAAAATCTTCTTCTCTGAAACCGCTCACCCAATTGCTTTGATATCACACAGGAGCACTCCTAGGGACTCCTAGTTCTGAATTTGTTCACCAGGTAGTGCCACATTTTTAAAAATGTTTTTTGTGCATGTTGTTGCTATTTTTGACTTCTTCTCGAGAAATGTCACTCATATTAAGCTGAAACTTTGTGGATAAGTTTCTTGTGGAAGGGTCAAACAAAGTTGTACACTAGGTGAAACTGCTGTGGATTCCTGGTTTTTAACGATTTTTTCAATTCGGGTACTTATCAGTAAATGCACCTTTCCTATTATTGATTACTACACAAGTCAATGGGTATTCTAATGCTAATTCACAGTTTTTACTTCTCCAAAAAAATCGTCCAGAATGACTTCAAACTTGCAAGCAATGTACTTTGGGTGGGTCTGTACCAGATTTGTTCAAATGGTCTTTTTTTTTGTGATTTTTTTTTGGGGGGGGGGAGGGCAAACCTTAAAAAATTGCAAGGGTATATGTACATGTCAGCTGAGCACAGGACTGTTACATTTCTCTAATTTCACTGTCCTATTTCATTGAGGTCAGGATAAGTGTTGTCTGAGAAACCTGGAATTTCGCCAATCACTGACCAGGTTCTCTGTTGGTGGGTGTATTTGATTGGCAGTTCACTAAGCAGTCCCTCCCCCCCCCCCCCCTTTTTTTTTTTTTTACATGGTGGTACTCAATAGCAAGAAGCCCTGGTTTACATGGATTTTGTGGGGTATAAACTACTATGTGCATGTGAAAGGGGCAGAATCTTACATTGTGCTTGGGTAAATCCGCATCAGTACTTCCATGGGACATGACATTATTTTGTCACTTGATGCAAGCATATTGTGAGTAGTGCAGGTCCACAGTAAGTATAGATCAGGATTTCCCTCAACCTAGGTGTAATGCCCTGTGCATTCAGATGGATCACAAATCCACATCGACCACCAGATATTTACTGAAGTGTCCAGTGGCACACAGCTGCAGACTAACTTGATTTATATTACTGTCTTACTGAAATTGTGTCAAATTGTATATGTGCATAGATGCCACAGCAGACAGGAAGGAGAATGGATTTTCTTTCCTTTAACACAAAAGAGCTGGGGGGCCAAGTGAAGCATGTCAAGCTGTGTGGAGATTTCTGTCTCATGGACCGACAATTATCAATAATGATCCATACAGGAGCCATTACATAAACAGCATAAAGTCCAGGCCAGGATAAATCTATGTCCATTAGGACACACAGAGAAGAGGTTCCACAAATCATCAGCTGTTAGTCAGGTTGCTCCTAGCTACCTGAGCAAAATCCAGATTCTTGGTCTAGACTTTATTTGATGCTCGCTCTCTGCAGGACAATTTCTGTGGCTGTTGTCATGTATGTGGACAAAGTGACTTTCTACAGGATTGCAACATATTTTGTGTCTGACTGAATGGTAGAATGGATGGGGGGGGGGTAACAAATTTGTAAAGCTTAATTGGTTTTTATCACACGTATGGCTATCAAGTTTACAACATGAAATTTCTGATAAGCTGAAGAATGCTGCTCTTGTTGTCAGGCTGTCATCTGATCTGTTTCCCAAGTCTAATTCCTCAAGAGAAGATTAAGAATTTGATATTGCACTTTGGCAGATGTTTTGAAATGGTATGCTGATCGAGCTATTTGTGTGTTGACCACAGAACCAACTACATAGTAGTGTCAAAACAGCAACCTTGAGTACTGTTTACAGTGTACATTAATGCCTCAGGGTGGAGATAGTCATGAGAATGTGGGGATGAGTATCATGATCAGAGTGGAGACAGTTATGAGAGTATGGCAGTGAGTATCATGATCATAGTGGAGACAGTTATGAGAGTATGGCAGTGAGTATCATGATCATAGTGGAGACAGTTATGAGAGTATGGCAGTGAGTATCATGATCATAGTGGAGACAGTTATGAGAGTATGGCAGTGAGTATCATGATCATAGTGGAGACAGTTATGAGAGTATGGCAGTGAGTAACATGATCATAGTGGAGACAGTTTGAGAGTATGGCAGTTAGTATTATGATCATAGTGGAGATAGTCATGAGAGTATGGCAGTGAGTATTATGATCATAGTGGAGATAGTCATGAGAGTATGGCAGTGAGTATTATGATCATAGTGGAGATAGTCATGAGAGTATGGCAGTGAGTAACATGATCATAGTGGAGACAGTTAGGAGAGTATGGCAGTGAGTATCATGATCATAGTGGAGACAGTTATGAGAGTATGGCAGTGAGTAACATGATCATAGTGGAGACAGTTATGAGAGTATGGCAGTGAGTATCATGATCATTGTGGAGATACATGTAGTCATGAAAGTATGGTGATGAGTATCATGATCATAGTGGAGATAGTCATGAGAGTATGGCAGTGAGTATCATGATCATAGTGGAGATAGTCATGAGAGTATGGCGATGAGTATCATGATCATAGTGGAGATAGTCATGAGAGTATGGTGATGAGTATCATGATCATAGTGGAGATAGTCATGAGAGTATGGCAGTGAGAATCATGATCAGAGTGGAGACAGTTATGAGAGTATGGTGATGAGTGTCATGGTTTGATCTGTTTGATATGATCAGTCCATCAGGTAGGCCTCATCGGGTCTGTTGTAAGACCAGGCGCTGCAGGTAAGTGTGGGATGGTTTATTATTTTATTCAATTTTGTTAGGCCTAATCATGAGTGTTAGGTGTAGTTTCATTATACTTATGTCATGCAGGCTACGTTTTTAAGTAGGCCTATATTCACAAAGGAACATCATATTCGCTTTATCCCGTAATACATCAGCTCGGGATGTTTGTATTGGAAATGCAAACATGATGCCGCCAGTTAGCAGAATGACTTGTCCGGGGATTAATGGCACCGAAACAAGTCTTGCGCTGGTTCCCCGCTGTTGACCCGATTTTTTAAAGGCTAATAATGCCTAAAACTTTCTTCTAAATTTCAAATTTTATGAATATGATTTGTTCCTTTTATAAATTAATTTGCTATTATGATTTAGAACAGTACAGTTTTTCAGTGAATGGTACGGAATAGGACTTTGCTCTTAGAATATCGGACTTGATAGTGTTCAAACAGTACATGGGCTTACAGAATTAGGTTTGTTAAGTTTCTCTTTGTATTGAATAATCAGAGGAGCCATTTGATCAAAGTTGAGGTATATTGTAGTCATGAGAGCTAGTATTGTGATCAGAGTGTCATGTCACCAGAATGGAGAGCATTATGAGAGTTGTATGATCAGAGTGAAAATGAGAGTGTCATGTGACCATAGTGGAGGTAGTTATTAGAGGATCCTGTGATCATGGTAGAGATAATTATAAGAATATCATGTTTTCACAGAACAGATACATGTACAGTGTTCCCTCTTTTGAACGACTACCCCTAGCGCAGACCAAAAGGCGGTCGTATAATGCAGGTGGTCGCTCATTGGATGAACCCCATATGCATGACCTCAACAGCTCAAATCCTGGGCGGCCTTTCCCTTGTGGTAGGGAGGCACACAAATTCCTTTCACCAACAGTTCATCATGATCTATTACATATGCTTTGTAAAGGAATCATTTATTAAATTTCACAATTACAACCTTTAACATCTTTATTTCAATAAAGAACTTTTGTCTGGGTGCTGAAAGATGTGTGTCGCAACTTGAAAATATTATGCCGGTCATGAGTTTTGTCTTTTTCCCATTACGCTCAATGGGTCTGATGCGTCACCCGGTACGGAGCCTTTGCTTGAGAAGTAATGAGCTTTAACTGTTGTATAATTGTTTTGATGGCATAACTCTCTGTCTTAACTTTATTCCACTGTAATTCACAAGTTATGGATTGAAATAAGACTCGCTATTTTCCCACAGCCACCACGTGTGTTTTGGGCGCCATGTTGTTTACCTCGATCTGCACCGTGTTAAAAATAGTGTCGGTCACTGATTCATGCAGCAGTGCAGGCAAGCATGTGTTTCATTTGGGTTTTGATCTAGTGAAAGTTAATTATCATCGTTCATTTTATAGAATATACTATGATATATGATCGTTCAATTAGAAACAAGAACACTAAATAATAATATTTCTGTGGCTTTGCGCTTATCTGCGATGGTTAGGTTAGGTTTCGCATGCAAAAAAGCGATGACCACGTGGGTTGTTCCGGATATTTCCGGAGAGCGTCGGCAGCCTTCGTCATGCATTTGGATTTTTGAATCATTTGAAGATGAATGATATGAAGGATCATGAGTGCGAGCGATCAAGTTCCTATCACAAGTAAATTTCTGCCGATCAATATGAAGTTTAGTTCAGAAAACAATCCATAGTATCCCAGTATACAGAGAAAGAAATATTGTGGTTGAAATCCTCTTTAGATCTGCTATGTAGAGGCCCGATACATGCGGAGTGTGCCACATTCACAGCCATTGTAAAAATGTAAATAAACGGAAAGATCCTATGCTCGAGAGAATGTGATTCGTGAAATGAGGAATAGATACAGAGGGATCAAATTAAAAACTCGTTTTTGGAAAGTTACTGTAAAAAGAAATCCTTTCTTGTTTGCATGAACTAAATTTGACAAGAATGATGTCAATTTTATAACAACGGGTGAGTTGCGTGCATGTATTTTGTTGGTCGACTTCAGGCGTAATGACCGGATATGGCTCAAATTTGTGATATGTGGTCGCAAAATCTGTTCATTTTGCATCGTTGCTGGTCACGTTGAACAGGTGGTCATTCATAAGAGGTAAATTATTAAAGAGCATCACTGGATCCACCAGCTGGTTACGATGGAACCTTTCGGTCTAAATGTCATGGGGAAATAGGCATACTTGCGATGTATTATGCTAAAATTTATAGTTCACTTGCCTATTCCCCACTGACAGTGTTTGTGTTTTGCATTTTGACAGAACATTGCACTCTGTCTCCATTGGATTGCTATCTATGACCTTGTGGAGAGAGTCCCTCCACACCAGGTATCATAAATTATCATGAACCAGGTAACCAATGTGTTCACCTCAAATATGGACACTCCACATTTATGTATATTACGGTACATGAGCCTTCTTGCTGGGTAGCTCACTACTCACAGGATACACCACCAGGGGGACATGATATCTCCCTGACAACGGAATGTTTGTAAACATTACCACGTGCATTTTAAGCATGTGGACCACACTTGATCAGCACGTCAATCTGACGGTTGGTCCGCGGTACGTTAAAATCTTCCGTTTAACGTTGAGCCTATGACGTAACAATATGTCACCAAGGCCAGTATATATATCGAGGTGAAAACAAAACGCAGCAATCTTTGGTCAGTCTCTGATGAGCCCAGGTTGAGGCGAAACCGGTCAGGCAAAAACACCAAGGATTTCCGACTGTCAATTGTCAGACTCAAAGACTTGGACAGCACACACAAGCAGGACGGTCCACTGTCGTGGCACTTGTGTTGTATTCTTATAAATTATTAAAGAAAAACAACTTTGGCGACCAAATATGGTCGTTCAAACCAGGTGGTCGCTCATAGGAGGGGTCGTTCAAAACAGGGACCACTGTAGTTATAAGACCGTCATGGTATGAGATAAGAGGCAGTTAAAATAGTGCCGTATGACTACAGTGGAGAAAGTTATGAGTGTCATGTTATCTGATAATAGGCAGTTATAATAGTGTTATATGACCAGCGTGGAGAGGGTTATGGGAGGGTCATGTTATCTGATAATAGGCAGTTATAATAGTGTTATATGACCAGCGTGGAGAGGGTTATGGGAGGGTCATGTTATCTGATAATAGGCAGTTATAATAGTGTTATATGACCAGCGTGGAGAGGGTTATGGGAGGGTCATGTTATCTGATAATAGGCAGTTATAATAGTGTTATATGACCAGCGTGGAGAGGGTTATGGGAGGGTCATGTTATCTGATAATAGGCAGTTATAATAGTGTTATATGACCAGCGTGGAGAGGGTTATGGGAGGGTCATGTTATCTGATAATAGGCAGTTATAATAGTGTCATATGGCCATAGTGAAGGATTTTTTTTGGAAGCTGTCAGGCCCTAGCCTGTGTTTCCTTACATAGTGAAGGATTGTCATGTTATCAGATTAGAGGCAGTTATAATAATGCTATGTGACCAAAGTGGAGCGAGTTGTGAGAGCATCATATTATCAGTTAAAAGTAGTTATAATGGTGCTGTATGACCAGAGTGAAGCGAGTTATGAGAGGGTCATGTTATCAGATTAGAGGCAGTTATAGCGGTGTCATATGACCATAGTGAAGGAGTGTCACTTTATCAGATTAGAGGCAGTTATAGTCAAAATTACCTGAGTCTTTAATCTGTCAAGCTGAATCCCCCGAGATGTTTGCCTGCCTGCGCCCCTGATCACCCAAGCGCGAGGCGCGCTGGTGATCAGGTGCGCAGGCAGGCAAACAACGAGGGGAATTTGGTTAAGACAGATTAACGATGAGGGTTATTTGTATTTATCCCCTACTGTCCATTAAGAAAGAAAAAAGACCATTTATATCACTTGTAACGTTTTATTTCACAACATTACATGGGACTTGGACACAGTCATGCCACGCGTATGAATATAAAATTTAAACAACAAAGAAAAGCGGTCGACCACAGGCCTAATGGCGATTTTTTTTCGAACGGCCGTCGCTTCAGACAAAAATCTCAACGAAAAAACACTTTTTAAAAATTATTTTTATATTAAATTAATTTGGTGGAGAGGAGAATTGGAAGGTCACGTTGACTTTGAATGTTGCACCAGCAAACATTCTAAAGTATGCACCGTGGAGCTCAACTGACTGTTGGCCGTCAGATTGTCCCCATCAGTGACGGCAGCATTTCCTGCATTGCCCGAAGGAGCTGGGTGATAACTCCCTGCCACGCTAGCTGGGACAAACGATGAAGACAGAGTCTGGGGAGTGTTTTGGACAGATGTTAGAAGTCTCTGAAAAGAAGACTAATTTCCCTGGAGAAGGCTGCACGTGGCATGCTGTTGATTTCGACTTGCAGTTGCATAATTGTTCACGGACTGCGCATTTTTGTGCCCGCTCAGCTGTTGAATAATGGTTGGCAGGACACTTGGATGTAAAAGTCGACTGCACATTGTGCGTCTTACAGAGTGGTTGCTTTTTCTGCCAATCATCAGTCCTGCATTTTTGGCCCTAGTTTGCATCACAGAATCAAGTTTATTCTTACCCATTGGCTGGGATTTATACCACGGACCATCAGATTTTCGGCCATGATTTATGGCAAGATAATAAGGCGAGTTTGAATATACCAAATATGGAATTGATTCCTTCCATATTTGGAAAACCATATCTCTGATTTTACAAATATGGTAAAAAGTAGTCCCACCCATGGGATATGTTCAACAATATCACACAGGCCATATCCCATGGGTTTTCAATATAATATGGTAAATTGTAGGGGATAAATAATAATGCTATATGACCAGAGTGTCATGTTATGAGAGTGTCATGTTATAAGACTGGAGACAGTTATAATAGTGCCCTATGATGAGAGTGGAGATAGTTATGAGAGTGTCATGTTATGAGACTGGAGACAGTTATAATAGTGCCCTATGATGAGAGTGGAGATAGTTATGAGAAAGTCATGTGATCAAAGGGTAGCTAGTAATGAGAGCATCATGTGGTCCAGGTGAAGGTGAAAGGGTCGTGACCAGAGTAGAGATTGTTATTGTGACCAGAGTGGAGAGTGTCATGATCACAGTGGAGATTGCTATGACCGTGTCCTGATCAGTGTGGAGATTGTTATGAGAGTGTCCTGATCAGAGTGGAGATTGTTGAGAGTGTCTTGGTCAGGGTGGAGATTGTTATGAAAGTGCCCTGGTCAGACTGGAGATTGTTATGAGAGTGTCCTGGTCAGAGTGGAGATTGCTATGAGATTGACCCGATCAAAGTGGACATTGTTATGAGAGTGTTCTGGTCAGGGTGGAGATGGACAAGTTAGCAATATGAATTAAAGTGTCACAATTCCTGTGCATGAACATGACGTATTGGTTTCTGTAACATTAGCAAGAGACTGTAGAGGCCGTGTGGTGGTGCTTTAGAGAAATTCCTATGATGCATTGTAGTCTTTTCATTTTGCAGGAAGCAGCAATAGCATAATTATGAATAAACAGCAAGAGAGAAAGGCATGGCACAATATGAGCACAGGGATATTATTGTACTGTGTTTAAAATTGACAAGAATATATTGCCTGTTGGTCACGAATTTAATGATTTCTCTGGGGAAGTATGATTGTGTTCATTATAGCCAAACCTAGAGTTTTGTATCTGACAAGCTATGGCAATATTACCCTCCGACCTCCAGATATCGGATGATAGAGAACCCTGACAAATTAGTCTTAATCTTTGGAGTTGTCACAAACTTCTCAGTTTCATCGTGAATACGATCACAAATTACAGATGGAATGAATCTGAAATTGAAGCATTTGATTTTGGTGTGGGTCAGGATCCAGTTAAAATTGTTTAGGGGAGATGCGTTTAATTTTGTTTTGCCATACAGATACTGTTCTTGTCAATAATGATAAATACAGATACAGTCATAGAAGTTCATGTTATTTTGGTTCTCATTGTCATCAATTACACGATCTATGTAGCGATCTGGCATTCATTGGTATAATTGTCGCCAGGTCTGTGTGTGTCTATGTCTGTACTTGTGTGCATGCACGCATCCCTCTGTCCCTCGTCCTTGAGGATGCAAGATTTTTTTGAACAAATTGAGCAACTATCGTGAAATCGTTTTGTAGTTAAGCTGTGGCTTGAGTTCAACATTCAGCAGGCTGGACCTATTATTTTCAAGGTCACCAAGGGTCATCATTTTCTTGCCGCCCGAGAGGGTCTTGGTATCATTCTGACCATTGTATGTCAATTTTTATTGCTTTCTAGCCATGATACAGTAGCTGCAAGGGCAGGCAGAGCATGACATGGTAAGCCATACAGGCACCACTGACCACAATCTCCACCAACACAGGTTAAAATGAGTCAAAAGGCTTCACCCACTTGCAAAACTCAAGACTTAACCCAGAGGTGGCCAGTTGGAGTTAACGGAAGTAGGAACATCTCCCCATTTGGAGTAGTAGCAACAGCAGTAGGGAGATATTACACTTCCCCACAGGTTTGGTGGGGGACTTTAATTGGAAGTAGGGAGGTCAAGAGTACTGGTCAAATTTCTTTAAAAGTCGTTAGATCTCCCGACATGTCGAGAGGTTTGGCAGCTTTGTCAAGCCCGGGTCACTGGATCTGGAAAGAGTCCAGAAGAGTCTGAGTGGTGCCTACATGTATGTGCTGTCCGGAGCCAACTTTACAGTGAGATTGGTTTGTAGTGCACACATTTAACCATTTTGGAGTTAGAAAAATGAAAAGACTTCATTAATAAAGAGAGCAGCACACATGTAATAATCTTTAGCTGCCAGGCATTTGTGCCTTCTTTCTGAGCGAAGGTAATTTCTCCCATTTACCTCCATGATCTGTCTGTGTAAAGTATTCCTGCAAATTGCATGACTTGTCAATCAGCATTTTTCTTGTTTGAAATGTTTGAACCCCAAGTCTGCTTGGTGTCCTCAAGCAACATTTCGTGTAGTGTGTTTGTATGCAGGTACCTTTAAAACAAACCACAGTCAATGGTGATGAAGATTGGACCTGCTAGTAGGCAAAGTAGTCCTTCCTTTGAGACCTCCCTCCCAGCAGGTAAAAAAGTAGTCCCAAAATGCACAGGTCAAATAACATGGAAAGAAATAGCACAGGGATTGGATAAACGTGGTCTTAAAGGGCAGGTGATCTCTTACACCAGTGGTCTCTCAAAAGAGGGACTACTGTACATGTAACTGTGAGTGCGATATAGTTGCGTGTGATACTTGGTTCAGTGGCGGAAGGAGCTGTTGTCATCGCAACGCATACCTTCTCCATAATGTAGCGGCTGTGTAACCAGGTGCTCAGTAGTGATTTCAAATAAGTCTGCATTTTGTAAATTTTCAAGAGTTTTCTCAGCCCTTGAAGTGTAGTGATTGGATATCTGATTTTTTTTTTTTCTTTGGGGGGGGGGGGAGGTGGGTGAAGGGGTGAAATGACTTCGTTTATCTGGGTTTTGAGTGCACTAGGCCCCCACCAATCCTCTTCAACTATTGAACTGAGAATGCCAAAGTTTCTTTGTAGGTTACTGTGGAAATTTTAGGATGAAGGCTTTAAGGCTATTGCAAGTGGCATAACTGTGATCCTGGCCAAGAAAAAGTTGAAAGTTCTCACTTTGTGTCGCCGAGTCAGTGCCAAAAGATACTGACTTCTGTCACAAGATCAATACCTGAAAGTATGAACTTCTGTTGCAAGGTCAATACCTAAAGGTACTGACCTGCCACAAGGTCATTTGGGGTTCCCTTAACAAAGGGGATATGAATGCTGTATGCCGTCAGTGATTAACTTGGAAGACAAGTTTCGTCTTTTGGCAGGAGAGACACCAAATGAAGATTAAGAAGCAGAAGAAGATGGTGGTCATTGGAAGGAAGAAATTGTATGCACCCATATCTGCTGGCTCTGATGAATTAAAAGAATTGAGCAGTTATTGTGCTGTTCGTTGCTGAAGGTAGCCATGTCAATTTGTTGGCTTTATGGTGGCCAGAACTCAAATTACATCAGGGGGAGGCGGAGGGTAGTTACCTGAACTTTTCTGAGACAAAGGTACATCAGCATATCAGTGAGTGGTCAGTCGGGGAGAGCATTTGGAACACATGGACCGCCCTTGATTGGATTATATACACCAGGTGGCATTAATTTAGTGCATGGAGAGCTACCAATGCAATGTATCCTGGTCTGTGTGGCTTCAGGGGCAACAGCGCGGATCTTCTGACCTGGCCTCTCCTGTCTGCAGAAAATGGCCAAAGAAATTGACCCAACTGAAAGCCACTCTCAGCTTCAACACGTAAATAGCCAGAGTGACGATTACCGCTAAATGGTTGGGAGTATTGGGTTAGATTTCTGCCCATTTTTGCAATTTGCCCATTCTATGGAATCAGCAGAGCAATTACATGTGGTGGGCTTGATGTAAAAAGGTCTGATTTAATGATTTAATTGCCAACACTGCCCAAATACTTACGTTACACACCACAAGGGTGTCCAATTTCTGCAGCGCTTAAACCCAGATTGAACTCGAGCTTTTTCCGTTAATGAGTTGGGTGCTCTGGACAAGTTGGGAAATCGGTGAAGTAGTACTTAACACAAGATCGGACTCTAATAGGATTACACGGGAATGGAAAAACAGCATTTCAAGTAGGGAGGGGCATGAATGGTCAGGGGTTGGGGATTAGAACAGTCTTGAGTAGGATTACCATTTCTCAGATTCATCATTTTTGTAAATAAGTTATCTAATCCCAATCAAGCAATTGATCCAAGCACCCTTGCATTTCACATTACCTTAAGACCAATTTTCTTTGTGTCAACACTTTTTTTTTGGTGTAAAGCTGGGATTCAAACATGAGGCGAACACAGAAAGGTCAAGTCCACTGCGTTTCATTCTCCAAACCGTTGATTGTTGCTGTCAGTTGTTCTCTTTCTAACCCCCAGTCACGTTTTGCATTGAAATAGTTCATCAGGTGCTGTCTTGTGGCTATCCTTGGGACACTAGAGATGCCGGCTTCTGCTTATAGCTGGGAGAGACTAGAGGTGCCATCTTGTGGCTATCCTAGGGACACTAGAGATGCCGTCTTCTGCTTATAGCTGGGAGAGACTAGAGGTGCCATCTTGTGGCTATCCTTGGGACACTGGGATGCCATCTTGTGGTTATAGCTGGGAGAGACCAGAGGTGCCATCTTGTGGCTATCCTTGGGACACTAGGGATGCCATCTTGTGGTTATAGCTGGGAGAGACTAGAGGTACCATCTGTGTGGCCATTGTAGCCAGAGGGGAAGAGACATAATGCTTTGCTTTCTGTTGGCACTACAGAACTCAGAACTCATTTATCTTAGCCAATCAATACAATGATGATACAATGATATTTTCAATATGAAGATACATGTACATAATAATATAAATTGATGTGGCTGGGGGGATTCCTAAGACAAATACATGTTTCTCTCCTGGGAGCCACCTTTAGGCCTTAAACAATTGAAACAATGTAGATGGCAGTTACTTGAACAGTAAATGTCAAAAGAAACTTTAAGATATAATACAATTTACATACACAATGTGGGTGGGGAAATATAATTATTAACTAGGAAAGATGATTTGCTGCGTAGCAAATCAGTGTGTGTGTCTTCAAAGCATATTGGTATGGTACTGCATGTACAACTGTTCCATAACACAGGGCTAGAAGTTGGAATGGCTTCATCATCTATTACAGCTTTGAAGTTATTCTAGATTTAAAATTTCTAATGGTGCTATTTAGCATAATTCAAATTGCTACAACTTTTAATTTTAATTCATTAGGTGCGCAATGGTCAACAACCGCCTAGCAGAAGTTGGAATGACATCTCTATCTATGACAGTGTTGAAGATATTCAAAATCGAAAATTTTGAATACTGCTAATTAGCATAATTTAAATTGCTACAACTTTTGTTTTAGATTCATTAGATGCACAATGGTCAACAACCCCCTCGTAGAAGTTGAAATGACATCTCTATCTATAATAGTTTTGAAGATATGCAAGTTTTAAAATTTCAAATGATGCTAATTAGCATAATTTAATGTGCTAAAATGTTTATTTTAAATTCATTAGATGCGCACTGGTCAATAGCCCCCTAGTAGAAGTTGGAATGATATCTCTATCTATTATACTCTTGAAGATATTCAAGATTTGAAATTTCAAATGCCCCTAATTTGCATAATTTTATACCTATGTATAAAACGGTCAAACTCCTTGTATGGAGGTACAATCATGCGAAGTTTGGAGTTTCTATGTATAATAGTGTCTGAGAAAAGAGTCAGACAAATTCGCTGGTAAAGAAGAAGGAAAAAAGAAAGAAAGAATGAATTTCAGGAAAAACAGAAAAGTATGTTGACACACAGACTTTAATTATTTTGAGAAACATAGCAGTTATATATATTACAACTGTGTTGATAATTATTCAAACAATTATTTTAATATACAGCGAAAACCTTGTAAACTATGAGTATGTATTTTTCCTATAACATTACAATCTGCTATGCAGTGGAGCATTTAAACACCGTGGGCGTTGACATAGTTTCATTCTGTCCGATTTAAAGTTGAAAACTTGGAACCGTAATCCACATCAGAACAAGAAGATGTTTTTTTAGGCCATTTGTTTGCATACGTGGTTCCCACTAGTAATTATAAGCAGCTGCCTGCACTTTATTTATACTGGTGAGATTAATGCCACTTAGACATACCAGTCCACATCATTTGTAAGCTGGTTGTTGCTGTCTGATTTAAAATCCGATCCAACATGGCCCCGAGGAAGCCATATTTATTTTGCTGGGTGTTTTTTTTGGTCCACAGTTCTGGGAGGAAGGGACGATTCTTGGAATGAAACACAGTAGCCATGCCATTTGACTTGGATTTACAATGGTGAAGGATAATTCCAGTGACCAGTCAGGGTGATACCAGTCACTCACATTTTTTTTTTATTCCAATTACATGTTGTTCATGAATGGACATATGTATATGTCTCCAAGTCCAGACTCTGCGGTCATCGCTCCTGCCCCGAGTAGACACGCTTGATGCATGACCTTCATATTTTCAATGTTTTTGTTTCTTCACAAGTGTAAACTGATTTATGGATTCGTTTGGGCTTCCTTCCCATAGCGTCCCATCTCCCCTGGATTTTTACAAAGATTTTCATGAACACTGAGAAAACTGACATCTGCGTATCCTCTGCCCCCATTAAAAATGCGAGAAAGGGTCCAGTGTCCTTAATGGGGAATGCTGTCCGCTCAGTGTCCATAGAGTTATCATTACGTGGAAATTTCTGTCTGTCACAAGTGAACTTTCCACCTTCAGGAGTGTTCAGTCAGATCTAGGTTGGCACCACAGTCATTGTGACATTTCAAAAACACTTCAGTGGATTTGGCTCAACATGGTCTTGGGAACGCACACGAGGTATGGATTAAAGGATTATTGTGCCCTTTGGGCTGCTTTTTTGGCTTCATGCACATCCAGGCAATAGAATCAGATATTTGGGTCACTGTGACATAGTGGAAGTGGACTTAAGCTTGGAGACATGACATCGAAGCGCCCTCTACTTTCACCAAGACTGCCAGGTCCGGTGTTGTCAGTGAAAGCTATGAGTGCCATTGATTGTTTTGCCACAGCTGCATTTGCAGTGTCTTTCAAACTTGGCCACTCATAATAAGACTGAAGCTCAGATATAAGTACCACTGTTTGACGACCTTGCTTTAGGGCCAGGAAAATGGGTGAATGAAAAAATGTTGAAGAAACTTGGTCTGCTGTTGACTGGGACACATCTTATCTAATATTGAGCCAAGTGGCCTGTTTGGAAACTTGGGCTGGCATAAGTGGTGGTATTTTAGAGCAGGTTTTGTCAACCTTCTTACAGCAGGTTGTTTGTTTGCTGTTTGTTAAAGGAACAAGCATGGTGTAGTTTTCTCACACTGGAACAGTTCATTTCATCACAGAGAAGAAATACTGATACAAAAGTGCTGCGGCAGGTGTGCATCAAATAAGACACATGTTGGTTACAGTTTGATTTGCTGGGAAAGGATAGCTTGACCCAGAATTGTCTGATTTGTATAGTGTGTGAGAGGGAGGGAGGGAGGGAGGGAGGGAGGGGGAGGGGAGAGAGAGAGAGAGAGAGAGAGAGAGAGAGAGAGAGAGAGGGAGGGAGGGAGGGAGGGAGGGAGGGAGGGAGGGAGGGGGGAGGAGAGAGAGAGAGAGAGAGAGAGAGAGAGAGAGAGAGAGAGAGAGAGAGAGAGAGAGAGAGAGAGAGAGAGAGAGAGAGAGAGAGAGAGAGAGAGAGAGAGAGAGAGAGAGAGAGAGAGAGAGAGAGAGAGAGAGAGAGAGAGAGAGAGAGAGAGAGAGAGAGAGAGAGAGACCACATGAATGCAGACAACCACATGAATGCAGACAAGCTTATAGAAGTGGAGGGCTTCACAAAAACAGGATTCGTATTACAGTGCTCTGGTCACGCTTTGGAGATGATTTCGTGCTTTCTGTGGGAATCTTTGGAAGAGGAAAGGTGGAATATAGAAACAGAATAGTTGGCTGCTCATGATGGATGCGAAACCAGATACACAATGTATATATGGCACAGCAGTGTGGTGGGCCACATGTGACCTTGTTGATACCTGCCTGCAAGCTGAACTTGTACAAGAGCCCTAAACCTTTGTATTAACTGCAGGGGTGGTTTCTGTAAAAAGAGATCTGGTTGCTTTTGAGAATACATGTATAGTGGGTCCTGTCTTGGAGGAGCATATTGGGTAGCACCTCCATGTTGTTTATACCTTCAGTGAGAGACACCCCCCTCCCCCCCCCCCCAAAAAAAACTTGTAAACTGTGAGTATGTATTTTTTCCCTTAACTTTACTATCTGTTTGATTCACTGTGACTGGAATATCATAGATTAAGCTTTGTTTTGCAAAGATTTTGTTGACTCTATTAATAAAAAGTCTATCACAATGCCTGTTGTTATAGTTACTTATTTTATTTATTGGATGAATTGAAAAGAGAGTAATGTTCTGGGTAGATCATTATGGATAAATTTGTAAAAGAATCTTAATTTAGCTGTTGTAAATATGTCTTGAATTTTTAAAAGTTTGAGAGCTTTCAAAATTGGTGTCGAATGGGCATTGTATTTACTATCAAACAAAGTTAACATTGTCCTGGTGGTGTGCGACTGGAGTGTGGAAAAAGAAAAATGGTCATCAGTAGTCTTGAGGGGGAGAAAACTGTTAAACCATTGTTGTGGTGAGTGTTTAATGCTGACGTAGTGCTTCTAATTCTTATTTATATTACTTTTGAAGTTATTTGCAATGCAGTCATTTTACATATTGACGAAAATGAAAGAGAAATGAAAGTGTTGGGAAAGGTGTAATGGAGTAGACTGCTACTTGGGTGATGAGGTGATTATTTCTACAAATAGATTGATTAAGACAACTTGGCAAGCTCTGAATTGTCTTTGAGCAGGGGGGAGGTGACTGAAATAAAAAAGGAAATGAAAAAGTATGCATGCCTGAAGTGAAACTGAAACCAGAAACAAACTGGAGCGGTGACTTATTTATTTAATGAGGATTAAGCAATGCCATGAGGGAGGGTCAAAATATTTATAAACACATGTAGGTTATTATGTTGTCAGGTGTCTATATGCTAATCATTGGGTTGATGTCTTTGATGTGACCTTTTGTGAAAGGTAAATAATAAGTCTGCGGAGCAAGTGGGGCGGGGCGGCCAGCTGTAATTTCATGTTTATCACACCGACCAGAAAATTGCCAGACCAGTTTCGACCTTAATGGGTCTCATCTGTGGCTGATCTGTAATGGATTGGGCCTGCCTTTGTATACCATATAGGTACAACCAGCCTTGGTAACTTGCGTTACGTAAAAAGCCTGACACTGAATAGTTGTCTTCACGTCATAAACTCTTAACTGCCAGGTTTGGCATGTTGAACTGTGTGTGTAGATTCATGTGAAAATTCCATGTAATTGTAAATGTAAATTGATTGTTGTCAGGGAATGCTGGGCTTTCCCTTGTCAGTACCACCATGAGAGGAAATTTTCACTGGGATATTCTTCACATGAAGTCCATGGTGAATTTGTGTCACAGTGTTTATTTATGATTCATGGTTTTTGTGAAACAACACGACCTTCATCAGCTGTTTTTGTCACATCTGTTATAACTTTTACGGTACCCAATATTAGCATTTTGGTGGGGAGTTTGGGTCTATGGCAAATGCCATCAGGTGCAAGTACCTGTGTTATGCTTGATATGTGAAGGGAGCTTGTTGGCCACAGATTTTTTGAGGTGCCTTTAAAGGTGTTACCAGGAAAATGGCAGTCATGACTTTCAATGATAATAGTATATCATTACACTGCACCCTTCAACATAGAAGTTCAAGAGATAATGTGGCCATCTAAAACAAAAAAGACAAAAACAAAACAATAAAAAAAAAGATAAACACTTGGAAACATGGTACAGAAGTGAAAATGTGAGACGGGTAAAAAACAAGTTTCACATTTTCACTGCCGTACCATGTTTCCACGTGGACATTTGTCAAGGGAGAGAGAAGAAAAGAGGCCTGTTTATATTTAGAACACACAAGTTCACACTATTCTTTGCAGTGTTTCCTTTAAAAATGGCAGTACAGCGGCCCCTGCTGTATGCGGCCACCCCTTCTGCCAAGAAAAAGTGGCCACATACATTAGGTGACCTGTCACCACAGGTAAATTTTAAAAAGACATTGACTCCTATGTCTGAGCCAACCTAGTGACCACAAAAAGCAATGTGGCTGCTCACGACAGTGGCTGCATACAGCAGGTACCACTGTACTTGTGCTTAGCTCGAACTTTGAAAAAAGAAAAAACAGTGGAAAGAATGCTTACCAAACCCATATTGACATAGCCTTCAATTTTTTTTATTCAAGAGCACTCAGAAATATAGCTATGGACATTTGTTTCAAATGTTGTGAAACAGGTGGAGTACATCTACTGATGGCACTCTCGGTGCTGCTTGCCTGAGGATCAGACCATTCCTGGAATTATCACTGCCTTTGCCCGGCCGGACCATCATCAAGCTGGCAACCTGGGCACAGGAATGTACATTACATCACGGTTTTGTGGCATCAACAAACGGCAAAAATAACTGCCGCACCAAGTCAAGTTGACGGTGCTGACTTTATTATTGGAAAACATACTGTGGAAAGATATTGAAGCCATAGATTCGCATAAGTGCTCATTTAGTGCTTGCTCGGAAACAAGAATGTTATATCGGGTAATTACACATTTTGTTCTTGTGTGAATGTGATTACACCAAGAAAAATTGTTCATAATTAAGGTAGCATACAACATTAACTTCAGCTTACATGGCCACAAATTGCTTTTATGACGCAGGAAGCAGAGCATCAAGTTTTGGGAGGAGCAGGGGTTATTCTCGAAGCACGTCAAATAAACTGTATGTGATGCATCAATGGTCATATTGATTTCACGTGGCCAGATAAAAAGTTAAAACAGCTTCAACAGGATGATGATGGAAGTAAAAATTATGCTATCAGGCCAGAAAATGAGCAAGTAATCTTATGTAAAATGTGATTAAAAATCCCACGAGCCTTTATTTATGATGACTAGCTATAAAAGGGCTAGTCAGAGTGAATGGATGGAACTGTTTGCATGAGAACGTAACTTTTCTGTTTTTTTTGTTTACTTTTGTGTGTGTGTTTGTTTGTTTTTACATTATGCTGTACATGTATAACTTAATATCTTGTACTAACTGTTGCTTCGATATTTTATCTCTCTTCGCATTAGTTCAGGCAAATTGTTATAGAGCCATTGTGTGTGCAGTGAAAAGCCGTGCCTCGTTGTCATCGATGCCTGTATTTGTAGGACTGCAAAATTTGTAATGACGGGAAGTTCATTGTTTCCTGGAGAATGCAGAAACTTTTGGTCATTCAGCCGTTCTCCTGTGCATTATGTCATGCTGGATCTTTCGTAGCGAGTTGTTGTTCCTGGAACAAAGCAGCGAGTCGCTTGACACAATGACACATTCTATTGAAGACACACAGTATCTCTGTGGGCGTTTTTGATCAGAATGTTTGTAAAAGCAGCACATGCAGCTCATAAATAGGGATCCAAAAATGACCGGTTGTCTGCCATTAGGACAGGCCTGAGCACCTTTTGGTCAATTTCATTGAAAGTCAGTGGTCTCAGAGAAAAATCGGGACAATGCAGAACTCAAAGACTGTTGATGTCTGATTAGGAGACCCCAGCAGGTCGAGTGGGTTGTGTGTGTGTGTGATTGAGAAACCACGACACGCAAAGCAGTGACTGAATAAGTCCTGGACAGTTAAACTTCACCAAGATCAGTTTTTTATCCACAGTTAGACATTTCATGGAGAAAAGTGTAGGTCAATGACATTTGCAGAGATATACATGTATAGGATCTCACATGGGTGGAGTGATGTACGGTGTGACTCCTCTCACAAGACAGTACATTTGTCGGTGATATTCACGAGTGACCAACAAATGTGCTTTTGAGTGACAGAAAACACCATATTTCACTCCTTTCCATGTGAGATTCTATTTATTCTATGATCAACTGGGTATTTACAGCAAATATTATGCCCTAAAGGCCTACTTTCAACGCCAATTGAATGTGCTTTGTTTTCGTTGGCCGCAGTCATACGGCGTCAGCAATACAAATGAACATCACCATGCACATTAGATTTCATGCACATGCACTATGTCATTGCTGCTGCTACATTGCAATTAACAATGTTTCGGTCATGTGACTAGGATGGAATATGCTTTTTGGTTTTAAATCCCCCAAAATCATATTTAGCTCCCCAACATACATTGTAGTGTAAAATACATAAGCTGTTCATCCCATCCGATAATTTGATGACAGGTGCCATCGAGACAGTGAGTGAACTTATGACCCAAGCAGCAATAATCACAACCATAGCAAAAAATCCAGAGTTTTTCAGAGAAAAAAAAGCACTCTCATCCTTGTGAAATGGCTGAATTTCTGAATTTTCAATGTACTTTTTATGGTTCTTCAATTGTGTTAGTTTGGGATTACCTTAAGATAATATTTTTTAATGGTTTGATTTTGCTGGATGGTATTTAGATTTGCATTTATGACACATCTGTGAAGTTTACGAAAGTGAATAACTGTGAGAGTCAGTAGTTTTGCTGTAGTTTGCCTGCATGGACACTGGTCATGCCAGTTGTAGTTATCAGCTCATAAAGCACTTGTGTATCTGTCGTGTTAACTCTTTGCCCCACAAACCATGCAGACTTGCTGCTATTTAAATGTCATTGGCTTTAATGCTTTTCAATATTAAGAGCGATAAAAACAATTTGAATGAGAATTGCAGGTGAGACCTATCAAGATGTAATCATAAGCAGCGTCTTTAATTCTATGGGGAAAAAGGGTTTATTTGCCCTCCGCTCCCCCCCCCCCCAAACTATCTGGAACTGGCTGGAGACAAAAGGCTATTTGCTACATGCGCAAAAAGAATTATATGACTTAGTGTGGAGCGCCATCATCATAGCATGACCCAGGTCAACAGCTTTCCTTAAAGTGGGTCAGGTGCTATCCCAGTGCAAGGAAAGCTGTTGATTCGTCAGTGAAGGACAATCCTTCAGATAAGATGCTGGCATAGCTGTTAGACTAGGTTCATGTGTGATGTCGCGAGTGCGTACTTCTTGTAGGCAAACAACTTGGTTAAAAAGCAGGATGACTAAAAATGTCATTGCCCGAGGTTGTTCAATGGATAAAACCCGCTAATAAGAACATGGACATTGTCTGGGTGTCTGGCAAACTGTGAGCAAAATACGAGCAGGAAGCTAGCTGTGTGGTTAAAAATAGCATGTGAATGTGTCTGAGGAAAACAGGTTCTCCTGGAAGCATGGACATAGCTTGAAAACTTTAAATTGGTAATTAATTAATAACAAAGTTTTTCCAATGTCCCGATCTGCTTATGGGAGATGTACTAAGAGCATTTTTGAGTAACTTGTACGTTACAAGGGTCCTAGTATTTCTTCTGAAATTAGCGTTTCGGTTTTTGACAAACGCATGGAATGGCGTATTTTAATTTTTAATTTTTTGCATAGATGTAATGTGTACATGTGTGGCTTCAAATATATACAAGGGATTTTTAGCTCTGCTGACTGACAAATCAACAGAGATAATATGTCATCCTCCGTTCAAAAACTTTTTTTGAATTTTTTAATTCAGTCTCAACCAAAGTCATTCAGGCTGCTTTGGGGAGAATTTCTTAACGTAAAGTTTCTAAACCAGGTGGTGGTCTGTTAATTTTGACTTCTAGATTTTAATTTCCCAACAACCAACTTTCCTTCACAATTGCAAGAACCAGTTTTTAGGCAGCTGCTTTGGGTCAGGCAAGTTTGCAAGAATAATGTTGAGATTCTGTACGTACAAGAGCTGTCCATCCATTGGATAGGCTTTCAGTGATGGTCACAGATACAAATTAGGCTGCTTAATATTTTGTGATGGGGGAAGAGCTTGATGGGGACTCTAAAATTTGTACATTGATGAAAGGAGTAGATATCTAAATGTTCACTGTCCACACTTCAAGTGCTTGAAGTATGTCTGAACTCTGTGTCATCTCGGGGAGAAAAGTAACTGCCACTTTAACAAAAATTCTGTCAGTTATGTATCCGAAGATGGACTAGATGCCTATATTGAAGACCAACTTCTGATAATGTGTAGAATTAATATGCATTTTGAAATGTATTTATTTGGAGGTCATCTAAGTGGGGCGGAAGGGGATGACGCTGCCGCAATAGGCCCAAAGGGAATAAGTGCAGCTTCACCAAATTATTATTACAGATGTTCCCGAGGGGGAACAGGATGTCTATCAAAAAAACCAGGAGCCTCTGATTATGTAAAAATTTGTATGAAGTTTTTAATTTATTATATTTGATGATGTCTACTTTGGTGCCTGAGTGATATTTTAGGTTTTTCATGTTGCTGACTAAATTGGTTCTATACAAGTGCCTTTGGCTGTGTCCAGGTAACCAATTAAATTGATGACAAAGGAAGTGATGTGTAAAAGGGAAAAGAACATCCATTTTAAACATGTTTCAACAAATGTCCAAGCTACCCAAGGCCTAACATTAATAGATGTGTGTGTGTGTGTGTGTGTGTGTGGTTCTGGTAACCCGGCCACACCCTACTGAAAAGGCACATTATGGTGATACCTGAGAGAAAAAGTAACTGCTGCTTTACTAGATGTATTTATGTGGAGGTCATCTTAGTGGGGCGTAAGGTGATGATGCAACCCAAAATAAATTTTGTGAAACATTAAAAAAAAAAAATTGTTTCAAGCCCCCCTTCCCCAATAAAAATTGATTGACCCTGGCTGAAAGATTCTACCGAGAAAGTGACCATCATGTGCCGTTAGTTTGCAGTAAAGTCAACTTAAATACAACATTTTAGTTCAACTTGTCTGGAGGTTAACTTGGGCTGGGGAAACTGCATGGCTGCATTGCCACAGTTGTTCGGTGAAACAGTGTAGCCCCAGTTGAAAGATTTTATTGAGAAGGTGGTCGTCCGGTGATGTTATTTTGCAATAAAGTCAACTCAAAAACAGTGTTCTATTTCAGCTTGTCTGGAGGGTTAACTTGGGCCGGGAAAACTGCATAGCCACAGTTGTTCAGTGAAACAGGCTACAGCATAGCCCCTTTTGTTCAGTTATGCATGGACCTCTTGTTAATAGGTCCATGGGTGATCGTAATGGTAATATTTCACTGGGTTCCAGTGTCTGTTCTCCAAGTTACCAGGGCAAACGGCCGTTAAAGTATGTACTTTAAAACATTACTTCCTACCTTAACTTTAATCTGCCTGCTCGGTTGTTCCTGAAGCAGTTATCGTTAGTCCCAAATCCAAATACGACACAATACCTTATGCTGGTAAATCAGTTGGTGAGCACCATTTTGAACATGGTGCAATGCATTGTGGGACAGTCGCACAAAAATAGATTTGATTTGGAGATCAAAGTGAATAGCAGCCACAGCATATATCGTATCATTATTGATGCTTTGAAATATTTGCACAATATATACTTTTGGTGTCATTTATCATAACCCCCCCCCAACCAAGATTGTCCCAATACTATCCTCATTTACAAACCATTGGGTGCGGAATCCACAATTTAAAAAAATGGCAGCCAAGTGCCATTGGGTAAGTCGATTGGGTATGAAAGGAAGGTTAAATTGTCAAAGAAATGTAATGTACAATATATAATGGGACTTTTCCAGAGTGGGCATTACCTGAAAATGTAAATACAATGCCATACAGTTACCACTTGTAGGCAGTCGTGGGCCCCAGAATAGGGATTTTGTATCAGATACTGAAGTCGCCCCCAGGCTGTGAATTACAGAGCAGCACTAGTCAGACCTGCCAAGCACATCTGCTGAGTGAAAGATGGAGCTTAGTGGAGCAGGTTGCCCTGATAGTGGATACAGGTCTGAAAGTAGTGGAGGGTTTTTATATAAGTGGTAATTATACTGCAAGTGCTGGTGTAGTGGTTTGTGCATTATGTGGCAAGTACAGCCTCAGCTGCCAGGTGGACTTTGGACTGAAAACACGATAGATGAGTCAAAACGCTGTAGCAGAATGAAATCAGTTTATGAACAAGAAGTAATGATAATGATTGCAGGTGGCAGTGGGTTACCTGATGGGCTTTGAACGTATTTTCAATTTTGTTGACAAAACTGAATTCACGAGGTGTGTGGTTGAGTAAAAAGCTTATTGCATCTGTGTGCGTTTTTTCATCAACAAGAAATGCCTATGCACCCATCTTTGTTGCTTTCACAAAAGTGTTCATGCACCTCTCTGAGGAAGTTCCACTGACAAAGGATTTGATGTGTCCATCCTGGGTTCCTTAATCAATCAAAGGAGTCTTAATGGAATAAATCATTGAAAATGGTGGAAAGAAGGTTTGGAAGTACAGATGAAAAACATTTGTATTTCATTTGGACTTAAAGGAATATTTGTGACCTAAGATGGTAATCCCTGTGTCGCTAGAAAGCAGATAAGACCAGAGCACAAGTTCTACATATAGGTATGGCACTCTGACATTTAAAATGTTGCAGGTTGTGGTATGTGATCACTTGACTGTCAGCTGGTGGCTTTGAGAGAAGACGAGAGAATGAGGATTTCTATCAGTGGTATTAGTGGAAAGGCAGATGAGATGTCCTTCCCTGATTAGTTTATGCTGATCTAATTTTCATGTGGTGGATTCATGATGGAGATTGTCGTGAAGAAAGCATCAAAGAAATTGGCCGTTGAAAACTGCGGCTGATCTGTGCTGTCAGGCCTACCTGATTGTATCTGATGGTGGGAAGACTGCCTGCAAATGCTCTTATATGTGAAGAAGTAATAGATTCTGGCTACTTTGAGTTATGGCTCAAGTGAGGCAGTTCTTGACATTTTCTGTTTTTTTTTTTTTTTTTTTTTGGGGGGGGGAGGACGAGGGTAGGGGGAGGGGAGTAGCTGACGAATGGACTAATTGATTAATTGCTGATTGGCTGCGTTATGCAAGCCATAGGACCCTTTCCCGTTTTGGTTGTCATAAACCTTCCTCCATTTCAGCATGTAACATACACATGGTTTTATTGCCACAATGTTTCTCAAGTTCGTACAAAAAAAAAAAAGGGGGGGGGGGTCAAATTTCACAAAGGGCCACAATCTGTCTGTCATGCATTGAAACTGGGCAATCAGAAAGAATGGTGGGATTGGTATTCAGAATGGCCTCAGACTGGGTGTTATTGGGAGCGGCTATGCGATGTTGACCGCCCATATCGTATATGGACAAATTGAGTACTGTGCTTTGAATTCAGTGGATCTCTGTGATCCTGAGAGGAATGGATGATAGCATTACCATCAGAGTATAACCTTTGAGGCTGTTCTTTTTAGACATCGTTGGTTATTGGTGCACTCGTCCAAATTAAGTACAGAATAAGTTTGTGTACAGTGTGGGGCTCAAGCCGGAGTGATGTAATAAGACGTGAATACACATTTGAGGTTACTATCTTTCTTTTATGGTAACCGTTTGTCTCGTGAACAGACCAAGCTGTGTGTAGAACATGCATGGTGTATGGTCTCATGCAATGAGGATGTCAAGGAAGCGTACAAAAGTTCCCTGCTTAGCACACCAAGTACCCTATTTTTTCACTCCTTGAGGAGTCGTTAAGGGACAAAGAACTTGATGTGTGTATTGTGTGCCAAGGGCACATTTTATGATAGGGAATGGGCCACATGTGAAATACTTGTATACTCTTCTGCGTGGTGGCAGCACTTGCCTCCTGTGTCACATGACATTTTTAACCAATGAATGAAGCAGGTTTTCTTCATCCCCACCAGGTGTCTTCACCTTCAGTGGGTGGATACTGAGTGTGGGGGAGGTATCTGCGGTGCCACCTACTGGTGACATGCTCCTTAAGGATAGCTGAAGGTGCATTCACGTGAAGTGGTGCCTGAGTGCAGTAGTGACATCTGTACCATTATAAATGCGTCCCAGACTACCCATAATTCTCTTCAGAAATCATGGTGCTATGGCAACAAAATGAAGACTCTGAGGGCCTTACAAGTCCATTATTTGCATGGCAGGTTTTGAAGAAGGTTTTCATATTGGAAGCCTAACTTACAAAGGCGTACCTTAACATTTAAAGATGTGAAATATGCCTGGATAGTTTCATTTTACAGCCTTCCTGATTGGCAAGAGCAGGCTTGAGATTTGTCCACGCAGCTGACAATATGGCAATGGATTTATATCATGCAGACAGTCCATGAGTACTTGATTGATCTGATTTTAAAAGTTCCAAGACAAAATACTTGATTTGCGCAATAACAAGGGAAATGGCTTGTTAGCAGGCAATGTTAAAATAGAAAAACTTAAGCTGGTTTCTTCAGCAGAGAAAATGGCAAAGGAAATGGGATCTGGTACATTTGTCAGACAAGAATGGAAAAAGGCAAAATTGAGAATGTGATCTGTTCTGTTGCAAATTGCAGAAGAGGAAGGAATCTGGAATTTAGAGCGAAACAGCAGATAGCCAGGAAGAATTCACTTATGAACGGGGCAGCTGTGTTTCAGTTGGCGAGCGGGACTCCTAGACAATTCTTACAAAACATGCAACAGGAGATGATCAGGAGTCACAAACTGATGGCCAGGAACATCTTGTGGTTATTTAGAGTGTGGGTGATTTGTGCAGTCAGTGTTAGTGACTTGGCTCACGTTGCAAGCCTGGGCTCTGTACCTTGTGCTCTGGACATCTCTTTCCATTGACAGTAATCATGTTTGCGTCAACTAAAGTTAATCTGCTTTATTATGTCTGTGTGCCAACTCTCTCTCTCTCTCTCTCTCTCTCTCTCTCTATCTATCTCTCTATCTCTCTCTCTCTCTCTCTCTCTCTCTCTCTCTCTATCATGCAGAGATAGGGCCATTTGACAATTGAAATCTTGAGTATCTTCAAAACTATTATAGGCAGAGGTGTCATTCCAACGACAGTTGATAAGTTTGCGCTGTAGGGGCATCCAATGAGCCACAAGCAAAAGTTGTATAATTTAGATATATGCTAATTAAGGCACTTGAGAAGTTTAAAATGTTGAACGTCTTCAAAATTATCATAGTTAGAGGTGCCATTCCACCTTCAAATAATAAGTTTACGCTGCAGGTGCATCCAGTGAACCTTAAACAAAAGTTGTTGATTTTAAAATGCTAATTGGGGGGCACTCGAAAAGTTTAAATGTTGAATATCTTTGAAACTATCATATTTAGAGGTACCATTCCAATTTTAATTTATAGGTTTGTGCTGTAGGTGCATCCAATAAACCACAAACAAATGTAGAAGAATTTTAATTTATGTTAATTATGGGAAATTCAAAAGTTTAATTGTGGAATATATTCCTAACTATTCTAGACAGAAGTGCCATTCCAAATTTAATTCCCAGGTTTGTGCTGTATGTGCATCCAATTAACTGCAAATGAAAGTTGAAGAATTTTAATTTATGCTAATTAGGGACACTTCAGAGGTTAAAATGTTGAATATCTTAAAAAGAAAATTATAGGTAGCTTTCATTTATAGGTTTGCACTGTAGGTGCACCCAGTGAACCAGAAACAAACAAATTTAGAAATCGGATTTACATGTAAACATATTAGGATGACTTTAAAAGTTTAAAAGTTGAATATCTATCTTCAAAACTATTATGCTTAGATGTGCCATTCCCACTTCACATCTGACGTTTTGTCCATCACCAATTTTTTTCCAGATCTAAGCTCTCAAACATCACTGATGCTAGAATCTCTGAACAGTGTGTGTTTGGCCCTAGTAGTGAAGTTAACAAATGCAAATCAGGAGCAACAATAGTAGATTTGTACATATTTGTAACAGACCAGACATACGCCATGATCTGTCGTCAGCAATATATGTATACATACATGTATATATGCATACAGTGCTCCCTCCTTACAACGCTGGTGTTGGGTTCCCCAGAACAGACTGGGTTATAGCAAAACCGCCTTATAACAGAGGGACTTTTTAACATACATGTACATGTAGAGGTTATGGGAAAACCAGTGGGAGGCATGGCACACGCCGTGTTACATCAGAAACAGCCTTGTAATGAGGGGTGTTATAAAGAGGGAGCTCTGTATATTTATACAGTGGTACCTGCTGCATGTAGCCACCCCTTCCAAGAAAAAGTGGCCACATACAGCAGGTGACCTGTCACCACAGGTAAATTCTTCAAAGAAATTGACTCCCATGTCCTACCTTAGTAAGGGTAAATATAGTTGGTGTCTACCACAAAAACATAAATAGAGGTGGTCCCTACCACACAAACATATACAGAGGTGGTCCCTACCACAAAAACATATACAGAGGTGGTCCCTACCACAAAAACATATTCACAGGTGGTCCCTACCACCAGCCGGTGTACTTGGGCTTTGAAACAAAGAGAAAAAACAAGTACTGTCCATGGCATTTTTATCTCCTATGAGAGATCACCTGTGTGGAGAGACCATGATGTGGCCAGCTCAAGAGGTGGTCTTTCGAGACAGGTTTCACTGAACATTTGGTTTAAGATGCTATGCTTATTATTGCCCATGTTTATATCTTATGAAAGACCACCTGTCTTGAGAGACCACAGTTTAGACATCCTTTGGGTGGACTTGTCATACAGACTCAGACTCGACTCAGACTCAGACTCAGACTCAGACTCAGACTCAGACTCAGACTCAGACTCGACTCGACTCGGACTCGGACTCGGACTCGACCAGTGGAAAATACAGATACAAGTTATACATAGATGTTACTGATGGTCAGGGAGACCCTCACTGAGGCAAATACCGGTATTGCTGCCATCGTGGGAGCCGCCCTATAATGAAATTTACAATGCCAGTCAAACAGAGAAGTGATTTTGAAGTTGTAATTGTGAAGCAGAGTGTAAAATTACTATATAATAACCAAAATTAACAATTATTGGTGCACTTGTGTAGAGCTATAACAATTTTGTATAGTACACGTGTCTTGATAATTGTAAAGTAGTATTTTTTTTTTTACATAAGTTGCCATACCACCTAGGCTATGAGTATACACTTTTTCTTTGATAGAGACAGAAGTTTTATTTAGTGTGTCAACCATATCATATCTCAGAGAGTTTTTGGCAAAAGTGTGATTACATCTTGGAATGAATAAGGCACAGGTTTCACTATACCAGTCATGATGTGAAAATATGTCAGTTGCATACACTGTGGACTGGACTCGAGTACCAAGGCAGAATTCAGCTGATTTGTGGTCAACATTTCAGTTGTAGTCTTGTGTTGTACAGAACGCTGTCGGTTGGTCATTTAAACCTCAATATGAACTTGTCCAGTGGCAGAAAATATCTCATAAAAACAACGTGATGTCAGTATTGGAAAATGGGAGATTATTGCTTTTTTTCAGCTCTTCCAATAAGACATGTACAGAACTTCAGTCATGTTCTTGTGGAGACAGGAGAGCCCCCCCCCCCCAAAAAAAAAGCTTTTTAATGTACATGTATTTAGAATAGTCTTGCTGCACATTTACATAAAAATTCATGAAGAAAGATAACTGATATATATATATATATATATATATATATATTTATGTATATATATATATGTATATGTAAATATATATATATATATATATATATATTTAGCAAGTAGTTTGAAATCCGTGTGTAGCCATCTGAATTTGTACACATGTATCAACATAACATTCCAGGAATATTGTGCAGACAAAAGTTTATGGTATGTGGAGTCATGGCAGCACTCCTGGTGGTGTAAAGTGGAACTAGCATAAATAATTAAAGTACAGTAAACTCATTATTTTGATTGTAAATTGAGAGGGAACTTCTTAATTTACACCAAATATACATTAGATGAAACATCAAATTTTTCGTTGAATTTTTGGTGATTTCAGCTATTTTCAAGGTCATTCAGGATGTAGTAAAGAACACTAAATTCGACATGTTGAGAAATAAGAAGGCTAACAATAGCAAATATACCACAAATGTGTATCATTATATAGAAATTCTATACAACATAATATACGTGACCTTGACCTACTTTCTCAAAGTGGAAATGGAGGTAATGCATATCTGGAAATGATTTCAGTATACTACTATTATCTGCTATTATCTGTCAGGCTGGTATAGCCTATTTGAAAAACTCTCTTTTGAACATGTTTTGGTAACAATAGATAGAAGAAAGAAATTCTTCAATGTTTCCATATATCTGAAAGGTAGGCAGTGACAGGAATGGACAAGGACAATACAGATGCAGGCATTGATGATAGGCAAGTGTTGCAGGACTTATGACTTTTTCAGGTAAATGTCTGCAGTTTTCCTTGGTGCAGTCGGGGTGCAGTGCACCCAGGCTGCACCAAGGAAAATGGACATGCAAGTCTGTCCCAAGGGCGTTACATACACTGGACCACATCACCCCATCACACAAATGGAGAACAGAAGGTCATATTCATGTCAGAGAAACCCGCTGCAATATCATTGAAATATTGATATATCTTTCCTTGATCCAAGCACTCAACCAGTCTTTGAAGTTTGCAGTCTCTGTATTACATATACTAAACCACAAAATTTAGGGAAATCAGACTTCAATTTCACGTATGTGAAGTTGGCCTATGTAACACAAAGAAGTTCAACAAATTGCACAGTCATGAAGTGGAACCCAAATAAAACACCATCCATGACCAGCATTGACTGGTCTGTATAACATGATGGGTTCATGTACCAAAATGACATGACTGAAATAAGAAATTAAAAAAAAAAAAAAAAAAAAAAAAAAAAAAATGAATGAAATAAGACATAATGTCCACTCCTGCCTCTTGGGTCTTTCAATAGTGAGAGTTATAACAAAATATGGTTAAATCATTCAATTGAGATACAGTCGGTCAAGATACGGTATATCATATCATATATGGGCTTATTACTATAATTTATGTAAAAAAAAAAGCTGTAATACATGTATATTAAAAGACATAAGCAGTCATGTGATTCTTGCTGAATTATTGTCCATGTATATAAAGTGGATGTCAACAGGAACTTTTACAAGATTGTGTGTAATATTCCATGTAACTGTCCATCGTTCAATAATGATGAAACTTAGATATGTTCTCTTGAAAATTCAGTTGGAAAAATAAGATAATGAGGTGCCAAAAGTACAATACAATGGATGTTCCCCCCCCCCAAAAAAAAAAACAAAAAAACATTTTGGTTACTCTATGCTTTATCTGGAGGTCTCTAGGGGCTGTGCCCAGGCATTTACAGATCATGTCAACAACCTGGAAAAATTCACGTAGCAGCGTTTTGAGATACAAACCTCTTTCTTTTTTCTTGAAAGTCAAGCGAAACCAGATTAAACAAAAAATAATGATAATGCATGGCCTTCCTGCACAGTACAGAATTTAAGCAGTTGGAAAATGTGGGCAGTACTCTTGTAAGGGAAGATGTATAAATTGCTTACTGCAGCAGGGTTCTCAGGCAACGGTGCAACTGTATCTGAAAGGCTGAGTTTGCTGTTCACTAATACGAAGCCCTGCAAATTGGTGTCCATTTGCTGTTGTTGTTTTGTATGTGTGTGTGTGGGGGGGTGGGGGGCAGGGAATCTACAGTGGTTCATGTTGGAAGCTACAAAAAAAAAACAAAAAAAACAAAAACAAAAACAAAAAAAACAGATTGTGTGAATAGCTGATATGCACAGTAAAGGTGGGATTAACTGGTGGGCATTCATTAGCCTGCTATATAATGGCCTGCCGCTCTATGTGGCTCTATCTTGCCACACGTCCAGGCAGGACACAACATCCCTGCCTGCCCAAGTGCCTGGCCGTAGAGTCGCTTACATTAGGATGCCCATTGATTACACCACCTGGGACAATGCCAGGCCCAGGATAATTTGAACTCCACCCAGAGGGGAAGAGAGGGGAGATAATGGATCCCAGTTGTGTTTGACTTTGACCTTATTTGTGGACAACTTGGATGGACAATTATCGGGAAAGCCATCTGGCTGCCATATAGAAGCCAGGGAAACTTTCATTGGACTTGTTTACCAAGCACACATTGATTTTTTTTTTATTCTGTTTGTTTGTTTTTTTTAGCTCAGTTGACTTGTCAGTAGCTGAGTTTATTGTATGGTCCTTCATCTGTCATCCGTCGTCAACAATCGACTTCTTCTCCAAAACCGTCAGCCAGATTAACTTTAAACTTTGTGACAATGCACCTTGGGTGGGTCTCTACCAAGTTTGTTCAAATAGTCATGCTCCAGTGATTTTTGGATTTTTATGCCCCCTTGAATAGTAATTCCTTTACTATTTAACTTAGTTTCATGAAACTTCACACAGATGCATCTGCATATAACCCTGTGTCATGTACCAAAAGTAGATCATTAGTCAAGTATCTGGGTCACAGTGACATGTCCTTATAGAATTGAGTCTGGGCTGTAATTCCTTTACTATTTAACTTAGTTTCATGAAACGTCACACACACATATATGTTAATCTAAGGATGTGTCATGAAACTAAAGTAGGTCCCTAGGTCAAATGTTTGGGTCACAGTGATATACTCATGTAAAACTATATTTCACTTCATGTCCAGGCTGTAATTCTGTTGTCTTCAAGTTAGATATATGAAACTTTACAAACAGGTGCATCTATACATAAGGAGTCATGAACCAAAAGTAGGTCACTAGGTCAAGTATCTGGGTCATAGTGACATCATAAAGTCATGTCCCGGCTATAATTCCTTTACTATATAACTTAGTTTCATGAAACTTGACTCATATATATCTTGACCTAAAGGTGTGTCATGGAACAAAAGTAGGTTACTGGGTCAAATATCTGGGTCACGGTGATACATTCATGTAAAACTACTTTACACTTCATGCCCGGGCTGTAATTCTGTGGTCCTTTGACTCAGAATCGTGAAATTCTACACACCTGTGTATCTGGACACCAATGTGTCATGCAAAAAAGTAGGTCACTAGGTCAAGTATCTGGGTCACGGTGATAGCCTATTTTTATTGACTAGAGTCATTCCAATATGGGACCTGTGATTGGCAAGGTTATAAATGAGGCAAGGGGAGCATGGATCCAGCAATCTCTTATTGCCTTTTAATTCATGATTTTTCGGGGGTTCTCTTTTGGGGCAAATCTTAAAAAATCTTCTTCCCTGAAACCGCTGACCCAATTGCTTTTATATCACACAGGAATACTCCTAGTGACTCTTAGTTCTTTATTAGTTTACTAGGTGGTGCTGCAATTTTATCCTTATTTTTAATGATTTTTTGGTTTGTTTTTGCAATTTTTGACTTCTCCAGAACCATCACTCAGATTAAGCTGAAACATGGTGGATATGTTCCTTGTGGAAGTGTCAAACAAAGTTATTCATTATTGGCAATGCTGTAGATTTCTGTTTTTTAATGATTTTTTCAATTCGGGTACCTATCGATGAACACACCTTTCGTATTGATTACCATTGTAAGTCAATGGGCATTCTAATGCTAATTCACATTTTTGACTTTTTGTCCGAAACCATCATCCAGATTGACTTCAAACTTGGTGGCAATGTACCTTGGGTGGGTCTGTACTAGATTTGAAACAAATGGTCATGCACCATTGATTTTTGGATTTTTAATGAATTGCTTCCTTCTTTTTTTGGGCAAATCTCAAAAAAATCGCAAGTGTATATGTACATGTCAGCTGAGTACAGGACTGTCACAGTCTTGTTTTTTGTATTTTTGTTTTGTTTTGTTTTTGTTTTTGTTTTTCAAGAGAAGAAGCTTTTCCTGGCAGAAACACCTAGCTCCAAGTAGCTTGGAAGTAGGACTGGTGTGTCTGCAGACTCGAAGGAAGCAATTGTGTTATCATCTGTGGTTTTGTATGTACATGTTCGTGCAGCCGGGAACTTTGGCACTGGGACTGAAAGGCTTAAGTGACTGCAGAGTATATTGGGCAGAAAATACAATTATTTTGCTTGGCTGGTCTGTGAAGACTGTTAGAAATGTGGCCATGCCGTTGGGGGGCTTCACAGACTTGGAAGAGTCGGGAATAAGCAATGCTATGCCAACTGAATTACTAGCAGTCGTGGGTTGGGCACGCTTCTTTGTGCAATTGAGAAGTGTTACTGCTTCAGGTGCGCAAATCAGACCCAGGGGTGGGGGGAGAACAGGTCCTTGACCATAATACAAATACTGTTGTGCACTTTTTGTAGGAAAGCGTGATGTCAAAGACTCCCCTGTTTCTGATAGTTTCAGGTGAAAGGTGGTATTAATTGACAGGTTGCTATCAAAGAAAATAGATTTTATATATACTGTGGTACCTGTTGTTTAAGACCACACCTTCTACCAGTCAAAATAGTCACATATAACAGGTGGGTCTTAAACTGGAGGTAAATTGACAAAGAATCTAGACTGTTGTACCGTCAGAAATGGGGTTACTAATGCCGGGTGGTCTCTCTCAGCAGTGGTCTTAAATTACAGGTACCACTGCATATATACACGCCATTAAAAGCTATGATCTTGCATGTGGTCTGTCTGAACAATGAGGTGTTTATGGGGAGGGTCCTGTCTTCCCTGTTTTCAGGACGACATAATGTCCCAAGAGGTGCTCTGTGCTGCCAAGTTTGTTGTGTCTCACCACTATCGTCTTCGTTCCTTTGCATTTTATCAGCTGCTATTTTGCTACCATTTACCTTTGTTTTATTTTGTTTGCAAGAGCAGTTTATTCAAGGCATAGCTGTTTTCTCCAATTGTCCATGAAAAATATGTTTAAAACAAACCCCAAAAATGGTACTAGTCCCTGTTCACTGCACACCTGTGTGTTCTATGCACTTAAAAAATTATTCTGTTCCTTGGAGTTCCCGCACCTGTATTATTTGTTTGCAGAAGATAGAAGGCCATGCTTTCTTGTTCATAGTCCAACTCACACATATGGGCTTGGGAGGGAATTTTTCGCAAGGTGGGGTTTTTTTTTTTTTTAGTGTGTATTCCCTGCTTATGAAAGCAGAAAAGTTGTGGAGAAGAAGGAAAGTCCATTTGTGGTCCATTGGGATCCGTATACATTCTGCGTGCAAAGAAAAGGGAGGTTAAGTGCCCTTTGTGAGTGAGAGCCCTGCCTTGACCTAGTTCTGTGGAGTTAAGGGTAACGTGAAAGTTAACCCACATATCTGATTAGAGTAGAGTTGATTTGCTGTTGCACCTGACGTGAAATCTGCGATTGTATCAAAATGGACGAAGTACAGTGAAACCCTGTCTTGAAAGACCACCCCGAGGGAGGGCCAAATTGTGGTCTATCTCGAGAGAGGTGGTCTTTCACAGGAAACATAAATGAGATGAAAAATACTAATCAAAGCATCGTGAAAAGATGGTCTTTGAAGACAGGTGTTTTTTTAGGGATCTCCAAGACAGGGGACCGTAATGCAAACAAATTTACTCAATGCGAGCATCTGGAAATTATGAAATTGTTTGACCCAGTGTTGGCTATTATAGTAATTAACTTCCAAAGATGATTAAATGCAAAATGACAGTCCAGCTGTTATGAGCTGACATATACCAAAAGTCAATCCATTCAGCAGTGTTCCTTAATTATGTATGCCATATCCGTCCTCGTTTTGTGTGCAATTATTTTATTGTAAAAACTACAAATAGATGTTTGATACATTTTTGGTAATTCATTATTTACTCAGATGTATTTTTGCGTGATTATTTTTGTGAAAATGCAAAACAAGACAGGACGGGATTATGCTTTATTTAAGATTTTGTGTAATTAAATGCATTTCTGAGAGTGCTGGACGTGATTGCTAGCAGCAAGAGTGACAGCGAGTGGCAGACACAACTCATTGGTAACATGCAAACATGTTGTTCTCTAGACCTTAATTGATCCATCCTGTTCAAGCAGGCTTTCCTCGTAAACTTGTGCACAACTGATTCATTATCTGGGGGCCATGGAAAGATTCGTCACACGTCGCACAGTTTACTGTCAAATGGAAAGCCCAGTAATGAAGAAAGTGGAGGCGTTTTGCAATGATGGTCGAACACAAAAGGCTTGGAAACACGTATTGCTGACAGTGGTATAGCGGAGTGTGGTTAGTTAAGTCCTTGCGCTGGTCCATGTCTTTACCACAGCCTGTGCCTCTTGTGGTCCATATTCACGGCTGCCTATATCTCAATCTGCTCTCATCCATGTCTGCACAGCTTTCCTTTGTCCACTGCTGCCCATGTCTCCTATGATCCATGCCAGGGATGAAAATTGCGTGCCATTTAACAAACTTACAGGCCAATTGCTTGCCACCAACATAATCAAATGTTCTAAGTTTGGTCTAACTGCTTCAAATGTATTAAAATCTTTGGGGTGGGGTATGTAAGGTTGCCAATTAGCTCCTGAGGTAGCCAAAATGCACTTTAGGTGTTCTCATCCCTGTATGCCCAGTTCTGCCCATGTCTACTGTGATCCATATCCACTGCTGCCCATGTCTACTTTGATCCATATCTATTGCTGATCCATATCCATTGCTGCCCATGTCTACTTTGATCCATATTCACTGCTGCCCATGTTTGCTTTGATCCATATTCACTGCTGCCCGTGTCTACTTTGATCCATATCCATTGCTGATCCATATCCATTGCTGCCCATGTCTACTTTGATCCATATTCACTGCTGCCCATGTCTACTTTGATCCATATTCACTGCTGCCCATGTCTGCTTTGATCCATATCCACTGCTGCCCATGTCTACTTTGATCCATATTCACTGCTGCCCATGTCTGCTTTGATCCATATTCACTGCTGCCCATGTCTACTTTGATCCATATTCACTGCTGCCCATGTCTACTTTGATCCATATCCATTGCTGCCAATGTCTGCTTTGATCCATATTCACTGCTGCCCATGTCTGCTTTGATCCATATTCACTGCTGCCCATGTCTACTTTGATCCATATCAACTGCTGCCCATGTCTGCTGTGACCCATATCCACTGCTGTCCGTGTTTGCTGTGGCCCATGCCCACAGCTGCCCATGTCTATAAAAGTAAATGTCCACAGCTGCCTGTGTCTGCTGTGGCCTGTGTCCACTGCTGCGTGGGTCTCTGTGGTAGTCCATGTCTCCTGTCATCCACATTATCCATGTCACTGCAGCCATCAGTGTTTCCACTGCTGCCAAAATGATCCATGTGTGCAGCCGTCAACGTCTCCATCGTGAGCCACATGATCTGTGTCTCTGCTTTGATCTCCATGATAGAATTGCCCCTTGCTTTAATCCATGTGTGTATCTACTCTCATGTACATGATCTAAATGTCCCTTGGTTCAACCCATCCATTTGTGTGCAGTCATCTACATGATCCACTGCCCTTTGCTTTAGTCTGTCCATGTAGCTGGTGTCATCTACATGATCCGTTTTCCCCTGGCTTTAATCCATCCATGGGTCTGCTGTCATCCACATGGTTCATTTGCCTATGGCTCCAATCCATCCATGTACCTGTTGTCATCTGCACAATCCATTTGCCCCTGGACTTAATCCATACATGCCTCTGTTGCAATCTACATGATCCAGTTGTCCTTTGCTTTAAATCCATCCATGTTTTTCATGTTTTATTTTGTTTTTATTATTTTTGTTAGCATAGAGACTGCACTCTCTCTTTTAAGAACTGTTCAATAAATTACTTGTAGAATCTCAAAGGCTAACTAGATTGCTCTGGAAGCATTAAATCATAATGCAAAAGGTAATCTTGAGGTCAAAGTCAGGATTCCAGACCTGTGAGAAAAGTACAGGTTTCACAAAATATGTTCATGCATCATGCATTTCATCGCAGATTTTGAAAGAAGTGTGGCAATTAAGGAGTCTGGTACCTGTGGAAGGTCATGCACCTTGACCTTTGACATGGACAGTTGCTGGCTTATTTGAATTCAGGCTTAGGGGTTAGTCTTGTTGCTCAAAGACGGCTTTCATTTCGGTATCAGTACTTCAGGATGACTTATGGCAAAATGTTGGGGAATGCTTGCCAGTTTCCTGTGTGGAATATTGTCAGAAAACGTTCTTGTGTGATTTTCATGGTGAATCGAAGACTTCCCTCCCCTCCCCTCCCCGCAACAAACAGTGTGAATTATAACTGCAAGGTCCCTGGTGGTTTAATCAATATGGATTGCTGTCGTATTTCTGACTTATGGAAGGAGACCTTGCTGCACAATATGGTGGATGTAATGTCTGCATCATAACTGGTTGGGACAA
The DNA here is from genome assembly GCA_964020975.1 of Hermodice carunculata. Classification (NCBI taxonomy): domain Eukaryota; kingdom Metazoa; phylum Annelida; class Polychaeta; order Eunicida; family Amphinomidae; genus Hermodice; species Hermodice carunculata. The sequence continues at coordinate 7,953,734 of OZ026622.1, forward strand.
GATGAAATTGTCACCTTGCCAAGTGGTTATAGTGGCTGATTTCTGTCAGAAAAGGGGCGTCACTCCCTATTCCGATGTCAGATGCATTTTCCGCAATGACTTTCTCGTTGTCAGCTTGTATTATGGAGAAGGGCCTGCCAAAAACCACAGAGGAAAGAAACAAGACATTAAGTATTTCAGTTGTATCATTGATAGACGCCCGTGGTGAACATGAATGCAACATAGTTCCTCAAACTGATCCCAAGATGGTATAGTGGTACAATGCTAAGTGTATCCAGTGAAGCCTTACTTCTCATGAAAGCTGTTTTGGTCTTTGGTCCCAGATTCTTCAGATCTCTCCAATGTTGGCACAGTGTCCCTTATAACACCTTTTGTGGTCTGAAAGGAGTCGCCTTGTTTAATGTTTTGTCTCTGTTGTTGCACTTTGATGCAATCTTGTAAATGAAGGTTCATGGACCAGAGGTGATACAAGTAGATCATCATAAGTCTGTAAATACATTACTATTGTATACGTATGGTCAACAATTTGCCTTGGCCTGCTAGCCAGTCAAGGACAGGGATATGGCTGGTGACAGTCCGTCTGTGAGAGTTAATAACTCGATAAAGGTTGCTGTATTGAGGATTACTCTTGCCCTATGTAATAATTCTTCTCCTGTTTGAAATCCCATCTCCTTACGCAGTTTTCTGTTTTCTAATTCTCTGTACCTCTGCTGTTCAGGGAACAAATAAAACTGCTAGACTCGTGGCAGAGTGTCTGTCCGGAAAGCTGTCTGTGGAATATTGGATCAATGACATGGTACCAGATTGTATGGCACTCCTGATGAGTGACCCTGTGCCAGATTGTGTGGGGATCATGGCAGATGCCTGTGCCAGTTTTTATGAAACTTAATGCAGGTGGTCCTGTCTTGGATTGTATGCAGATGTGCGAAGTTGCCCAGCAAACTAAGTGGGAGCTCAACATGGAAAAACAAGTGAAAAATGGGAGTCCAATTATTTTATGACCAAGGAGACTGGCAAAAAAGCAGGAGACAGACAAATTCATTTCAATAGAAAATCAGATCTCCCGCCAAATTGGGAGACTTTGCACCTGTGTATATGGGACTTGTCAGATGATCCTGTGTCGGATTGCATGGGATTTACAGCAGGTGATCCTGTGCCAGATGAGAGCAAGTTGACAATTGAAGATGCAAAGGTTTGTGACAGATTACGTGACACCATTATGAGTGACCCTGAGCCTGACTGTGTGTGGACTTCTGCACTATCATCTGCCATATCATGGAACAGACATCTTTAGGGGCTTGACTCTTTCACTGAAAGTTTCAGTGTCAACTGTGACCAAAGTCGAACTACTTGAAAATGACTTCTCAGTTAGGAGGATGATAGATTCAGGTTCCTTGTAAAAAGACCTTTTATTCAAATCCTAGCATGCCTGTAGTTACATAGAACATAATAGTCCAAGTCAACAGCTTTCCTTGGCGTGATTTTGGGTGCATTGCATCCAAAGTGTGCCAAGGAAAGCTGTTGACTGAGTCCAAAATGTGGTACCGAAACAGTTAAGGCATTTTAATTTTCATCACATTCCACAGAAAAAAAAAAAGTCTTTTGTTCTTCCTCACACACAGTTCATGCACACCACAAAAAAAAAAAAAAAAAAAAAAAAAAAAAAAAAGAATTAGAACCAGGGTTATCGATTATAAAATATTTGCTTTACAATTTACAAGGTTCAAGATTGTTGCCCATGACAAAGGTTAATTCTGGTGGTCCGTTGTGAACGTGTCAGTTCAAACAGTTGGGTTATCAGCCACAATATGACAGAAAGCGAGGGTAGAATCCATACATATTGGCTCCACTGTTTCACAGTGCATGCATAAGTGGCTGTCACCAGGTAAGACAAATGTCTTGGGTCTTATGACTTTTAATAAAGATTATGCTAAAAGTGGAAAAAAGACGTCAATAGTTGGGCACAGTGTTTCATTTTTGCCAATCCATTTATCTTATAGATGGAAATAAAACACTCCTGAGTGAATCTTTCCCCCTTGATGCATTTATTTTGTGCATATTGGGTTTCTGTCCGGCTGGTACCGAGGCGCTCTGAGTAGTTGCAAACAGGGAGATGAAATTGTCTGGAAATATGCCGCAATCTAAAATGCAGTCTGCACAAGATTATTCCGATCAGATTCGGTTTGGGAGGAAATGGATGCACTTTACACTACGGTGGTTGTGTTAGGGGGGAAGCTGACATATCTGGAGGAGGCAGACATTTTATCTTGGGTACATTACAAGAGTATGTTGGTGCATTAAGAGCGTACAAGACTACGGTTAATAAGACTTCGATCATTTGACATCTCTTTTTTTTTTGTTGTTGTTGCCATCGTCCGTATTTGTCTATCAGAGAAAGAACATCTGTTCATCTGTGTGAGTGAAAGCTGTGTGAGCCAGAGTTAAGTGACTGGGGACAGGTATCAGACACCAGGGAGGATTCACTCACCAGATGTCACTAGCGTTAACCTCATGTGGTCAAATTTGGCCTTCAAGATAAATCCATTGACAACTTAAATGTGGTCGTAAGCCACTGGGGACAATTGCTGGGGGCTTTGCACGCAAAGGTGGCCGAGAAAAACTGTTGACCAATATCGTGTTATTATTTGTTGAGAATGCAGCAAACTTCCTCCAGCTATACAATTTGATAGCTATAATGTCATGTATAATACATTTAGGTCATAAACAGATTGGATTTGTAATCTAGACATGGCCAATATGTAAGTTGGGAGACTCTTGTCCCCCAGCAGTTCCAGAGAAAAAACGTGCTTCTTTGGCCTTATATGGTACACATGGCCTGTCAATCAAACAAACAAGTTACATACTTGTCACAACTGGCATTATGATTTAGTTCAGCTCTGCTGTCAAGTACATTGGGACCCTCTATGTGATTGACATCATAACCGTCACATTATAATGTGGTTGCAGTATCGATACCCACGTTGTCCTGCCCTTTAAAAGGCTGACGTATGCAACGCAACATTCAGTTTCTTGTTGAATCGCAGAGCAGAGAGTTGTAACCGAGACCAACTCCCCGTAACGAGTAAATGTAAACATTTATGTTTACCCGGGGGTCGAACAGAACTCGCTCACCTCTGATAAGTCCTTGTCTTTCTAGCATTAATCTTTATAATGAAAATAAGCAGACGACATAGACACCATTACATGATTGATGTTAATTTTCAAGGGAAAAAACATTCATGGTGATTCATTAATATCCTTATGGAGTGCCTCCCTATAATAAGGTCCCCCTCAAGAGAGACCACTCTGTGTAAAAAGGCCAGTTTTCCATGCCACAAAAGTAGTATTTCCTTTGTATTCTCCCTCTCAAGAGAGGCCGCCCTTCTAACGTGGCTACTTTTTGGTTGCATTTGGAGTGGTTTATAGGAAGGGGACCACTGTGGTGTTGGACATAGGATTTTATTTCTCAAGGGGAAAAAGTTTTATGCTGATGCATTTATATCCTTGTGATTGAATAAAAGATGGTTGTTTATGACACCGAATCTGCATCAAAAATGATTTTTTAAGCCAAGGCACAGTGGTTTTGAATTGCTGGTCATTCAAAGTGGTTCAGTCTATAGGGTGGTGGATTTGAAAATGGAACCCAAACAGATGACCTCATCCAGGTGGTGCATGTAGATTGGCAACAATTCAAAGGAGTCGGGGTGACTTCTCTTATGACTTTGATTATAAATTGCAATGTTCGTTTTGTAAGGTGAGTTGCATGCGTAACTTGGAATGTTTTGATACCGACCGGCCTGGCGCAGGCTGTTGGTGTGCAGCATTGTTTGGTGAACCTGATACGTACACGTACGTTACAAAATGACTAGTGCAACCTTTTCCTGATTGGGACTTTGCAATATCGATGGAGAAATTGGACATTTTCTGCTTGTGTACAAATTTACAAACAAGTTCCTAGGCAATGGGGGCAATCTGAAGTAAAACTTGCAGTACTTTTTGAAATTCCTGTCTTTTCAGGATGATTATTCTTTTGTGCAGTTGAAAGAGAGGTGTTTAGGTATGAAACTGACACTGTTAAATTGCTACACACAGTGTGTCACGCATGTGGCGATCAAATTATAAGTGTCTTGGCACAGCTTTCTAATATCTTTGATACGTATCTCTGTGTGTATGTTGATTACATGTAAAACACCATCTAGATGAGAGAGACGCAGTTGCTCTGAAAGAAAACACTAGACTTAAGAGACTTTCATACGATCATAGTTTGATGATTTTCAAAGCTATTGTGCCAATCCACCTCTCTCCATTAGTACACAATGAGAACCGATTTGCAAGAGTCGTTTATTTTGTGAAACGCGTGGAAAGAAATTCCTCTGCACTTCAAACAAATTTGTTTTTACAGCGGTTTGTTATTGCAACCCGTCACTGTAGGCCTGTGGAAGCATTAAGATAATGACTTTCCATCTGATATGGCAGCGTGGCAGAGAATCACAGGGGTCTCATTGCTGGGGTGTGCAAGTCTTTGTCAGTGGTCCTGTGGCCCTTCTGAGGTTCTAAAATTGTGCGGCAAGTCTGGGACCGCTTGTAGAGCCTTTTCACAACTGAAGGGCCCTGTTATCGTTGCTCAAATCTCATCACTTAAATCTGCTTCGCAATTTGCTCGTGAACTCTGACAGTGTCAGTGCATTGTTGCACTTATCTTCTTTTTTTTTTTTTTTATGTTATATTTTTGTTTATTTGTACCTTGCTTTACCCAGATCCTGGGTTAAGTACTTTGTCACCATCTAAAGTTTAGCCTCTTGGGGGTCACAAAAAAATAAAACAATGAAGAGAAAGGTTGAGTCAGACCTCTGCCGCAGACCAAGGGTCAATTGGAAGCTATCTACTATCTGGATGCCGGGGTTTCCTGTAATTTACTGAGTGGATCTTGGAGTAGACTTGTGCAGTTGACATAAGAGCACTTTTCTAGAATTTCCAATAGAGTTGATGGCAGATTTTTGAGAGACCAGGGAGATTCCAAGTGTCGTGTATAAACCCATGCAGTATTTTTACATGTAGATCCATTCATGTACATGCAGCTGTAAAAAAAAAGGAGATATATAAAGTGTAGGGTAGAGTCACCTGGCCTGCCTGTAATGTGCACGCTTGTTTGAAAGGTTGGCTTTTAAGGCTGGTAACTTGGAATGGAAAACTTAACGGTAAGTCCACCAAAAATAGATTGTAAAAGACAATTTGACATTCTGTGCCAATGGTGGTGGTTAATGAGATCCGGCTCTTGAATTTTGACACCTGATGTAGACCACTGTTACATTGAAGAAGTAACACGCACAGTAGCTTTTGGAAATGAAATGTCATAAAATGACAAAAGTAGCAGGGACCACTTAAAAAATGGAATTTAATGATATGGCAGGTTGTCAAGATTGACAAAGCAAGGTAGGTCACCCCAAAGGGTAAAATGCCACAGAACTTGCATGTGGAACCATGAATGTTGACTGCCAATTCCGGGAAAGTTGTTATTTGTAGGAACAGGAGAACATCGAAACAGCCACACAAGATAAACATATTCAATTCCAAAAATACTTAGGTTTTTACACATATTTCTACCTGTAAAATTGATCACGGGAACACTGCAGGTTTGTGAAAAGATTTAAGGCCAGAAAATATTTGGGCAAGATAAAATGTAGGCTAAACTTGGATTTCCGAAATACATGTTCTACAACTTGCGGTACTGGGAACTATATCTACCATTTAATTGCCTACCCATGAAGTGTGTGCACGGTGGGGATGTGGTAATGGACTCTGTCCATGTGTCTATCTGACTATATAAAAAAATTGTCTGTGTCATATCTCGGGAAGCTCTTTGAAATTTTGACCAAAGTAAGTCACCAATTACATCTAAGTCATATCAGTGTCAGTGCGACCTCACAAATTGCAGTCCTTGTTGTTCAGGCCATTTCTTGAAAATTTGTCACACTTTACCAACATGCCCAATATACTATACGTGTATCTGTTGACCAGCAAATTTATTGTGGGGGAGGCATGTAGCTAGGATTAGTGGAAACTTTACTTCTTCTTTATTTAAGGGTCCGCACCATGGGGGAGGACCCTTTCTGTTTTGGGGTTGTCTCTCCATCTGTCCGTCCATCCATCTGGATGTGCACATTCTCGTTACCACGATATCTGCAGAATGCCTTCATGTATTTTGCTTAAATTTGGCAGTATGCTTACCTTACCTGACAAGATGAACTGATGAGATTTTGGTGTCACCATGACATAATTTGAGCAAATGGCGGACCCTTCAGTCAATGCGTGTGTTGAAGGTATGTCTAGTTTCATGAGAATGATGGAAAGATATTCAGTGGCAAAGAAGGTAGTCCTGAGGAGTGACAAAAATCACTGGTCTGGAAGGATATATAGATTATGAAGCATCAGAGGTGTCAAAAAAATGATGCACATTGGGTACACGATGGCACCGACATATACAGTGAGACCACTCTTGGCCACATCTCCCGATGAAGGTGAATTATGATGAAAGACATGCAGTACCAGGGACATGGCAAGTGTGGTCTCAAAAGGCAGGTAGGTGGTCTCTTTGGTAGGAGCGGTCTCTCGAAGCACGACTCTACTGTAAGAGAATCAATGAAAAAGTCAAGCTGCAGTCTGCATGCTTCCGTTCTTTTACGTAGTGCACCCCCACGAAGGTTAAGGATTAGATCGTCCCTTCATGGAGGCTGGAGTTTAAGGGTCCAGAGTTTTCAAAACCTGACAGAATGTTGTGCCAAGCTCTACAGTAAATCAGTGAAGTGATGTGAACAGTAAAGACAGAAGACTGCGCATGTGGTGGATCGCAGTAGTTGGGGACATTTTTTTTTTTATGTTCGTGTTGCCCATAGTACAAGTTTTTATATCTATAAATGATTCAAAAGGACTGACATGTGACCCAACCCTTGAAGACTCTTGTGAGTGAAATGTGATAAATATCCAAACGTTTCAACTGCTGATGTTGAAAATGTAGCAATTAAAAACGAGCACTGCTTAATTATTGGCACAAAGATTGAAAGCAAATGCTGGAGATTTTTTGTTTGTTTGTTTGTTTGCTTTTGTTGTTTTTGGTATGAGATATGGGGTGAAAGTAGTGTTTCGGCATGGTGCCAGGTTTGACGATTTTCCTCCTTTTGACCATGCACAGTAGCTGTACACAGGAGTGAAGAGATGCATATCGTCTTCATGGTTTGTAGCAGAACGGGGGTTAAAGCACAGGGTATCCCGGATAGGTACATGTATGCGTGCAAACGTCTGGAGTATGATCTGTGGCCTGTGAGACCCAACCTTTCCCCACACACCTTGCATAGAGATGAGCAAGTGTTGTGTGCAATCGTCTCATTCACCTTTCTGGTCCTATGTGAATCATTAATCCTGATGTGTGTATGACGAACCTTGTCATGTTTGCTTCCAGGAGAATCCGTCAACAACTTTCCACGGCAAACTGTGGGGCCCTCACCCCCTACAGTGAGTCAAGTGAAGCTTTGAGCAGAATGATTTTGTTCACAGTCACAAAGAAAAAAAAGCAATGACATTTGTGATTTCACAGGCTTGCTGGTAATTTTTGATGAGAAAAGGCTTCTTTGTATAATCTATAGATCGATGTAGCAGTATAGGAAGCAATTATTTTAGCTCGTATAAATGCAGCTATGTAAATTTTGCAAAACAATTAACTGATCATACACACACACACACACAAAAAAAAAAATTAAAAACCAGAAAAAAAAAAAGTCATCAATTTTGTTCAGAGACATGGCATAGTCTTGAAATGTGTATTTAAGCTTCATAACCACAGACAGCAAAAAGCACAACAGATGTACGTTGATTTTTTAAAAAATATGCTATAAAGAAAGACCATGCATCAACTATGTCATAAATTTTTACAGTAAATGGCCCGGTCCTCTTTACTGTGGTTCACAAAATGAGAAATACACTTACAGAAAACTAGAATGACCATTGTACATATTAACACACAGCCCAGATGGTCTAGGGCTCTTGAATAGGATGTTTTCAGTTGATCATGCGAGAGCAGTCTTGGCGGCATCCATGCTACTCATGCTATAATGCAGCCATTCTAGTTGTGTTGATGTGTTTCACTGATGCCTGAGAAACCAAATATAGATGTAGTTAGTTTCCGCATTCAGTTAACCCAGTCCTGCTGGGATTAGGACAGAGTTGGTTACTTTCCTTGGCACGGGTTGGACATATTGGGCCAACCCATGCCAAGGAAAGCTGTTGACCTGGGGCATACCGTTATGATAGGTCTTCTCTGCATGGCACAGCAAAAATGTTTTTTATTAAGGTGAAATTTAATCAAGAATAGTACAGCAGACAGAAATTATCATGGTGGCCGTTTTGGGGCAATTTGGGCAGGGAGGAGTTAATACACACATTATATCTACAGTGTAACATTGGCTTACTTATTGAGTTAATACACACATGATATATACAGTGTAACATTGGCTTACTTATTGAGTTAATGCACACATTATATACACAGTGTAACATTGGCTTACTTATTGAGTTAATGCACACATTATATACACTGTGTGACATTGACTTACTTATTGAGTTTATGCAGAGATTATATATACAGTGTAACATTGGCTTACTTATTGAGTTAATGCACACATTATATACACTGTGTGACATTGACTTACTTATTGAGTTAATGCAGAGATTATATATACAGTGTAACATTGGCTTACTTATTGAGTTAATACACACATAATATATACAGTGTAACATTGGCTTACTTATTGAGTTAATGCAGACATTATATATACAGTGTAACATTGGCTTACTTATTGAGTTAATACTGACATTATATACAGTGTAACATTGGCTTACTTATTGAGTTAATACACACATTATATGTACAGTGTAACATTGGCTTACTTATTGAGTTAATACACACATTATATATACAGTGTAACATTGGCTTACTCATTGAGTTAATACACACATGATATATACAGTGTAACATTGGCTTACTCATTGAGTTAATACACACATTATATATACAGTGTAACATATTGGCTTATTGAGTTAATACACACATTATATATGCAGTGTAACATTGGCTTACTTTCCTAGTTAATGGTGGACATTTTGCACTGAAAAGTGAACATTCATGCAAGTCATTGAAAGAGTGCGTATGCAGAAAATCATATTAAAATGCACCTCGGAGCACCTATATTTTCAAAACTTACTGGGAGGTGGGGGGAGAGATTGGGACACCCGGTCCCCAACCCCTGGAGGGAGGGGAACCCCCTCCTATGCCCTGCCTGTGTGTATTATGCTATGCTTGGTGCTGGTGGTCCTTTGGCCTTACTGCTTTACTATTACAGCAAACCAAAACTTAATTTCTAATTACACTGCACTTCCTATTATTCATTTTGACTGTCTTTACAAGCCCTTCTATCTGTGTTGCGTTACTGTGGAGTCAATCTTCATTTTGTTCAGCCTAGGTTCTGCTGCCTGCTGGGTCCATGCACACATGCTGGTTTCGATAGGCAGCCCGTCCTAACGGTCTTGTAACATCTGTCCTGTGTTTCCATCTCTTTTCCAACAAGAAGGATTAGTATAGGGTGTAGCCCTTCTTCCTACTTGTTATTTTTTTGGAATAAAATATGTTTAAACCAAACCAAAACTAAGAGAGTTTCAACAATTCTAGCCTGCAGCAAGAATCTTGTAATTCCTACGTGAAAGTAGAACAATAGAAAAGATCTGTGCTGATATTTATATCAAACGCTGGTACAAATTTAGCCACAGATGAGGACATTGACATTGAAGAAGGGGTGTCGTTCACTCTTCGCAGTTTTGAAGGGAGAGTTCTCTATACACCCGTTCACGCGTAAAGGTTTACCTTTCCGGTATGATTCACATCAAATGATCAGCAGGACGGACAAATCATCACAAAGTTACACTTGATTGGCATGTGGCAGAAAATGAAAGCTAGATCCAGACATAACAAAAGGTAACATATCCTACCTCGTTAATGTCTTGCGGAATCAATTAGCCGTTGATAAAAGTATGGCGTGGATATCATTGTGTTGATCACACGCAGTGGAGTAACAGGATCATGTGCGATTTGCTGCCAGTTGCGGAAAATTTATGGCTGGCTGTAATGTATTTTATTGTAGGCTGTAATGTATTTTATTGTATTGTACTGTAGCAATATTTATTTAATAAGGACTGCCTGATGGTGTGCACCATACCCTTAAGCTACAGACTTGTGGTACAGATATTGAGCACCGCAGTATGGTGGTCTCCATCGTGAGCAACCACGCAAATGGGAGACCTCTGTCTTCACAGGCCACCTTGCCGTAGTACTCTTCATCTTATACCTGTCATGAAGGACCACCTGTCTTGAAAGACCTTAATTTGGTCATTGATAGGAGTAGTGTCCTTCAGGGCAGTTTTGACTATATCCGTTAACACGCCCACACACCCGCCCATACACCTGGCACACGAAGATGGAATTGATATGATTAGATTAAAAAAACTAATGGTTGCAATCGGCGTCGGACTCTTAACTCTGAGGGGTACCTCGTGGGGACATAGTCACCATGCAACTTTTTTTTATTTTTGCGTTAAAAATGACCACAAATGGTCTAGTGTTGTAAATGTCATTTGCACCCAACCCCTGCCAAGGAAAGCCTTGGATTCAGTCAAACTCTGACCAGGACAAGGTTAAATCAATGCGTAAAAGTCCCAGCCTATACTATACAGCACAGAGTAAATTTGAAATTATTGTTTTTATGCGTCTAGTATTCTCCAGGTGTGCAGTACCATGCAGGTAAATATGTGTTAAATGTTCGGTGGTCAAGCACATGTACAAGAAGAAATCTGTGTGACTGTGAATGTGAACACATCCCCCAATACTGCGAAGAAAGTGAGCGTGCCCAATGATGTAGGGAGGACAGTGCAGATAGAAATGCCAGGAATGGGGGTCCACAAGATTACCACGAGGAGAGAAAGTGGATTCTGTAAAGGACGACCTTCTTGACACTGAGTCGATACATGTGGCTTTACTCGGTGCTTTTTGGGTGCAGTGCACTTAAAGTGCACCGAGCAAAACTGTTAACTAGGGGCATAGTATTATAGATTATGAAAAAGATCAGATGACAATTTTACGGCACTGCTGGGAAATTTTTAACAGGAAAAAGTTGTTTGTTGATACCTGGGCATTTGGTCCAGAAGGTCAACTTGGACTGAGGTTGGTCTGAGTAGATCTCTGGATGCACTCAGAATAAATTCATGTGCCTGAAAGGCTAGGCTGTACTGTACTGTACTGTACTGTACTGTACTGTACTGTACTGTACTGTACTGTACTGTACTGTACTGTACTGTACTGTACTGTACTGTACTGTACTGTACTGTACTGTACTGTACTGTACTGTACTGTACTGTACTGTACTGTACTGTACTGTACTGTACTGTACTGTACTGTACTGTACTGTACTGTACTGTACTGTACTGTACTGTACTGTACTGTACTGTACTGTACTGTACTGTACTGTACTGTACTGTACTGTACTGTACTGTACTGTACTGTACTGTACTGTACTGTACTGTACTGTACTGTACTGTACTGTACTGTACTGTACTGTACTGTACTGTACTGTACTGTACTGTACTGTACTGTACTGTACTGTACTGTACTGTACTGTACTGTACTGTACTGTACTGTACTGTACTGTACTGTACTGTACTGTACTGTACTGTACTGTACTGTACTGTACTGTACTGTACTGTACTGTACTGTACTGTACTGTACTGTACTGTACTGTACTGTACTGTACTGTACTGTACTGTACTGTACTGTACTGTACTGTGACCATGGAATGGCAGGGTCTCGAACCAGCAACCTTCAGCACCAACGGCGTACCGAAAAATGGGAACACACATACCAAGTGTACCAAATCCCCTTTCCTAAAAAGAATGGTTCAATGGAGGCAGGTATGTCGGAATGCCATAACTGACACGGCCCAGTTCATTGTATTTATTCCAGTACAAGTACTGTGTGCCGAGTTGTCCCAGATTGAGGACTGCATGTACATATATGTGTGTGTGTGTGTGTGTGTGTGTGTATATATATTTATGTATGTATATATTTCATTATATATATATACATGTAAGACTGACTGCTGTCTTATTGGAGTTACCTCAACACGTAATAATGAGAGAGACCAAGTACATACTTGAACTTCTGCGAATGCTTTATACCCTGATAAAGTGTTTGTCGTGTGAAACTTCTGCTCTTCTTGTTTCGTCAGTTTACAGTACATGTACATGTATTCTAAATTACTTATTTCCAAAGTTGCTGAATTTTGAGCGTTTTGCATTTGTATTTTTCATGTGTGTTTGATTTCATGGATTGCCCTGTGTTGAATATTGACCAGTTTTTCATTTTTGTGTGGTACTGGTGCATCTGTTTAATTTCACAATTTGTATACACACTTCTAAAAATGTGAAAGTAAAGACCATATGAAATTGAGTGTACCTGTACGGTATTAGAGTGAAACCTTACTAAAATGACACGGAGGCACCTGACATATTCACTTAAGTACATACCTGGGCTGCCTGACTGGGTTATCTGATTGTTAGATATCGGGCATATTTTGCAGGAAACAGGCGATGCCATTGCAGGGAGCTTTCAGTGTATGAGTGACAAAGGACCTTGTCAAACTCCCATCAGATATGGGTTCTGCTGCACCATATACCTGTAAAATGTAATATTCATTTTCAAAAAAATATAGCATGTGAAAAAATGCATACACGTACATGCATTTTACAAGGAAACGTGATATACTTTTTTTTTATTGTCATAACTGCCTGAGGTGCACCTGGTTCATTTACACCTACATGTACCATCCTTGGACAAGATAGTAGTGTGTGTGTGTGTGTTTTTTTTTTTTTTATTTTGGCTTCCATGGAGGATATTTTGTATTTAACAAACACTGCAGAAGAAATTAACAGATTTTCATTGCAAGATTGTGTACAATGGACCAAACCTCCATATGAAAAGGCTGGAATTTGAAGCAACATCTGTTTTCCCCATGTTAAGAGAATACACCTTCAAAAATGGGGTCTCTGAATCACACATGAAGTACTGAATTAGACATCGTCAACCCTCATATAGCAGTCTCATGTCATGCCAATAGACCAAATTTGTGTTAGAGAACTTGCTGTCTACGGTACAAATTAAAGCCTTCAAACAATCTGGCTATATCATACATTACGGATATTTTCCAATATGTAAGGGAAGTATCTGTAAAAACAACCAGATGAACGTCCAATGACATTTTATGTGTGCATGTAGGTAGATCACGATTAACTTTAACTGCAACAGGAAAAAAAAAACCCTCACTCAAATTTCATGGTGCTTCAGTTTTCAGTTGTCTAGACAATACAACATGTAACAGTAAATGTCTTAAATCACTTCAGATCAGAGTTGATGAGGAGCGTACAAATTATCTGGCGTCTGCCACAGTGATGTAATGATATGCCTTGGGCTTGATACTCAATAAAATGGGAAACTTCAGCAGGGATATTATTGCGGTAATTACAATGGTGAACTTTGGCATTTCTTGCCGTCTAATTAAGAGGAAAAAAGGGAGGGGCAAGGTGGGGGGGGGGACTTACGCCTGTGTGCATGAGATATGGTCGTCGTCTTCTTCTTCTCATCTGGATACAAGCATACTTCATCATACCAAGGACTGTAGGTCAACATACACTGTTCATTCCCCCAATGTTTTGGGGTCCTTGAAATAGATGGCTCAAAAGCGTAAGTCAATCTTTAAATCGCGTAACCTTACAAACATACAGACTGACAGCAACATTCTGTGGCTCAACAAGAGGTGGAATGTTGGACCCAGTTTATTGCATGCTGAAGAAGAGAAGGGTTAATTGTAGGTTTAAATTGCAAGAACCCTTTATAAATAATAGAAAGGAACTTTACGTGTAATTGGATGTTGCGGAGGCTGGCAGCACATGCATGATCATTGATAAACCTGTCATTAGTTTTGGGTAACACTTGGTTATATGATCACAAATATTCAACACAGTACTAGTGGTGTCATGGTTTAGCTGTATATCTTTACAGTGTTGTCTCTGAGGGAAGTCTAGAATTCTACATTGTAGCAGTGCCATCTGGTGAGCAAAGTTTTTAAAACACAAAGCCTAAGATTATCCCAGGTATTCAGGTTGGAAATAATTACTGTCAGTTGTTTTTGAGATGATGAAAATTTAATTTGGTTGATAGGTGTCAATTTGTCATGTAAGATTCAGCAGACTGGCAAGACAGTTGTACTCAAAACAACCTTTATGCATTTAACAGAACAACCTTCTTTCATGTAATCTACTTAAAAACTTTGCTACTCAAACACTGTGATATTTTGCACTTGAAGGAGAAAGACTAGGTATGCAAGTTTTTATGGCAAGGGGCTGAGATTAGTAGCTTGCCCACATCAGAGGTGCTCATAAGAGAAATAATTACACGCACAGAGCTCTGTCGGTGCTTGGAAACTGCTTGAGGCTTCGTGTTCTTTAAACTTGATGATGTTGCAGATACCCTGAGAAATCTCTGGTTCACAGACTTAGTGTTGTATTGAACCAATAATGAATCTTGATGCAGGTTACTTGAGCTTTGGTCAACTTGCGCTTGCCTCCATGCCCTCGTCATTAGTGAACGGCAACCTTTGAGACAGATGTTACAATGAGGCAATCAGCGGACATCACAGTGATAGTTTGTTTGACTGGAAACCAGATCAACTTGCAAAAGCACTTGTCCACTCATTTCCTAATGTCATTGTATGAAACCTTGCTTTTTTACATCAGGAACAGCTTCAGGGTCAAAATGCCCCCTTTTGTCTTGAAATTCATGGCCTGGGTGCCTATTTCTTCCCTCACATTGTGGGTGAAAGATTCCTTCTCCCTCCACCTCCACAAGGTTTTGTGCTGTCCTATTGAACAATTTTGCCAGTGATATTGAGCATAGCTCATTTGTCATCCGTTCATCTCAGTCCATCAATCTATCATCCATCCGTGTTGTCAGTCACATTTTTAACCGCTGTGCAAAAACCCACCGCTGGATCTTCTTACCACATGGTGATGTACCTTGGTTGAGTTTGTACCCTGTTTATTCACTAGGTCATGCCCCAGTGATTAATGGATTCTTTGCAAATGATTTTGAATCTCTTTCGGTGCAAATATTTAACATAGGCACTAGAAGTGAATTGAAAAGTGACACAATGATGCTTCTCGAGACTTCTAGATCTTAAGATTTGTTCCACAGGTGCTACTGAAAATTTTAATTTTGTAACTTGTTGTTTTTGTGTGTGTGTGTCTTTAATGTTATCTTTACTTCCCCAAACATACTGGTAAGATTCTCGTTCAGCTTGATAGAAATGCAACTTGATTTTTGTCAAACTTTTTTATGCCCCCAGCGGGGGGCATATAGATTTGCCTTTTGTCCGTCTGTTAGTCCATCATTAAAATTGTCACATGTGTGGCACATATCTCAAAAAGCATTTGAGGTACAACCATGAAACTTTGTGGAAACATCTGTGAATATATGAAAGTGTGCACCTGGGGTTTTGTTTCTCTCTTTCATTAATTATTTTTTGTTAATTAATCATAAATTAACTTAGGGAAAATCTTGATTCGATGTTAATCTTGTCACATTTGTGTCGCATGTATCTCAAAAAGTTTGAGGTACACCTATGAAACTTGGTGGGAACATAATTCAACATATAAAGATGTGCACCTGGGGTTTTGTTTGCCTCTTGGATTCATTTTCCCATGTTAATTAATCATTAATTAATGAAATTGTTGATTCGACATTAGGCTTGTCAGATTTGTGTCACGCATATCTCCAGAAGTTTTTTATATACATCTATGGAACTTTATAGAATAATTAATCAATATATGAAGATGTGCAAGATGTTTTTTTTTTTGTCTCTTGGGTTAATTAGCCTCTGTTCATTTTTCAGTAATTAATTTGTTGAAAATGTCAATTCAGTGAAAATTTGGCTAAAACTTGTGTGGTGTATCTCACAAAATGTTTGCGGTACAGGCATGAAACTTTCACAATATGTTTGAAGTCTTATACCAATTACATGCTACTCATTCTTATGCTGATTGGGCCACCTGGCAGGTGGGGGGCATCCATGTCCTTTGGACACTTTTCTGATTTTTAATAAATTTTCAAATTTAGGTAACCTGTAGTATGAAAAGCATATTAGCATGGTCAGCATAGGGAGACTGGCGTAAGTGCATTTCCACTTGAAATTTGATGGACATGATTGGACTTTGTGTTACACACTCTCTCATATTTGGTCAATAGGGTACACTGAACTATTTCTTTTTATGAATTTTGTATTTTTTTTTTTCAGTCTTAAAAGAGTGTTCTCTGCAAAACAACTTGGTAAATTGCTTTGAAATTTCATGGGAATACATCTATTGCATTTTTTTTTTTTTTCAAAGGTGAACAGTAATGAAAAACGTGACGAATGAGAATTGTGTATGAGACATTAAGATAACGTGTCCCTAGTCATCATGTAGATTTCCTAGGGCCAATGATTTTCCATTTCCAAAAAAGGGGAATCCTGCTTCATCAGCAAAAATGTTTCAAATTCTGTTTCACTGCTATATATATTTCATATAAGAAAAACATCAAATTCCGTTTCAAGGATGAAAAAAATGCACAATTCCACTTCGGTTTCAGAAAAAAACGTAAAATCATTAGCCCTACTTTCCTTGTTATTGCAATATATAAGCAATCAACCCATGCACAGGGAAACTGTTGACTGGGTCTTCAACTCAGTTCAAACTCTTATCGATGCCACATTTTTGACTGCGTCAACAGCTTTCCTTACCACGCTTTGGCCCATTGTTCCCAAAGTGCACTGGGGAAAGCTGTTGACCTGGGCTATTATATTCTATGTAACTTGAGGCATGCTGGTACTTGTATGGGACTTGTACAAGGAACTTGGATCCAGTGCCCTTATTGTGATCCAGAGCAGTTCATTGCAAGCAGTTTGACTTGAGTTTCAGTCAGCACTGAAGGGGTTAATTCAAGGGAGGCTGGGTTAAAGTGCCATGTGTCGTAAGATCTTACTACTGTTTGAAACTTGACTGAAATTGATGGCCACACTAGTTTAGCCGGAGCACCTGCCGTGAGAAATGCCTTTTAAAGTGTGTTCCTTGCTATTTTGTTTAGGATGGATACTGACAATTGCTTTGGCTGGCACTCAGTATTGTTGAAGGCTCCTTCAATCAGCTTGACACTGCGCCTGAACTATCCTCGGCACTTAAGAAATCAACGGTAGGCAATGTTTGGGAAAAAAGTGGATATATGAATATATGTGGGATACAGAGAATTTCTCATTTTGACAGAAAAAAAAAAAAAAGACTATAAGCTCAAACAAATTGATAATCCCTGCTTTGCACTTTGGGATGGGGTCAATGGTCAGGGCAGTGGCTGTTAGCACAGATGCTTTCAGCAGCTGGCGTACAACTGCATTTGTTTGAGGGAATCTGGATCAATATGACCTCAGCATGTGGCCAGGGAGATCATGACAGTATCGACAGTGTCCGCAAGGGTTCTTTGTATTATAGGCTGACCCCGGCTGCTGTGATTCTGCATTTGTGTTAACGGGAAGTGGCTGCAGTGAGCCCACAGTGTCTCCACAGGAATAGTTTACCCGTGCTATAGTGAGCCACATAGGAATAGGTTATCCTTACTGCAGTGAGCCCCCAGTGTCTCGACAGGAATAGGTTACCCATGTTATAGTGAGCCACATAGGAATAGGTTATCCTTACTGCATTGAACCCACAGTGTCTTGTCAGTAATAGTTTATCCGTGCTGTAGTTAGCCACATAGGAATAGGTTATCCTTACTGCATTGAACTCACAGTGTCTGAACAGGAATAGTTTACTCATGCTGTAGTGAGCCACATAGGAATAGGTTATCCTTACTGCATTGAACCCACAGTGTCTTGTCAGGAATAGTTTATCCGTGCTGTAGTTAGCCACATAGGAATAGGTTATCCTTACTGCATTGAACTCACAGTGTCTGAACAGGAATAGTTTACTCATGCTGTAGTGAGCCACATAGGAATAGGTTATCCTTACTGCATTGAACCCACAGTGTCTCCACAGGAATAGTTTACTCATGCTGTAGTGAGCCACATAGGAATAGGTTATCCTTACTGCATTGAACCCACAGTGTCTTGTCAGGAATAGTTTATCCGTGCTGTAGTTAGCCCCGTGGGAACAGGTTACTCTTACTACAGTGACAGCTTATGGTTGTCTAAATAATAGTGAGCCAATTGAGAATAGGTTATCCTTGCTACAGTACATGGCTATTGCATAATTTTTGAATAAATGAAATATGTTTTCCTTGTTACAGTGAACCAATGTTCTTGTGACAGGGACACTTCATCCTTGTCAAAGTGAAACCACACTTGCCCTGGAAAGGATAAGCTGCAGTGAGTCAGTGTTCATGTTACCAGGGATAAATTTATCTTGTGTACAGTGAGTGGCCAATTGTCATAACAGGTACAAGCTACTCCACACTACAGTGAGACTAAGAACTGTTTGCTACAGTGAGCCACACTCATCTGGGCTGGGCCAATCACTCCTTGTTATAGTGAGCCATAGTTTCTGCTTTTGCCACATTGAAGACTGTACATAACAGGCTCAGGCTCAGGTACCTGCTGTATGCAACCACTGCCATGAACAGTCGCATTGCTTTTTGTGGTCACTAAGCTCGGACATAGGAGTCATTTTTTTTTTGTAAAATTTACCTGTGGTGATAGGTCACCTGCTGTATGTGGCCACTTTTTCTTAGCAGAAGGGGTGGCCACATATAGCAGGTAACACTGTATATATGTATGTAATGATAACGAATATAACAATTTTATTACCCCCCCCAAGAATGGGGAAAATAAGTTACATCAGGATAGAGATAATACATTAAATCACATGCTGAAGGTATAAATAATAGCCTACTACTGTTACTGACAAAACTGGGTACAGATACATGTAACTGAATGGAAAAATCATGGCTCACAGACGAGAAAAATTTGCTTGGGTCACAGAGCCCACTCAGTCAGAAGGCACTTGTGAGCCGTGAGGCCAAGCAGTTTTCCTTAGAGTTTTGGCGATTAAACCCAGGTAAACTGAGGAGAAATCTCAATGAATCAGTGACGCCATCTGGAGCCACCGAACCACTGATTGTGTTAGAAATTAGAATGGCATAGAAAAATAAAACCAAAGGGAATGCCATAATCCAGCGTTTTGCAACAAAGGGGACCCAGAATGGACTCTCTTTTAACAATAGAATTGGATTAAAATAATACTGAATGGGCAGTTGAATTTACCCGGCATTATAAGAACTTAACTGCATTGGGTTGTACTTATATACAGTAGAAATCTCCAATTAAGACCACCTCTGTTGAGAGACCAGTTTTGCATTAAGACCACCGAGTTCCAGTCCCATTTTAGTTGATCCTTAATTAAATCATACCCCTATTAAGACTGCTCCTCTATCAAGACCACATTTTTCAGTCCCATAGGTGGTCGTACTCGAGAGATTCTACTGTATGTATACATCCGCATACATACCTGGCATTTGTTTGATGTTATGGAGTTGCTGACATCCACATTTGACAGGAAACTTTATTGAGCAAGGCAAAAAAAAGGTGATGGTGAATTCATTCTTCAGGTGACTAGTTCAAATAGTAGTCTCCTGTTGATACGTCTAGTTTTCTATATGTATAGCTGTATTGCAAAAACCCAAACAAGTTAAAAAGTATTGATTGCCTGGAAATACCAAGAAGGTGTTCTTTTGTACATTTCATCAGGAAATGACTTGAAGAGTCCTTTGCCTTGTGTGTCTCAGTATTGATTTCGTAGCTTTTTGTTTTTTTTTGTTTGAGATGTTCTATCCTTTTCTTCGATAGTTTACCTATCTCGTGAGGTCACAAGGAGCAAAAAAAAAAAAGAAGAGTGTTTAGGTGTCAGTCATCAAGTGATGATGCACATTTTATTGCCAAATATGCCAGCAAACTTGCCATTGCTCTGTGGTACACATGTTTTAATGTGTCTCAGAAATATGTTCTATCCAGTCAGCCAAGTCCCCCTATCTCACAGGGGCCTTTATGTTGTTTGTAAATGTATATCGGCACTTTGAGAGGCATTTACCGGTTTGATGTGTTTGGTCCTCATGACAACAGGAAACTTGCTTCCTCGTGACAACGGCAGTTCTCGATACAGCGACAAACACACATAATACCTTGCTGATGACACTTCCATGCCTTGTGCTGACAGCCGCCGCCTGCTTCAGTGATTGTGACGTTGATGGTAGCGTGACCGTGGCCACCTGCCTTGCTGTAGCCATGACAGCTTACCTCGTGACAGTGGCAACGTCCCACACTTAGGGTGACAACTGACACACAGTAAAGTGGCAACTGCCTGAGGATGGCAGTGACAATTAACATACCTCACAGTGACAATAGTGGCATGTTTCACCATCACCTGTCTCAGTTATGATGGTGACAACATCCCTCACTGTGTCTGTAAAATCTTGCTTCACAATGACTGGGACAGTGGCGATATGCCTCACCCTTAAAGTGGCCATGGCTTCACAAAGTGACAACCAAACTTAACGTGACAGTGGCTGGTAGCCCCTGGTGGCTGTGACATCTTGCCTTACAGTGACACTGGTAACTTTCCTGTGACAGTAACCTGCCTCACTGTGACAGTAGCAATTTCACTGTGACAGCAGCTGCCTGGCAATGACAGCCTGCCGTACTGCAGTGACAGTGGCACTTGCAAGCTGTGGCACTGTAATAGCTTGCATCACAGTGAACGAGTGCCCGTGTCACTGGGACTAACAACTTGGCTCAAAGTGACTCCCTACACATGGACGCCTTAATGGCTTGCATTCTTGTGAAAGTGAGAGAAAGCGGAGAGCAGCTGAAGAAGCTGTCTGTTGAGTAAACACCCAGAATTATAATAATTAGTTTTCTTTGAAGTGAAATTGATGTTGGTTATGACGGCCAACCTTCGAGTCTTGATACAGATCCAGTGTACATTTGTATGGGTTGAGAAGCTGGAATCATGCCCAAATGCCTAAAGCCAGGAGTTTGACAACAGCCTAGTTAAATCACACTGTTATGTGATTCACGGGCTAGTATAGGTGCTGACACGGCCGAAAGAAATGATGACACAGAGCACAAAAATCTTAACCTTGTTTACCTTTGAGTGACTAAAATGGGCTAGTGGTCAAATGTCATCTGCTTCAATGTTTTTGACAGATTTCAACTATAATGAAAAAAACAATTTGAATTAGAACTGTAGGTGAGACCTATCAGGATAACAGACCCAGGTCAACAGCTTTCTTTCACATAGGTTAAGCAATTAGTGTCCAACCCAAGCCAAGGAAAGCTGTTGACTAAGGGTTAACTTTAGGCGAACAGGCTTAAATAAGCCAAAACAACAGTGTCAGTTGTTACTGTAATACAATTTTTTTTTTTATGGGTTGAAGTTGAAACACATCAATACAAAGGCACCTTTGTGTGGGACTCAAACCAGCTGTCGAGAAAAATCACACCCTGAGAGGTCACATCAACTGTGTTAATGGCTTGAAAATTCAGTGGGATGAGAAGCAGCCAACTTCAGCAGTATCCTATTATCTCTACTGATAGAGGCTCATTTATTGGCAGATGTCAGGATGGAAGTTTATTTGGTGTACAAGTGGACCCCAAGCTGTCAGGGTTCTTATTGATGTTTTGGCAGACAACTCTAATACCAGCATGGCAGGGACCCCCTAAAGTATCTGGTCAGGCTCTCCATTCATCGTTTTAAAAATATAAACAGGCAAATGGGGACTGGCAGACAGGATATATTTCCATTGCATTGATTATACGGGCTGGAGGGGATCCCCAAGGTTTCGCCAAGAGCCAGCCGAACATACAAACTCCAGGGGATCAGCTCACAATTAGATAAAAGTGCCACAAATCTATGGAGAAAACTTTGCCTTGCATCAATATTCAACAACATACGCCTCAGCTCAGCCTCATCTTAACCTGTGATCACTTGGACTCCCTTAAATCCATAACTTTTCTTGAAGCATTCGGCACTGCTGTGTGCTGGAAAGGCAATTAAAAGAGATAAGTTGCTGATACACAGCTAATGGTAATCGTTCTTAATGCTACAAATTTCATCAAAGCATCTGGCCAGATTTTTGTGTGGTTTGTTGAATATGCAGCGACAGAAAGTCGAAGATCGTGCGGCTGGCAGGACAAGCAGTGCTGCAACTAAGGGTCAGTTTAACTGCCGGTGCAGGGGCGATGCTGGGAGGTCTCCCAGGGCTTGTTGCAGTCATTTCATCTTGGTTTGTGGTTAGCGTTGGAGAAACATATTCCCGAGGGCCATCACAGCTCAGCATGAGAACAGTAGAGTGACTCTGGTGGGGAATGCACTTTGTGAAAAGGAGCCCCACTCATTATAGCATATGCTGCAGTTCCCTGAGCACCGTCGACCAAGAGTGTTATACAACAGTTGGAAAAGAAGCGAACGAGTTTGCACATACCATAATGCTCTCAATTCTGAACCCTCCTTTCAACACTATAGGACAAATACTGTAAAAAAGATCAGGGAGTGCTGATTTTTTTATTTTTGATCATGAAGATTTCTAGGAGATACGGAGCTCCTTATAGGAGCACAGACCCTTATTAGGAGGAATATGGTACCTGTATAGATGATTGAAGCTGATCTTGAGGCATTGAGTGTAGGATCATGGACACTGCAAGAGCATGAATAAATCCTCATTGAAAAAAGGTGCAGACCCTGCTCTCTCCATATAGTAAGAATTAAGTGTACATATACATACACATGTAGCTTTAACGTAACCAGATTGTCCAGTAATTTGCCCTCAAGGTGGTATTTGGCACTTAATTATCATTGTCTCTATATGCCAATAGTGCTTCGTAACACAGACACTCAAATACGTACATGTATAGGCCTGCACACACAGATAGAGGGAAACAGACAGAGAAAAAAACTGTAGCAACAAGTAGAAGCACTCTTGATGTCTGATTGTGGCTGTGGGCCGGGGGTGGGGGGTGGGGTGGGGCAGGAGGCAGAGCAGCTTGCGAGTCCTGATAGATGCCAGAGAGAAGTTCCCTCCCAATGGCAGTTATCAGCTGCTCAGCTGAAGCAGGATGCGGCCAGTCATGTGATAGGCCAATGGAATACTCAGTGACGACTGCTGTCACAGCCACTGGGACTTGATGCGGCTATCAGGTTCCCACGGTCATCCCTGCCCAGAGTGCAAGGACTGGTCCAGTGGGGGGGGGGGGGTGGAGTCATGCAATAGAATGCATAGATTAGTGCACTGTGAAATGGGGTCTAGCAAAGAATGGAGGGATTCGTGAGTAATTCACTTTGCTTGGGGCCAGCCCCGGGGGGGGGGGCTACTCCCTATGCCGAGCGTAATGGGGATGTGCCGCTCTGAAGGGTGCCTTTTCCCCGGTACTTTCCCTAACAAAGGTATCAGTTTTCCCAAGATTTCCCTAACGAAGGTCCATAAATTTTTCTGAGACCCCTAACCAAGGTCACTGATAAAATCAAAGGGCCCTAATCAAGACCAGCCGATTAACGCTCCAGCCCCCTGAACAGGGCGCACGCTGTGAAAGTGATTGACGCGCCCTAATGAAGATCCATTATTTGGTAGGATGGGAGCCCCAATGAAGGATCATTCTGAAAAACTTGAGCTGCACACCCCTACCTAAAGAAGTAGGGAGTGGGCCCCCCTCCCCCTGGTGGGGGGGGGGGCAGCAGTGGCTTCTAACCTGGGATTTTAAGGTATAAAACTTTGCGTCTGGTTAAGGATCAGTATTTGATGTAGTCCTTGATGTTTGTATATGGTAATTGATCAGATGAGATGAAATAGCACCATGGGTAGCTGCTAATTAAAGTGTGTGTGTCAACACACACTTTTCTGTTCTTTTTCTTTCTTTCTTTCTTTCTTTCTTTCTTTCTTTCTTTCTTTCTTTCTTTCTTTCTTTCTTTCTTTCTTTCTTTCTTCTTTACCAGCAAATTTGTCCGACACTTTTCTCGGACACTTTTATACATTGAAACTCCAAACTTGGCATGATTGTACCTCCATACAAGAAATTTGACATTTTTATACAGAGGAATGAAGATGTTTAAAATTATGCAAATTAGGGGTATTTGAAATTTTAAATCTTGAATATCTTCAAAAGTATAATTGATATAGATGTCATTTTAACTTCTACTAGAGGGTTATTGACCATTGCGCATGTAATGAATCTAAAACAAAAGTTGTAGTGATTTAAATTATGCTAATTAGCAGTATTCGAAATTATAAATCTTGAATATCTTCAAAACTATAATAGATAGAGATGTCATTCCAACTTCTACTAGGGGGTTGTTGACCACTGCGCACCTAATGAATTAAAAATAAAAGTAGTAGCAATTTAAATTATGCTTATTATTATCATTAGAAATTTTAAATCTTGAATAACTTCAAAGCTATAATAGATAGAGATGCCATTTCAACTTCTACTCCTGTGTTATGGAAAAGTTGCACCCATGGGACTGGTCATTCCACATGTTGCCATTGGTGTGTCCTAGTTACTGAGCCCGGCCTGGTAACTGGTACTGGATCCGCTGAGGTGGAGAAGACGGTTTCTGTACCATTGAGTGTTGTGAACTTTTCTGTGGAATCATCCATTATGAAAGCCCTCCAGGTTCTTGGGACCGTGACACACTGGGAGAGGGAGGTCGAAAAAATTCAAGCTGGGCCAAATCTACTGAGAAACCAAGCTCAGGAGGGCACAGATCTGGTAGCCAGTACACAGTCTCAGCGGGTCACTATGTCTACTGATAGACTGGAGTAAGTGGAGCCAGAACACTTGAAGAGGACAGACTCCTACCCTTCCCTCATCTTAAGATACAGATTTGTACTGCAAAGGCTCAATCCACGAGTCCTTGTCTGCCGCTTCAGAGGGTTGTGACTGCAAGTCCTTCCCAGACCTTCATTGGTCTGTTCAGTGAACAGATCTTCCTAAATCCTCATCTTCCACTTTGCACAAAGTCCATGGCTTAAGTTGAAGCTGGTCAAGTGGCAAAGGAGCCAGAGAGTCAACTTGGTGCTTGTCATCCTCAGCATCTGGGTCCCATTTCCCTTCAGACATTGGCTCACACATGTCAGACTTACAGAAAAGCAGTTTGTTCTTTGCTATCCAAAAAGCACCCTGTGCTGTACGTGGGATGATCCCAGTTGATGTTGGTCTTTACAACAGGGGAACTGGGACATACCCAAATGACTTGTTTCGATTTGTCAAATTGACATATATGGGCAAGGTGTACCACCAGGCAGAGAAGGAACTCTGTGGATGGCGCTCTTTTGATAGCTCCCCTGATAGCTCCCCAGACAGCTGTACTGACAGCCTGAGTGGTAGTTGTCGCCTGGTTGATGTGGCTTCCTCCTTCAATCTGCTGTTGTATCAGAACTCAGTGGTACAGAAGGAGAGTCTTGTGCCATCAATATGAGAAAGCTAACCCCTGCTTTCTTTATCTGCAATTAAGACTTGCCCCTATTGTGCTCAAAAGCCCGGTGGTCCTTACCAGCTTTTATGCTAAAAGACGTCAACTGCAGCACTTGTGAGTGATCTGTGGAGTGTGGAACCCCAAACAAAAGGGCAATCACATGATGCCATAGAACCAGTAAACTTTACCCAGGTGAACCCGACCTAGAATCCTGTCTGTCTGAGAAGGGAAAACACTGGTCAGGTAGTAGGCCAGTATGTGTAATCTGTTGGTAGTTTAGCATTGTTTGGTTTGAAGATCATCATGCTGTACACATCTCCTCTGTAAATTCTAACATATAACCCGGGGGGGGGGGAGGGGGGGTTTCTAACATACTGGCATACCAGGCATTTTTGTTTGCCATACTTGTGTACTCGAACCCCTTTTAATATCCATACTTTGAAAGAACCATTATTTGTACATTTTCTTATTTTCTGGATCTCGTACGACGACAAAATTATTACTCATACCAGTGTACTAGCTACTTATTTGATTCATTTATCTGACACATTTATTAGCGAACAGATGGTGTTATCATAACTAGTTTTCACTGTATCGTGATCCTAGTTAAAAAGCGTAGTATTGAGTCCAGTTGACAGGAGTGTTAGCGCTGTACCTGTTGAAATACCACAGGGCGGGTAACCATCACACAGACAGAAAGGACTTCCACAGTCTCCAAGGGAATGTATTGTGAGAGCTGCAGTTTCGTATACTAAGTAAACCTGCAATGTATGCCACCAACAATATGTAAGACAAACTTCACGTCCACTTCACAAACACTTTGATCCCATTAACGACCAGGCAGCCACACCGCCACTGGGCAGACATTGTGCCCAAGTAGACCATTGTGGACTTAACTGTGAAGTCCACATTGTAGAGTTTATCCGAATCCACGCTAGCCTAGCATCCAGCACAGATCTGAAGCTCATTCAGGAAAATCACTGGCTGCACCAGCCTTGCTTAATAGGAGACATTCATATTTAACTGCGCTCCTGCTCACTTCCTGTGTTGCCGGGGCAACAGACTGATGCTTCCACCATGATCAGGGCAGATTTGTATTATATACCACATTAACATCCATAAATAACACCTTTTCAACCAAAAGAGAGTCCATTACTAATCAAGTTAGGCATCCTTCATGTTTCAAATATATGTTAATACATTTTGTTAAGGTTATTCTATGTTTGTGTTGTTCAATTTATTGAGAAAGTACTTTTGACCATGCTAAATACATGGATCTGCCCTGATGCAGGTGGCTCCCTCTTTTGCTCACTAGGTGTTAGAGTAGGACAGCACTTAAATATGAATACATCCTATTGGACCTTTTGGTCTCCATATCATGCAAAAGTGAGCTTCCCTGCTCATTCTTGTGCCAAAATTTGATTGTCTTAGCTCACTTTCCCGTGATAAGTTTTGCACATAAACACATTAATGTTCAAAACTCAAAAGCTGCAAAGATTTTACACAGGAAAGTGAGATGCTTTCCTGTAAGCCCCTGATCAGGGCATCACAACCGACAGCTGTCCGGCTGTTGTGATCCGTCCAAGTCTAATATTTTGCCGCGTTTGACCTGACTGGGAGAAAACCAGGGTTTTCCTTATTTGGAAAAACCTTATCCTTGCAAAACCTGATTAAGTACGGAACCTTTATTCACACTGCGCTACATCCCTAAGTAAACAGAAGCATATTTTTTACATAGTGACATACTATGGCTACCATATATATATATATATCCATATATATATATATATATATATATATATATATGTATGTATATATATATATATATATATATATATATATATATATATATATATATATATGTATACATGTACAAGACACAAACAATTTTGAGACTGCACAGTTCCTGAAGAGAAACACAAATGCTTCAAAATCAGTCAAATTTAAGAACTCTATGCAGCCTGAAACTATAACAACTCTTGCCCAGTAATTTTTTTTTTTCATATGTACAGAAACACTTAAAAAAATTGTAATAAGCCATAAAGTAACCGAAGCCCTTATCTGCAGCTTTCCCTACTCACTACAGCTTTTTGGCTCTTCATACTAGTTTTCTGGCCTCACAGACACATACCAAACCTATCCACAGGAGAGCAGAACCCTTCATCAGGAACAAATTGTATATGCATACTTCCAAGTCCCTCAAGCTAACTTGTAAAATGACCCAAAATCAAACTATGCATATCAGGTCTCAGGATGGACGGCTGTCTCTAAGGCTGGCCCACAATTTATCCTGGTGAGGTTTACACAAACACTTTACTGTAATATTAGCACATTCCAGTTGCAGTTGATCACCCAAGCAATGGAAAGCCTTGCTGTGTATGAAACATTAGTCAAGCTTACAAGGCAACCTGTTGTTTTTCTAGGTGGCTGACTACTAATTAGGCAACCCACTATGAATAAGTACTATAAAAAATTCACGGCTGCAGTACACAAATGTACGTTTGTATCCACTTTATGTCATTGTGAGACATGTCACAAACAATATGTAGGTCAAACATTTTGACCCCTGTTCAACAGATTGAAGGAACATTTTTGATACATCAAAAAGAGGGATTGGACTCAATTAACCTTTGGGTAGATGCTTCTCCGACCCAAACCATCCGACTCTCACTCTTAAGGTTCAGATTCTTGAGCACATCCCCACCCCAGCCAAGCTAAAAAAAGTACACAAATACTCAGGTTGAAGAGGAGATAACACTGGATCCATCAGTTGTACACAATGGAACCTTTTGGTCTCAACCTGATGGGAAAATAAACAGACTTATCTTGTACGCTAAAATTTCCAGTCCTCTTGTCTATTTTTCCATGACCCATCTCTACCAAGGGTTAGAAATTAATTTTTCTACCCACAACGCCCAGCTCAATTTTATATGCCACACAGCATGTTAATCACTACCCCTACTTGTGATTTTTAATCCCTAATTCACTTGGGATAAATCAATCCAGGACGAATTGCCTACCTAGGATTTTTCACCTGCAAGAGTGATTGCTCTCTCATCATCATCATATTTCTTTATTCTGAAACATGTCACCATCCTACACATGGCTTCAGAAGCTCCAACATTTACATCAACAAGAAGTTGACCGAACGCGTGGAAGAGATTTCTCTCTGACATAACTCCCGTTACCATGGACTTCTTACACTGGGGCATATAAACAATGGCAATGGTTGTTGGCACGTATCCTTTCTCGAAGCTGTAGAGCATTAAACAGTTCCTGATGAGCCCAGAGAAGGGCGAAACATGTCAAACTGCTCTTTACTAGAAAATACTGGGGGGGACCTTTTTCAGAGAGACCCAGAGCCGCCAGGCACTGGTCTGGTTTAATTGTTTATTTGTATCCATTTTAACACATTATTACTACTTCATATCCATACATTTTATGCAAGTGTATTAATACACATGTATAATTAAGTAAAAAGGATAATTCAATATATATATATATATATATCAGGGCTCGACAATTTATTAAAAAATCACTTATCCGCAGGGCAAGTAAATTTCAAAATCCACTTGTCCGCATACAAAATCCACTTGTCCTGATAAAACTTCTATAAACATCGATTTTTTCAAACACAATGCTAAG
Organism: Hermodice carunculata; assembly: GCA_964020975.1. NCBI lineage: Eukaryota > Metazoa > Annelida > Polychaeta > Eunicida > Amphinomidae > Hermodice > Hermodice carunculata. The sequence goes on from OZ026622.1 coordinate 7,983,011, forward strand.
GCCTACACAAACCATTTACCCTAAAATATATTTGCTGCGTATTGTCGCTTGCAAATTCGCACAAAAATGTCAAATTTTACAACGATTCAAGCTGCAACTGTTCGACAGTGAAACTGGCAAAACATTAAAAATACAAATTAAAAAAGTAAGCTATTTGCATGGGGTGACTAACGATGGAAAATACATTGTAATTTCTGGGACGATAGGAGTCCGTATCCCGGTTAAAGTTAAATAACGATTAAAATAATATGCAGTTGCATTGGTTTCAGGATCCTTTCTCGCTGCCTCTGATGCCGTGATGGGATGCATATCGTTTGCGCACCTACCATGAACGCTATCCGTACATCGTAGTAAATTTGCGTATACAGTATTGGCAAGTTCCTCACAATAAACGGTGTTCTTAAATCAAATTCAAACGAAAATTTTAATATTTCAAATCAGAAATCGAGCGTGCGCACCGTCAACATCTTTCCTGCAACCGTACACAAACAGCTGCTTTGGCCATGTGGCCTGACGCACAACACATCACCCGATTGGTCAATTGAGTCACATGCAAAAATGAGCCAATCGCGGCTCGTGCTGCAGTGTTTTCATCATGGCTTCCGCCCAGTGAACATGTGTCAATATGCGGTAATTTACGGAGGGAACACACAAACGGGAAGCCTTTTTTTTAATTGCCGCATGCGAAAATAAAGATTCCAGTGTTTATAGCAACAATTATTTGGAGTCACAGGCAAATACGCAAAGGTAGGGGGATAGAGAAAAATGCCGAATGTGTGACAGATCAGTCAGCATGATGCTTCGTTCACCGTAGATTACACCACGCGGTCACTTGCGTGTGACTGGCAGATGTGTGTTTTGTTTGGCCGGGAAGTCAACTTGCGGCACCATTACATGATCTCTCCAACACTTTTAGAGCCCACCGATAAATTGTCTTTTATGCTAATTTGCTCAAGAATTCGCCATGCAAGTTTTAAATTTTTTTGATGTTCCTTTGTCATCGTTCGGGCAGATAAGACTGACGGTGAGGTGCTGTGACCTTGCCCCGATACGGGCGAAAGCCACTACGCCCCAATGCATGACTGCTGGTACCTTTGATCTCGTCGTCGTATGCATGCAACGGTCAAAATACCTGCTTGTTTTGACAGAAATCAAGTAGGTAGTCAAGTCCTGTTGAATACACCTGCTGACCATGTAATTTTTTAAACCTGGATTGTTTACTTTAGGCCAGGGGATTATCATCACCTATTGCGCATTGGCGTCCCCACGCACATGCCTGCATTGGTGTTTATGTTCTGTTCACACGGACCACAGTAATCGCCAACATATACAGAGTCGCGAAGGCTGTGACTGCTCATCATTATGTTGCCGTGCATGCAAACAGACGTAATTTCAGTCCAATTAAAAAAGAAAAAATTAGCTTGTCCGCAGGACAAGTTGAATTTGAAAGTCACTTGTCCGAGAAGAGCTTTAGCTTGTCCCGGAACGTCGGATCATAGGAATTTTCGCGCCCTGATATATATATATATATATATATATATTCTACTCCAAAAATATCTCCAATCTTGTAACTTAATATAAGTTACATAACTTGTTAGTTATATTGAAGATATTCACATGTGTATGTGGAATAGTCCATTTGGTGCAGTGTGTGTGAAGTTAAGCAAAGTGGGTGCACATGCTGGACTGCACATGGGCTAAATGTAAGACAAAGTCAGAAATCACAGCTGACAGAAAGTCTATGTAGAGTGCAGTGTCATTGGGCCTTCCTCTACCTGCTTTGGGTTACAGTTGATCATTGTTCTAGGACACTTCCTTGTGTAATGTGGACAAAAATTGGGCTAAGCTTGAGTATAAAAGCATTGTAGATGCAGGATCAGGTCTGGATTTGTCCATCAGTGGTCAAGCCATCAAGCCTTGGCTATCATAAACGGACAGCAATTGAGTGAGAGCCATGGGCCGTATTGAAGCAGGGGAGAGCTGTAGGTTGGTTGTGAGGGCCATGGGAGTCAACCACAAGACCATCAATAAGTTGTCCCGAAAATTCTACTTGAGAAATCGTGTTGTGGGTCTTCCACGATGAAGACAACTAAGGCTGACCAGCAGGCAACAAGACAGCTGCAAAAGGCCAGTCCTCATCAGAGGCGAATCTGCACCCAGATGATACACATCAGATTGCACACTGTAGGTTTGAAGTGGAGGTCCATGGTGAAGAAACAGAAGATGACCAATCACTGTAGAAGGGGGGTAAGGGGGGGGGTTTCAGTATGCTGGTACAGGTAATTATTTTTCTAGAGTACGCAGTATGGAAAATAAAAATCTTTCAAAATTTTGGATAGTACGAAGTACGTAAAATAAGAGGGCTTCCAGTACGCCAGTACGGTAAATAAAAAGTCCCAGTACGCCAGTGCGGGAAACCCCTTACCCACCCTTACTACAAGGTTGCCAGATTCCAGTGGGCAAGATGGCAGGTCCATACCATGCAGGCAGAGTGGGGCAATGTGCTGTTGACTGAAGAATGTCACCTCTCCCTGCACAGAAATGATGGGTGAATCTGGGCCTGTATGAGACCAAGGGAGAGGCATACCACATGCCCTGTACAGCATACAGTTGTGTTTGGAGGTGGCAGCATGCTGGTCTGGATGGGTATCTCAGCCAGTGGCCAGACTGACCCAGTCACACTGAATGCCTCCATGACTGCCAGACCTGTCATCACTGAGATCCTGCAGCTGCATGTGCTATCTTGTGCTACCATGTGCTATCTTGTGGTACCATGTGCTATCTTGTGCTACCATGTGCTACCATGTGCTGGTGTTATTGGCGACATGATTCTGATGCAGGACAGTACAAGACCACATGTGGCTGCTGAAGTGTGGGACTTCCTAGACAACGAGACTGGAGGTAATGGGGTGGCCAGCTTGTTCGCGATCTGACATTTATCTGATAGAGCATCTGAAGAGAAACATCCATGAGAAGCTGGGTCCTGACCATGATTTTGCCAACCTACAACACTCTTTTATAGGAGCGGGACAACATAGCTGAGAGACTGATGAGGAAGTTGGTCCACAGCGTGAGGAAGCGCCACCAGCAGAGTGTGGACCGTGGTGGAGGACACTCATCCTATTGACCACCAGCAGAGTGTGGACAGTGGTGGAGGATACTCATCCCATTGACCACCAGCAGAGTGTGGACAGTGGTGGAGGATACTCATCCTATTGACCACCAGCAGAGTGTGGACAGTGGTGGAGGATACTCATCCTATTGACCACCAGAAGAGTGTGGACAGTGGTGGAGGACACTCATCCTATTGACCACCAGCAGAGTGTGGACAGTGGTGGAGGACACTCATCCTATTGACCACCAGCAGAGTGTGGACAGTGGTGGAGGATACTCATCCTATTGACTAACAAGAAGCCTTTACACTCACAGGACTTTCCGCTGACCAGTTTGGTTGGTCAAGTGTTGTTTCCTTTAAAAAAAAAGTGATTTTTGTTAACCACCATCTGTACATGATAAACCCTACAGAGCCAGCCCACTTGACCTTGAATGCTGCTGTTCTCTAGTGGACATTAGTGAACCTGTGGTACAGACTTTTGCGATTTTTCTCCAGTGCAATGAAGCACAGCTTTGTTTCTTTAGGATTTGTGTTGCAGTTTAAAGCCAAGGTACATAAGGTAGTTAGTGACATCACCATCTGCACTGTCCTGTCTAAATGATGTCACCCTCTGGCTGTCACATGGATGTATTGCCTCTAATCCTAGGGTTGGTGACATCACCATCTGCATTGTGCTGGTGAGTGATGTCACCACCGGGCCATCACCCAGTGTCTTATATCATCAGTAGTTCAGTGCCATCCCTGGCCGGTCAGGCTATCAGTGAAGATTTTGGTTTGTTTTGTTTTTGCTTTTGTTTTTGTTTTTTAAGTATTGTAATTTGAGTGAAGTTGTCAGTATAATTGCGTATGGTGTAGTGATCAGACCTGGATAACGGGTGGCAATGGAATGCAAGAATGACACGTTGGCGTGGATTTGCTGCTACCTCAGCATAGCAAGGACTGCAAGGGGTTACAGTCAGGATGCTCACTGGCAGTGGAAACCACATTAAAAGAGACCAGAAGATGATGACAGACAAGAAGTCCAACAGGCGGTACATTTAACTCTTGTTTTGATTCCTGGAGGGCTCGTATTCCCCCCCCCCCCCCCCCCCCCCGATGAGCGGAGGAAGAAGAGCTGGATAAGCTCATTGAGATATTGATCAATTGAATCACAGGTGGTCTGTCTTCCAAATATCTGCGGTAATGAAATAATTGCCCTGGGAAAAATACAAGCGAAGCCAGCTGGTCTCGGAATGACAGACGAGGAAAGAAAGGAAACCACTGGAAGCCGATACACTGTAGTTGCAATTACACGGGGGGGGGGGGGGTGTACATACTTAACATCAGGATAGGTGTGTGCCTCGGACATTTTTATACAATATCCTATCTTAATCCTACACCAGATGTAAAAAGATACCCTTTCTTAATCCTGTAATGTGTTGAAAGGAGTACTGCATTGGTTCATCCTGGTGCATTTTGGAGACCAACATTCCAATTCTAAACAACTTTTAGCATATTCTTTCTTAATTCCTACAAAAATTCCCAAAGAACTTACTGATTATATCCTATATCTGCAGCCTACATCCAAGATCTATACATTTGTTTGAAAAATGAATAAGATATTCAGTTCAATCAAATAATTGTTACCCCTATCCTAATCCAGTTGTGTACAATTTGGGGAGGGGGGGAGGGCTTTTCTTATCCTGGGAGTAATGGAAACAGGGTCTTACCTGTGGTGCATACCCAGTATAATCCTACATGGGAGTACCCCCCTCCGGGCAGTTACACCACTGATTATCCCAGGATCATGTAGCAGCCAGTTATATGAGGCCCATTCAACTCCCAGAACAATCTGGAGGGGGTGGGGAGGGGGGATTTGTCTCACTTTTCTTTACCACATCGGCTGTGTTGACTTGTCAGTCGACTGAGCTTATAAGAATTCAATCTGTAGAGTGTCTCTCCACACATCACATTTTTACATTCTCACCAAAAACTGATGACCAGATCCTTTTCAATCTCGGGAAGAATGCCCTGCGTGTGGGCCTGTACCAAGTTTGTTTGAATGGTCATTTCTCAGTGATTTGTAGGTGTTGATTATGTTTTTGTTTTAATGCCTCCCCCTGGGGAGGGAGGCAATGATTTTTTTTTTTTTTTTTGTGATGTTTGGAAAGTCCATCTGTTATATCCACTTTTCCAGCCAGTCGATGTGTCTTTCTACAGTATCTAAAAAATACCTAGACAAATGTTTCACAAATTTGATATTCATCACATGCCCTATTCATCAAAATATAGACAAATTTAGAAAGATATAACAGAGTTGTATCGATATATGGAACTGTAACACATGTACAATGTTCAACAAAAAGAGTAGATCATATTCATTCTAATAAATGCACAGTGCACTTAAAAAAATACAGTAATAAAATACTCAGTTTGCCTTAAAATTGGGAGCATTAAACGAGTTTGAAGCTTAGTTTCATTGAATTTCTATACTATTTAGTGTTTCTTTTCCAAAACAAGTGGGGTGTGCACTTATTAGAGCCTGTGCACTAATTTGAGTGAATATGGTACATGTATTACCATAGAGCTACATGGATTAAAGTGAAACTGGAACGCATGTACACTGTACCATGTTCAGCAAAGGGAGGTTAATTACCATAGTGCTGCATAGATAAGTGAAACTGTCAAGCATGTACCATGTTCAGCAAAAAAGAAGTTTATGAACATAGAGCTGCATACATAGAAGCTGTAGCATGTACTCACAGTAAAAAGAACTTTATGACCATGTGTATGATCACAGTTCCATACAGCTGCACACTTCAGGCCTCACAGACCATGATGTCATTGACATTTTGCTGTTGGAGACCTGATAACTAACTGCATGTGGAGTGGTGATTAAAAAAGGTCTTTTATGTAATTGGATTTCAGACAATACTGATAATTACGAATAACAATATATCGCTCGTAGCATGTGAGACCTGTAATTAAGAGTAATTAAGTTATATGTTTCAACATGGATATTTCAGTTTATGTGTAATGACAGAAATTAAAGAAAGATGACAATCTAATACAGGCAATTGACTCCAGGTAACCAAACCACCAGATGTAACTGAAATTGATGAAGCACGTTTGCAGACAGAGAGCATGGTAAATTATATTGGCTTCTTGTCTCCTGAAGGGGTGTGCTCCCGTCATGACATATTATCTTTTGCCTCTGAGAAGTGGTTTGATGAGACAGGTGGTCAAGTATGACAGGTAGAATAACATGGGCTAGGGAAAAAAAAGAGATTGTGAAGCATTTAACTATGGAGAGGGACATCTAGCATGACAGATTTGTCTCTTATTAACTCTTTCAGTGCCAATCACGACTAAAGTCGATCTACTTATGTCAAACATGTCTGAATAATCATAAGGATCCCAGATTCGTATTCTTCGTAAAAAGACCTTTCATTCAAGTACCAACATGCCTATAGTTCAAGAGAAAATATCCCAGGTCAACAGCTTTTCTGGGCGTGCATTTGGCGCAATGCGCCCCATGCATGCCCAGAAAAGCTGCTGACTCAGTCCAAAATTGGGTACTCAAAGAGTTAAATAACAGGTATCACTGTGTGTGAAATGATATTCTCCATAATTTTATTGAAAAATGCCTAGTGCTTCTCTTCTAATCTTAAAAATCTGTATGGTTATTAAAATCTCGAGTTTCGCTCCATTAATTACAGTATAATTAGTGTTTACTGATAATTGCTATGTTTTTTCGGTACTCTTATTTTTGCCATGTAGAAGGAAAGTAAAACTACAATGAAACTGCCATTGAACATATGTTTAATAGTGGAAACACTGAAAATAGCAAATTTGTAACTCCAGTAAAATGCTCAAAATTAAACACACAGAAATGTATGCACACGCAACTAAAGTAATCTGCAGTACAAATAAGTATGTATTCTGGAATTCTAAAGAAAGTGTCAATCTGATGGCTTGTATCTTGGCAAGAAGTCTGTTGACTAAGGGCCTATATCTTGCCAAGGAAGACTGTTGACTGATTGCCTGTATCATGCCAAGAGGGCTATTGACCAAGGGCCTATATCTTGCCAAGGAAGACTGTTGACTAAGGGCCTATATCTTGCCAAGGAAGACTGTTGACTAATAGCCTGTATCTTGCCAAGAGGACTGTTGACTAATGGCCCTTGTCTTGCCAAGAAAGCTGTTGACTAAGGGCCTATGTCTTGTGAAGAAGACTGTTGACTAATGGCCTATATCTTGCCAGGAAGACTGTAGACTAAGGGCCTATATCTTGGCAAGAAAGCTGTTGACTAATGCCCTGTATCTTTCTTGGTGAAAGATGCACATGTACATGTAGCAGTTGACATTTACAACACTGGACCATTTCTGGCAGTTTTTAATGGGAAAAAGTTGTGTGCTGGAACACCTGTGTATGGCCCCTCTAACTGGGATAAACTTAAGCTCTGTGTAGGGCAAAATGTAGTAAACAAAGTACAGTGGAAACTCATTATAGTGACACTATTTGCTCCCTTAGAAATGTGTCAGATAACTGAATATGTCGGATAAATGAATGAAACAACAGAGAAAATAAACTTTTGCCATTCAAAACTTGTGTCATTATAAAGAATATGTAAGATATCCGAGCATCGTTATAATGAGGTTTCACTGTAACATCACACAGGTGTTCCTTTACAAGGATTTAGTTAAGCTAAGCAGACCTATCCTGTTTCAGGGTCAAATGCTGAGTGTCCACAGAATATGGAAGCCTAAAGTAAAAATATCAGTTCCATTCTGGTGTGTCAGACAGGTGCACTCGGGACCCCATTCTCAGAGATATGCAGATTATGCTGGAGGAGTTTGTTTGTTACCGATATAATGTTCTGAAATTACAGTTCCAGTGCTGACAGAATCATTGACAGTCATCAACAGTGTCTGTTTAAAAGGAAGCAGATTTCCTTGGCTGCCAACTGTTATTGTGTGTGTCAATGTCTCGGATCTCACCTGGTCAGGTGTCATAGGTCTGTCATTATTGACCAGGAACAGAAAAATCAGGTATGCCAGAAACAATGAGAAGATGAACCAACTTTTGAAAGCCGTGTGACCTTGTGATCTGTCCGAGGCCTATGTATGTTGTACACTCCAGGCTTGGTTTGCACAAAGAAACGCGTGGGTTAGTTCTTTCTGCAAGGTATATGACCTTGAAGCTGGGAAGGCAAATTCAACAGTAAATTAGTTTTTGTTCAACCTTCAGCATGTAATATTAAACTGAAGATGTTCTCTTCTGCGTTTATTCAGTCTCAAACTATGGCTGTGTGTGTGGCTGTGAGGTAATGGAGAAGTGTAATTTCATATATGCTTGCTCCACAGAAACACCTACATGCAACGTGCAGGGCACGATTCAAATCCATTGACCTTGATCTATTTCTTAAGTGCATACGTTTCACTCTACGTCTTTCAGTGCCACATTTTAGGGTCAACAGTTTTCCTCGGTGTGCTTTGGATGTAGTGTGCCAAGTGGTTACAGGTGTTACCTTTAGACTGAATGACCTTGACCTCCCCAAAAGGTCTTGGGTATCACTTTGAACTGAGGAACCTTACAGCAGTTCTCAGTCATTTGTTTCCCTTGAATTGTTTTTATTATGGAAACTTTTTTTGTATTTTTTTTTGTTTTGTTTTTTTGTTTGGAAATGGTTGAAACCTCTGGGTCCGGGCTTCAGATGCATCCATGATAGAATGTACTGAATGCCATTTTATGCTCTTCAAAGTCGGCATAAGTTCACAGCTGCTAACACCTGACTTAACTTCTGTCCATGGGATCCCTTGCTAAAGAAGACACTTTTCGTTTTAAATTACGAGAGTGGGAGCACAATGGAACAGTACACTTGCAATGTGAAGCATTACCCACGCTCCATATTTAGATGCATTGAAATAAAGGTTCAGGTAATAAGACTTATTTAACAGCAAACTGCATCCTATCATGTCACTGGAGATGCAGACACAAGAGATAATGTGTCTTGTTTAATAACTTGCGTTGGCTGCATTAATCAGGACTTTTTTTTTGTTTATCGGACCACCTCACCTTAACAAAATCATCGTCGTAGTCATCATCATTTTTATTGTTGTCATTATCCTCTTCATCATTGTTGTTATATTCCTTGTCATCATCATGATCATCATTGGGGACTTTTTTTTTTTCTACCTTTGAGGAGTCTACATATAGGTCAGGTCCCACTGTATAAGTTGTTTGCGAATGCTAAACTGAAATTGCTGGAGTTTACCGACAGATTGGTTTGGAAAATTTGTTCAGATGACATATTGTGTGCAGTATCTACCATCCCAATAGGACAGAGATGGACACAAATTGGATTTCCACACAAGCAGGGCCAGGCTTGATGGACTACTTACTGGGCTTTGTGGAGTGGAGAGGAACCATTTAGCATTTAGTGCATAGGTTGACCCAATTATCTCCTGTCAATGTACTTATGTTGTTGTGTGGCTTATTGGATGAACTGCTCGGGATGTTAGATACAGTACTCCCTGTCTACAGAGACCACCATGTGATAAGAAAAAAGGGAGGTCCATGCAGAAGGGTGGTCTCTTTTGCTGTCAGTAACCTTCCAGGGCCACATTGGAGACTGAGTCAGAAGCTTTCTGTGGTTGGTTTTAGACACTATAGTACACTGATGGAACTGTTGATCTGGAAGACACTATAATACACTGAGGGAGACTGCTGACCTAGCAGACGCTAAAGTACACTGAGGGAAACTGTTGACCTGGCAGATACTATAGGACACTGAGGGAGACTGTTGACCTGGCAGACACTATAGTACACTGAGGGCAACTGTTGACCTGGCAGACACTATGGTACACTGAGGGCAACTGTTGACCTAGCAGGCACTATAGTATACTGAGGGGACTGTTGACCTGGCAGACACTTTTGTACACTGAGGGGACTGTTGACCGGGCAGGTACTATAGTACACTGAGGGAAACTGTTGACCAGGCAAATACTATAGTACACTGAGGGAAATTGTTGACCTGGCAGACACTCTAATGCACACCGAGGGAGACTGTTGATGTGGCAGACACTATAGTACACTGAGGGAGACTGTTGACCTGGCAAACACTATAGTACACTGAGGGATACTGTTGACCTGGCAGACACTATAGTAGACTGAGGGAGACTGTTGATGTGGCAGACACTATAGTAGATTGAGGGAGACTGTTTATGTGGCAGACACTATAGTAGACTGAGGGAGACTGTTGACGTGGCAGACACTATAGTACACTGTGGGAGACTGTTGACGTGGCAGACACTATAGTAGACTGAGGGAGACTGTTTATGTGGCAGACACTATAGTAGACTGAGGGAGACTGTTGACGTGGCAGACACTATAGTAGACTGAGGAAGACTGTTGACGTGGCAGACACTATAGTACACTGTGGGAGACTGTTGACGTGGCAGACACTATAGTACACTGTGGGAGACTGTTGACGTGGCAGACACTATAGTAAACTGTGGGAGACTGTTGACGTGGCAGACACTATAGTACACTGAGGGAGACTGTTGACCTGGCAGACACTATAGTACACTGAGGGAGACTGTTGACCTGGCCCGTTGTAATGGTCCCTATACTCTCCTATGGTAACTGTAGCCTTGCTGGTACTTTAATGAGAGGTTGCTTTACAATTTGATTCTAGTAACATCATTTGAATTCAGACCACATTGACTTCGGTTTCAATTGACAATGAAAGAGTTAAAAGAGTTAAAATGAATTGAATCTGAAATCATTAGAGTAATCCAGATAAGCACCACGTTTATTGTGATTAGCACTGACGGAGTTGAGCATTTGGAAGGTGGGTGGAGTTTGTCTGGCCCGTAAAATATGATGTAATGAGAGGGGTCTCCAATAACACTGTGACACAATTTGACCTTATTAGAAAGAGACAATTATATGACATTATCATCAGCACCGAGGAAAAAGTCAATCACTTGAAGCTGTTTTCATGGTACTTTAACTTTGGTTTTAACCCTTTGAAAGCAACATTAATTTTTCGTTTTTGACATTAACTCTGTCTCCCAAATTAGTTTTCTATCGTTGAATTTTTTGAAAATTGGCAAAACACTGTAAAAAGGTATTGTTCAACCAGGCGAGTGCCACGGAGCTGTAAAAAGGTAACAGGTCAAGTCGTCCCAAGACCAGGTCGTCGCTAGTCAGGTCGTCCCCAACAGTCTCGTCCCAATGTCAAGTCGTCCCCAAACTAGATTGTCCCAGTGCTCAGTCGTTCCGTTACCAACTCGTCCCATTGTCAAGTTGTCCCAATTCCATCTGGTCCCTGTCAGGGAAAACACTTTAATGTAGGCTACAGACTGGCTATTCCAGTTACACTGTGGGATCCTGTTATCACAGACGTACACTGGTAACTTTAAATTAGTAGGTAGATCCGTACTTGGATACAGCGCAAACGAGACACAAATACGGGTGCGGGTAATCGACAGAAATAAAAAAATGGCCTCCTACCAGTGTCTTCTGTATGCAGCTTGATTTTTAAAAACACATTTCCCTATCAAATGTTCACCTTGTATACACTTCTGATACATGTGAGGGGCCATTTGGGTAAAAATTTACACAATACGATTAGGTTTGACAGAAACACAGAGCTAATTGGCAATCAAGTAAAGAAACAGAAATGGAATTCCACCATGCGTATTGGATTGTATCTCTGTGTCTGAGCATGATTTGAAGATTAAATTTTGCATTTCTTGAAAACTTGACTATATTATGTAAATGTACAGTGGAATGGACCCTCATCTGTATAAGATGTGCCACACTCCCCAGCCTATACATATTTGGGCCTCTTGTACATATAACACAAGAAAATATTGAAATTCATTAACGCTAGTGTACAGATAGAGAACAGACACCGTAACACAGTTAAGGATTATAAAAGTGCATGAAACTATGCATGGGCTAGGTTGTTTTAAGAGTTCGCCCCATAGGGGGGACCCTTTCTGTTTTCGGGTTGCCTGTCTGTCCGGATGTCCATCTGGTTTTGCACATTCTTGTTAACATGATGTCTTCAGAATGCCTCCATGTATTTATTTCGCACAAATTTGGCAATATGCTTATGTTACCTGGCAAGATGATCTGATTAGATTTTGGTGTCACCATGACGTAATTTGAGCAAATGGCAGCCTAATGACATGCTCGTTAGGGCTTGGTACCGCAATATCTCCAGAATGCTCCAATGTTTTGCTCAAATTTGGCAGTATGCTTATCTAGCATGCCAAGATGAACTGATTAGATTTTGGTATCACCATGACCTAATTTGAGCAAATGACAGACCCTTCAGTCAACCCTTGCATTGAAGGTATGTCTAGTTTAAATTTATCATACCAGTAATGAGAGATTACCAACTTCATTCTTGTCATCGAGAGTGTTTGATGTATTTGGGACGGCTTCACTATTCATGATTTGTTTTTGTTCATTGGTTATGTGACCAAAAATTCAGGCCCAAAATGTCTCTGATGATTCCTAAAATGCTTCAAAATGCAATTTTTCCCAGTGGGTCCCCTCACTAGGAAAGCTTCACGCCCTCGGCACTTACTCCTGCATGATCTCCCCTCTTCGTTTGATTTTGATTTAATGACAAGCATTTTCGCCTGTCATCAAGTTGCAATCACATAGTACAATTGAAAGGACATTCCATTCTTAAATATTTACATAATGAAGTTGGTTGTGTGTGTATATCCATAACTTAACATATGCTCAAAATACTGATCCTATGGAAACTAACGGGAAACGATTTTGTTCTCATGCCCCCAGTTGTGGACTAGGCCACTTTCTGTGGTCTTCCCATTTTCTATACTTGTCTACAGGAGTGTGTGGACTCCTTGATATAGGAATATGGTACATATAGCTGCCAACTTCACTCTCAGGAGTGTATTCATTTTTCCCAGTTGAACTCACAGAGTGCATTAGGCCTATTCCTCATTCTAGATGCTTCAATATCTATTCAATTGATGCCCATAAACAGTTTTTCCACTTTCCCAGCTCCATGAAGAGATTTAATTGAATTTATCATACTTCTGTTGTCCACTCTGCGTTCATTGTTCATACAGCAAGTGAGAGATTTCACGGAAAACCCAACTGATAAAAAAAACCCATCTTTCGCAGGTTGCACAATTAATTTGCAAAATTGCAATCCTGAATCAAGCTTCAAAATTGAACTTGCCATCAATCACTGCTTGTAGTCTTTGTGTATTTCAAAGGAAAAAATACGGATGATAAGGCATCACAAAAATATATTGTAGCAGCCCTCGGTATACGCTGGAGATGACTAAGTTTTGGGGCAAGTTGCTGTGGGGACGACTTATCAATGGGACAAATTGATATCGGGACCACTTGGCATTGGGACAGCTTGGTATTGGGACAACTTGGTAAAGGGACGACTTGGCATTGGGAGGACCTGTTTATGGGACGAGTTGGTACATGTATTGGGATGACTTGGCTGTGGTATGACTTGACATGGGGACAAGTTTGATGGGGATGAGTTGGCAATGGGACGATTTGACGGTAAATCTATAAAAACAGTTAAAATTGCCCTTGTCTGTGCCCTCTGATCACGTACGGTAAACTCTGCATGTTTGGTATCATTGGAAAGTTCAGAACTTTGTCTTTATGAGTAAAATGTTTTCTAATTGGTTAAATGTCACTGCAATGAGGTTAACTTATGTCAAACAGCACTATTTCAAAGGGTAGAGATGTTATTCAGACGATCCTTTCGATTGGCTGAGGTCGATGTTGTCAAATCAGCATCTAACCTATTTGTATAATTAACTTTGAAGATCAGTCACATGGACCAATAGGAGCAGGACGATTTCCTAGATTGTCACTTCCTCACAATTCTCACCAACATGCCGTTGGTGAAAGCATGGATGCCGGGCACGATAAAGGCAAAATGTCTTGCTCTTCTGATGCTGTTAAACTGTAAAAAACATTGATTTTTTCATAGGATTAGGGCTCAGAAAGTTCTTCTGAAACTTGCTGATATGGTTGCAAGATATATGGAAGGATGTTCACTGTACATCTGGTGTTGATGAAGGCAGAGTGACGTGCCTGGACTCCATTTGCACATTGGAAGTATTACTTTTGCCAAACATATCAGTTTTGCCCACAATAAATGTAACCACTAATTGTAAATAACTTGTAAACTAAGCAAGATTTTAAGATTTGATGCTGTGGAAATCAAATTACATGTGGTAGCAGTCATTTCAAGTAAATCAGTGCAGAATAAATACGTTCCACTTTAGAGATGTATCAAACGTGACAAATGCTCCAACTGTCACTCAGGGATCCCAAATGGTCAGCACGGTATATGCAGTGATTGGCATTTGTAGAGTGTAACCCTGCTTACATCTGAGTAAGCTCAGTTTCAGTTTCACTTTTCCTACATCATTCATTTCAATCAAAGATATGGGCATGTGGTCGGAAAATGTTGGCTCTTCTTTGGTGGGTTTCATGGCGCGTCTGTCAATGTTTTCTGCATTTGTATCACAATTTTCCACAGCCAGCTGAAAAGAAACTTGTAAAAGTTTAATTTGCTGTTAAATTGAAAGTTGTTAGGGCAACAACGATTTTGTTCATCATTGCCTTTGTTATCAAATGTCGATACAGTAGCAGGCAACATTGAGGCTTCTGTGTAAAAAGTTTGAACGATTCCCACTGTCAACTGCATAAATTAAACTTGTTAAAACATAAAAGTGACAAGTCAGAAGACTGAAATAAAGAAATAAAGTTGGATGGCCTCCGCCGACGCGTTTCGGGGCTGTGTGCCCCTTCCTGAGGGCTATGGAGGCTCCCCAATTTATTGACAGATTACACAGTTTAAGTGCATAATTGAGGCTTCGTTTAAATTTAAATTATCGCATCATATTTGAGGCTATTCATTCCAAACAGGAATATTCATATTGTTACGTCACACTGTCCTTTGGCGGTGTTGATGACGTCATAGTGCAGCGAGCTCTGCTTCTTTTATAGTTGTTAATATTTTACATATATGGCTTCTTTAAACGTGTTGACCATGATTTACACTGATGTTATTGTCTATGAAATGTCCAGACATCTTGTCCTTTCTTCATTTGTCGCACTGACCACTTACCTGGAAAGATGTGAACAATATTAATATATATTTTTTTACAACCGCTGAAAGATTTTTTTGAATACCATAAATTACGATGTCAGGATGTTATCAAAGTCCACTGGGTCAAGTACACAGGCGCAAGCACCACCAGGTAGCACCACTCAGCAGGGGGCCTTTTACACACTGTAGATTGATAACATAAGGCTAGTTTATGGAGTGTATAGAGATTAGACTGAGGAATAGGGAAGTGACACCCAGGAAGTGGTGCTGGACATATAGACTGGTATAAGTAAGCCAGAGGCACAAGGGTCACCAGGGGGCACCACTGACTAGGGACCTTGTTCATATCTTCATATCGATGGCATCAGCCAGAAAGGTACCAGTTGGTATCACTTACCAGGGGCCTTATTCACATTTGTAGGCAAACCGTACATGTATCAGCCAGGGCTATGAAGGCCACTGGGTGGCAGCACTCACTAACAGGGCCCTGTTCACACCAGAGCATCCGGGTTTTCGGACATTTAGTATACAGTACAAGGGTGAAAGATGTGTTATGGTAGTGATTTGGAGCATCCCATGTTTAGGACATTTAATATATAGAAAACAGGTGAAAGATGACTTAGGGTATACATAGCGATTAGGAGTATCCCATGTTTTGGACACTCAGAACTCATTTATTTTAGCCAATCAATACAATGATGTGTTCAATATGAAGATACATGTACATAATAATATGAATTGATGTGGCTAGGGGGACTCCTATTAAGACAGATAAATGCCACTTGGTATATAGTACAAGGGTGAAAGATGACTACCAGCTATTATTTCCGTGAGTACTGTGGTGCAGGGCCATCAGTCTCATACAGTTCTATCGGAGCAAAATGCTCAAATCTGTAGGATTATAAATGCCCACAGAATGCAAGTGAAATGCAAAAGGAATAAAAAGTTAAACTAAATAGATGCAAACTAAATGTAAGTACATTTCCTGTTGCCATTTGTATTATATACACAGCAAAGAGAAACACAAACCAAAATAACATGAAGAGCAAAAGCTAAATGAGAAAACTAATGCCAGAACAAATGACAATTTGGGTCTCCGTTTACTGTGCTACACAGGCTGAATTAAAGGTATAATTAATACGGCAAACTACTCGGATTGTTTTTGGTCTCTGTTATTTCCTTTTTTCATGTTTGTTTTTAGCTCTGCTGACCTAAGGTCGCAGAGCTTATACAATCGCTCATGTCCGTCAGTCCATCATTCTGTTCGTCATTCAATCTGTCCATCCATAAAACAATTGGTTTGTGAGCATGATACAGTCCACAGTTTTCAAGTTAGCCCAGGAGTTATAGGGAGTATGGAATTCTAGGTCCCTTTCGATATTGGTGGTGCCACCTACAATATTATGTAATATGCGGGTCAAAATGTGAAAATCTTGTGAACACTCTGGCATCTTTAATTTTGGCATATCTTCACCGAATGTGGTGGGATTGTGGAGGAGGTCAAAGTTTAAGTTACTAATGATACTAGTTGCGCTACCTATACTTTGATTTTTGGCAGATCTCACCCAATGTAGTCGGATTGAGGAGGAGGTCAAAGTCTAAGTTACAAATGATACTAGTGGCACTACCTATAATTTGATGGCAATTATGAGCCAAAATGTGTTTTAAGATGTAAAATTCCATATTTGGGAAAGTAATTGGATTAGACTTGCTAAATTTATAGGATGTATAGACCATGTCCAATTCTAGAATGTTATTAATATCACTGACCTTGACCTATTTTTGTGAGGTTAATATACCTGTAAAGTTGAAAGAGGTGATTTTGTGATGGCCGGGTGTAGCTTGGACATCAATGGCCGAGAATTGAGCCTCCAGGTGAAAATTCCACTTGATTACATTGTACTGAAAACTGTACTTATTGACCTACTCTTTGGGTCACCGTAATCCAGTAATTATGGAGTTTGGCACTTGTCCATTTTTTTTTTTTTTTCAATGACTCCAAAGGATATTACCCGATTTGAATATACAGACCATGTATGGAAAGCTGGATGTGGGGCACACAGTTTGAACTCTAACAATTTTCTAAGCCAAGTTAAAGGACGAGGTCAAATGGCCAGTTTGAATATAGGGGGTGCTCAGTACCCCACACAATTTTAGATAGGCCCATATAATGTTTGGAAGTTATAAAGTGTACAAAAAATCTTTGTTGACATCAATGTTGGTGGCACCACCTATAGTATTATGCAATATACGGGCCAAAATGTGAAAATCTTGTGACCATAATAGCATCCACAGTTTTCAAGTTAGCCCAATATAACTTTCAGGACTTATAGGATATATGAAAATCTAGGTCTCTTTCGATATTCATGAGACCACCTATACTATTATGCAATATTGGGGTCAAAATGAGAAAATCTTTTGAACAGTGTAGCATCTTTAATTTTTGGTGTATCTTCACGAAATTTGGTGGGATTGTGTTGGAGGTCAAAATCCAAGTTGCTAATGATGCTACTGGTGCCACCTATAATTTGACGGAAATTATGAGCCAAAATGCGTTTTAAGATATAAAATTCCATATCTTGACAAGTAATTGGATTAGACTTGCCAAATTTATAGGATTTATAGACCCTGTCCAATGCTAGAATTTATGTAATATCAGTGACCTTGACCTATTTTTTGTGAGCTCACCATGCCTACAAAGTTGAATGAGGTGATTTTGTAATGATAGGGTGTAGCTTTGACATCAATGGCACACAGCACCAGGCCCATGGGCCTCTTGTATTACATAATATGGGTGACCTTGATCTTCCTTCCCAAGGTCACCAAGGACATAAAGTTCAGGACTCACTCGTTGTCTTGGCACATGCAACAATATCCGTCACAAAAATCGCACAAATAAGCTATGAATACATGTGGAGCAAAGTGCCATCTGGTGAACAAGTGGGACACTAAAATCACATAAGCTTCCTATGTTCAGAAGCCACTTGAGGACTCACAACTTTGAAATAAAGATGTAGGTGTGGCCAGGGTGCCAGCAGAGCATTATGCCCATGGGCCTCTTGTTTTTATTTGTTTTTCTTTTCTGACAAGCGACAAAAAACAAAACAAAACAAAACATGTTTCTATCAACAAAGTTTACAGTGCTTGTTCATACAGTGAATGTGATCATAATTGTCAACATTCGGCTAAATGTGCGTGTACACTGAAATTATGAAAAAAAGAAGTCTAAAGCTCACAGAAAAGAATAAAATGATGAGTAAACACAAATGAAATGAGTTCTTCATCAGAATGAAATGTACTGGAAAGGAAAAGCGAAGAAAGAAGACAGAAGTGACACAACTGGATGTGAACTAAACACAATTAAGATGGTTGATTGCAGTGTTTCACTCATATGGGACTGTACCACACATGGATGACAGATGATTTAGTGGGGGTAACTTTGAGTATCAGCAATTTATCATGATGAATTTCACTTAAATTGGAGTCAATTTAATTTATCACAACAGACCATGATAGTTGTTCATTCTGATGGATGAAACTTTCATCTCTGTCATTTTAAAAGGACATTCATCACTCCGTGAGATCACTTTTTTAGTGTGGAAAAAAAAATGAAATAAAATAAAGAGCCAAGCACATTGATTTCTTTGTAGCTGGATTGACAGAATATTATTGGTATATTTTCTGAGGTTTGCTGGATATTTTTACTTGTCAGCATGTAATTACAGACTGCATTATGTTGTCACTGTGCAGGGCAGGGCAGTCTGACTGTCCTGCAAGGCTCGTATCATACTCACTGAACAGAGAGAGGCAAACGTGACGATACAACGAGTACATGTGTTAGACAGTGGTGATCAGTTTTGGACATGTCATCAGTAGTACAAAGTAAAATTAGAACATTAGTTGCTATAAATCCTGCATTGTTTACTGGACATTTTTTTTTTTTTTTTGGGTGGGGCAGTGGGGTGGGTTGGGTGGGAATGGAGTTTTTCAGTTGCAGTTTCTCTTTGCCTCATGAAAGCTCGATACCACGAATGACATGAGGTATGAACTTTCAAAAACACTTGTCACTATCGGGGAAAAGTACCTAAGTAGGTAAAATTGGGATTTGCTGGTATCATTATGTCATCATACAGATTAAATTCACATAATGTACTCCATGGTGCATTCTTATAAAATATAAAATTCCATATAAATAATTGAATTGGAGGCGAAACCCACTTGTACGGGTTTGAACGTGCCAAAGGAAGTTGTTCAACAGAATAAAGCGCTATAAGCCTACACTTTATTCTGTCAATGCGTGTGCAGATTCGTGCAGTACTTGTGCTCATATAAGTGTGTTTCCGTATTCGACATGCTAAATTCATAGGATATATAGATCATGTCCAATGCTAATATTTCATATAATATCAGTGACCGTGACCTATTTTTGTGAGGTCACCAGTCCTGTAAAGTTAAAAGAGGTGATTTTGTGACGGCAAGCTGCAGCTTGGACATGCATGGCAAAGAGAATTGAGTCTCCACTTGAGTACATTGTCCATAAAACTGCTTGCCGACCTACTTTTAGAGTCACCATGACCAAAAGAATATGGAGTTTGGCAATTGTCCAAGTTTATTGTTTTTCTTCATTAACTCAAAAAGTTATCAGCCAATTAGGACAAACAGACCATGTATGGAAAGCTGACAGTGGGGTGCACATTTTGAGTGATAACCATTTTTTAATTTGAGTTGAAGGTCAAATTCTAATGGCAAGTTGGAATACATTATATATGTAGGGGTCATCTTGTGAGTGCTCTGCAGCCCACAGTTTTTTAGTCGTGCCATCATAACTTTGAGGACTTATAAAGTGTATGAAAATCTGCATGGACTTAAGTGTTGGTGCTGCCGCCTATGTTATTATGTAACTTATGGGTCAAAATGTGAAAATCTTGTGACCAGTCCAGCATCCTTAATTTTTTATGGATCTTCATGAAATTTTGTGGAGGTCAAAGTCTCCATTGCATATGATACTAGTGGTGCCGACTATGCTTTGATGGAAGTTATGTGTCTAAATGTCTTGAAAGATATAATATTACATACCTTGAAAAATTATTCAATTAGATATGCCAAATTCATAGGATATATAGATCATGTCCAATGCTAATATGTTATGTAATATTAGGAACTTTGACCTATATTTCATAGGTCACCAGACCTGTAAAGTTGAAAGCGGTGATTTTGCAAAAGCTGGGTGTAGCTTGGACATCAATGGCAAAGAGAATTTTTTGGTGATGGTCACCAGATTGTACATGTATGTCAGTAGAGCATTAGGCTCATGGGCCTTTTGTCTATCTGCTGCTTAGAGTTTTGGCACACATTCTATACAGGCCTGGGAGGTTCTTCTTATATAAGTATTGTCATCTTCAATTGATTTTTGTAATAAACTTTTATTTTTGTTCTATTTTTATTTTATTTATTAATTTTTTTAATTAATTTTTTTATTTTTTATTTTTTTGGCTGACTCAGCAAATCTCACATAGTTGCCTATATCTTGGTAAATCTGGATCCTACATTTAAGGCCCATGGTTACTCTTCAGGAAAATAGGAAAATAAGTGTGTTTTGTTTTTTCTCTCTCTCTCTTTTGTTAATTTTAACCTTCGGTGACCTTGATAGGTCAAACTAAAAGTCAAACTGACATGCCGGGTGATGTCTTAGTAATGCTAGATCCGAGACCCATGGTTATTATTAAACATTAATAGAAAAACACACACGGGGTTTCTACTGGTGTTATTAATTTTAACTTTCAGTGACCTTGAAATGTTAAACAAATACATTGACATGAATCAAAGAACACCGGCCTCCTTCCTTGCTTTGACCATTTATCACTTGACAGCATTTTCAGTTTGAGATTATGGTATGAAAAATAAGCTCCCGTGTCAAAATTGTTTTGGTTGTACTTTGCAATGGATCCAATAAGTAAAAAAAAAAAAGGGATGCCAATTACCTGGTGGAGATATGATCATGTGACTGAGTCTGCAAGATGAGGTATATAGGTATTGATAAAGCTATCATGGCCATTGATGTGAATTGTGGGAAAAAGTGGAGGGACTTGCCCTGCGATAATTTGTGTGGCTAAATGGTGGCCTTTACATGGAAAGATGTACATGAATGTCATGTCGTGCCGGCTTAAAGATATAATGATAGGAATTATATCCCCAGTAATAATCCCTCCACTCTTTTTTTTTTTTTACAGCCTGTAAGACTTCCAATAAACTGTTTTACCGTGGGTATGATTTCTGTTAATTTGCCTACAGGTCACGCCTGACCTTTCGGGTATGGAACAGTATACACCCATTGTGGAGGTTTGGTCTTGGAAAACATAGAGGGATACACGGAAGCCGTCAATATGTACAAATTATATGTAGACACACCACTGTTGTTTGTGATGTAGTTGTAATACAGGAACTGTCATTGTATTCCAGAATCTGTCCCCTTTTTTTTGTATTTAGTGGGTATTTATTTGTGCAGAGTTGCCATCACATGAGCGAGTAGTTCAGAGATTACGTTTCACAAGGTACTTAATTTTTCATTCATTACACATTTGCAAGGTGGCGTAGTACCTGCACGTAGGAGCTGTGTTGTATGAGTAATTCATGAGACTTGCATATATAAATGTGGGCTTAAATAACAGTTTACCGTCAAAATTAAATTTAGGTGCTCCATAAAAGTTACTTTAATGATATTGAAATTAGAATCTCCATCTTTATAGATCATAAATTCCTGCTTGTTGATGTTAAAATGTCAATCGTGAGGTGATAATTGTGGAATGACGTTATTGCCCACTCATCAGTTCTGATCAGGTTGCACCTAATTTCACTTCAAAAGGAAACATAGGTTGACTAAAGCATTCCAATTTGGGTGACGCAAGATTTCAGTCAGCAGAGCCTGGGTAATATTGGACATGATGTGCATCGATTTGATTTTATTCATATAACTGCACATAAAGATGTCCATGATCATTGATCAACGATCAATTCTGTGCAGCCAGTGGAACGAGATATTTTAGATGTAAAATGTACAACATCAGATTCACTATTCTGAGATGAAATTAAATCCCATCATATTGAGAAACGTCATTGTTTATACAATGATATATTTATAGTCCTCGTAACCTGGATTTCTGGTTGAATTTATGATTGAAAATCATGTCCTAACCTTCCTGTACTTCCTTAGAAGATGGAAGATCTTACGACAGATATTGTGTTGTATTTACACCAGAGACCGGCTTGGATGAAAAGGTCATTCTCTACACCAGTTGGTCAATATGAACTAAAGATTCCAAGACATCCTGTCACTGACCAAAGTGATTTATATGACTAAAATGTGGAAACGGTGTGTCCGGTATTTGTACTGACACACACACAGTTTGCCCCGTGAGCAGCCCCCAGTCACTGTATGTTTCTGATGTCTGCGGAGCACCCAAGATCAGAAACATATCATAACTGGAGGCTACAGGGGAGATATAGACACACTGTGAAAATGCCATAGAATCAAATATATACTTATCAATGAGATGCACTTTATTCTTTTCATGTTCAAGAATATTTTATTGATGTACACATGAATGCAGTCTTTTCATCTGATCCGGCCCACACAGCGTGTGTTTGGGGGTGGGGGAGGGGGGAGGAGATGTGGTAATGATATTCATCCATCTTTCCAAGGATTGTTTATGGTCCCTCTATCCAAAACTATTAACCCTTGAAGTACTTATCATGTCTCTAGTTGTTTTCTGATTACTGTTAAACATATAATGGTTAAAAGATTCAAATTCCTCATGAAGATACCTTTCGTGCAAACACCAGCAAGCCTAGTCTAAAGCAAAAAGTAGTCTTGCACGCAAAGGGCCCAGAGGAAGGCTGTTGAATTAGTCTTAAATCAGGACTTCAAGGGTTATCACACTTAAGAATCTGAAGTGTCTGTAGGTTTTACTTCTTGCCTGTTAGATTTGACTTTTCATTATACTGTGTGGCAAATTTTTCTGTTTTGTCAGTTAATTATTGATGGTTGTTCAAGGTCTCAAAGGCTTTATGGCCCATTTCTCCAAAGCTGTTACTCCTACAGCTATATTATATATCTGTGGTATATAGTATTTACCATGCAGATATGCCTGTCAATAGTTTTGTATCCCTTATAATTCTTCATTAGTCAATTAGTCATGTTCTTTAAAGGTGTCCAAAGGGTTTCCAGCCCATTACAAATTCATATCTAAAATTGATATGATGTGTAGTCGTTAACATTTGGACCTGCTTTTTGATGGTTTTAATTAGTGTCCTTCGTTAATTAATAGTACCATTCTTTAAGGGCTGCAGGGCAGTTTATGGCCCATTTCTTCATAAACATTTATACCAAGCTATCTGAAATAGTTCATAATTTATAATCCTCAAACCACGTGGTCTGGACACTGACTTATATCCCAAGGTCACAAGCCAATTCAAGTCGAAATAATTTAGAAGTAATAACAAAAAGGTGGCAGCAGTGTTTTTTTTTTTCAAGCCAGGTGTTTCTGATTGGAGAGTTCTGTCAAGACAGGGACCATTCATTGTATCAGAATTGCGTGGGTGTCAGATTCAGGGGCAGCATCAGCTTGGTACCCAGCTAGCTTCTGCGAGCGTGGCAACCAGTGCTGTAGAATTACAGGTATTTACACACACTTGAGACACTGCGGACCTGAGTCGACACATGTATTTGGTTGTTATGTTGTATCACATTCAATCATTAATATTTTTTTTATTATTTTAACTTGAGTAACCAACATTCATGTAATTTGAGACGCTTTTTAAAAAGAACAGGACAAACCAGTGAGGTAAACTAGAAAAGAAGATTTGAATCACAGCAAACCAGCCTGTGTCTACAATGTGTACACACTGGACAAAGAAATGGCATGATGTAACATCATTACATTTAATTTTAACCGGTCGGACCCAT
Organism: Hermodice carunculata; assembly: GCA_964020975.1. Taxonomy (NCBI): domain Eukaryota; kingdom Metazoa; phylum Annelida; class Polychaeta; order Eunicida; family Amphinomidae; genus Hermodice; species Hermodice carunculata. The sequence continues at coordinate 8,007,210 of OZ026622.1, forward strand.
CGCCACTAGCCGTTGCGACCTTCGCCCGGTATTTTTAGCTCATCATTACATTTTATGTGGATGTAGTAGTGCATGGTTTCAGATGACTATGTACTGCTTATAGGGATGAGGATCTTAAACTTGATAACAAACACTCCTTCTTTACTGTACATACGAATTATGTACCTTAAGTTTATGAAAGGTAAGTGTTAGTATATGGAATTTTTAGCCATACATGTGCTTTGAAAATTACACATGGTTGACAGTGCATGTAAGTGTCCATCTCGGGCTAGTCTCTCTGAACAAATGGTCTACTCAGAGGAGGGAAGGTAGCATGATGACAAGTGAACCTCACCTAACTGTGAGACTAGAGTGGAATCTAAGGATGGACATCAGGTGTAGCCAAACTGGGCATGATAGTGACATCCCTTTAAAACATGGAACAAGAACTGTGCATTTATGTGCAATAATAAGTTTCCTTGGGACCCTCATATTACTGATAAATAGCTGACCTATCCAGACATATAATGACCAGAATCTAACTGAATAGTGTATTTATGATTGGTTATCAGATATGTCACAGTAACCAGGAGACTTACAACCTAAAGCAGAAACCTTTTCTTATCAGAGTAATTTGCATTTAAGTAAACACAAAGGTATAGTTATTCTGCATCCTGAATTTGAGCTTTGAAATGTTCAGGGTAATATTTATACAACCTTCAAGCATGCTGGAACCATCATGGGAGCATTGTCTTGGTTGTGGGGATACATCAGCTTCCTTCCTGCCTGGCTTGGATGGGTGACATACATATGTATAATATATATAATGAGCTACCCAAATTCTTGGCTTGTGCCTCTGACCTCTACTGGCAGCTATATAAACTATTTTCTGTATATCGATCTGTTGTTACACTTATTGCTGTAGGATCCCTTTTATGTGGAAAACACTCCTGATTTGTGGTGCACACTAAATACTTAGTATAAGAATGCCCCCAGCTTTTAGGCTCATGGCCTTGTTATAATTTTTTTTCTTATACTGTAAGTGTCCCGGTGCATCTAGGTGATGTGTCCTTCTGTTCTTCTGTGAGAAAATGTTCATCTGGGCCATATTTCCTAAAATGCATAGGTTACAATTTTATCATGCATAGGTGCCAAATGAGTCTTGTTTGCATGTAGAGGGTCACATGTCTGTCATTCGAAATTTATGATTTGTCCAGATTTTTATGCCTTGTTCATTTCTGAGGCGTAATGACCTACCTGTTGTAATATTTACAGATGCCAAACATCGTTTTGTGATACTACTTGGAATATGGGTGTGTCTTGTACACAAATTAGGCCATCTAGAACCTGTATAGGAAATGCTTGTAAGGGCCAGAATTCTTATACTTCATCCTAGGACTAAGAATACCATATTTTTTGTGTGGGTACTTCTTGGGTAGGGGCGTTGTGCACACCAAAATAAGGGTACCTTGTCCTTTAACCCTTAACTTTTGAGACAACATAGAAAATACTTGTATGAACCATGCAGCTTTATTTCCTATTGTATAAAAAGTAGAGATACTGAACTTGGTGTGTGGATACTGTTTGACTCAGTGGTCTACTGCCCTAACTTTGGTCCCTGCCATAGAAAAATGCTTGTTCAGGCCATATTTCCTATACTGCAAGAACTGCAGATATCACTGACCTCTGGTGGGGGAATTGCTATGTATTGCTACACCATGTAACTGCCCTTGTTGATTATGCATCCACCCTTGGGGATGCATGTAATGTTTAGTCCCGTCATCCACCCTCTCCGCTGTCCGGGTGTATCTTATTTTCCTTATATTTCTGTCCCGTCTTGACCTATTGCCCCCAAATTTGGCACAGCTAGTCTATGGGTCTTCAAAATGTTTCCCTTCTAATAAAATATAACCTTGAGGTCAAAGGCCAAGGTCAAATCCTTGTTGCGTTTTTCTGCTGACTCAACAATTTTCACATATTGGGTTATACCTTAATGGTGCATCAAAGGTCCAAGGTTACTATTAAATGTTAATAGGAAAGTACCTATGGGCTTTCTATTTGTATGGTTTATTGTAAACCTGAGTGACCTTAAAAGGTCAAACTGCATACATTCCTGTTGATTACTCTGTACACTGTAAGTCAATGGGCATTGCAATGCTAATTCACACTTTCAACTTCTCCAAAACAATGGGCCAGATTTACTTTAAATTTGGTGGGGATGTACATTGGATTGGTACCTGCCCACTATGTTCAAAGGGTTGTGCTCCAACGTTGTTTAGATTTTTAATGTTTTTGTTTTTGTTTTTTTTTTTGGGGGGGGAGGTAATTTTTACATTCCTCTTGATTACCATGTGTCAATGGGGTTTGCAGTGGTAGTTCACATTGTGACTTCTTCAAAACTGTAAGCCAGATGCACTTGAAATTTTGGTACAGATACTCCATAGATTTTAGATTTTTTTTCATATTTGTATTGTGTCTGGTCGTCCATAACCACTTCCTAGTAGTCATTACCCTAGTCCAAACTAGGACTTTACTCTTCATAAGCTAACCTATATATATTCACTGTATAACCGATATAAAGTACTGTTGTCCATATTGTGTATATTTTTCTGTAGAATTTTGACATAGGCTGTATTAGGCCAAATAAATTAAAGGGTCTCCAGCAGGTAACTACTCAGAACATGTTTCGGAGCATATACCCGTACATGTCTCTGAGTAGCGGCTCCTTGTCTAAGCTGAACATTCAGCAAAGACAACCCACATAATAATGAATAAATATGAACGTGGCAAATCATAAATTAGCTAAATACCTAAAGTTTTACTTATAAATGCAGAGCTTCACTATAAATGAAGAATACCTGTCAAACCAAACATAATTACTAAATTTGTATCGTACAAGTTCAGATAAGAACAATTTGACTTGCCCCTGAACCAGTATGTACCCTTTCTAGCTGGATAGCTTATCTTAGTTAAACCACCTGCCAGTGTATACCTGAAGCAGAAACAAACTGGGGCATTATATTCAGTCCCATTGATTGTAAAATAAACAGTTACAGGTAGACCACCTGTGTAAACGAAGGGAAATCCAACAAGTACTGCAACAATGGACATCCTGCACCAGAAATGTAAAACAAACCCTATGATGACACCTACTCATCACTTTGAAGGTCTCAAAATAACAAAACTCTATTTCGCTGCCAACCCCAAGTCAATGTTTCAGCACAATGGGTCAGGTTTGTGATATTTGAGCAAATACAGTCAAATTTGAGTACTTTTTATACATTGAGTAAATGTCTACTTGGGCATGTCAGAAAATAATGAAAGTCGTTAACATTTAAGTCAAACACATGGTGTCAAAACTTTTTTTTTTTCATAAACAGATTTTAAGTAGAATTAGGCAAACTTGTAACTGTCGTCAGTTGCTGCTTGCTATTGATAGCCGCTGGGGGTTTAACCTGACAGAAAACATGTTAGCCTAAAATGTCTGAAAGTGAATATTAAAACAGAATGATGCCAAGAGATGAAATTAAGTAGCAAAACAGGGAAGTCTAAAATCTGTAAAATCATTATAGCCAAACTTTATAATCTTTGGATGTTAAAAGCAAAATATGTATTGCAAGTCAGAAAAGAATGAAAGTCATTAGTATTTAAGTCAAGAAACTGGCAATCAAAATATGATTTTTCTTAACCAGATATATAGTACAATTGGGTAAGCTTGTAACTGTCGTACCCTTGTGGGTACAAATAAATCAAAGGGTCTTCAGCAGGTGTTTGTGGATGACCTTCAGATCATAGGTCAAGGTCATGATGCCTTGCAAAATAAAGTGGTTTCCCTGCTACATTTTCAAATGGGTATGCTTTGTCCATCACACTTGGTCATTATGTACCCAGATGAGACTTCCCTTAAATTTGCTAAGAGGTGACTTTGAGGTCAAAGGTCAAGGTCGATCTTTCTGCAGAAGAATGATGGCCCTCATACATGGGGTCGCCTCTGGTGAGAGGTGCCTGATTGGGGGATGCTAATGTTTCTTGCACGGAAAAAATCGCTTCTAGTTTATTTTGTGTTCGTGTCTAAGTTGGTGCGTGAATAATATTTCGGGCGCTGTTCAGCAGATTAAACTGGTTTTATGCCTCACTGTTAATGCTGGTGATAATACAAGACAAGTACCGATAAGCCTGGACATGTATATGCCAGAAATTGCCACAAGTTCAACATACATTGTCCAATGAACATTGCCCCCATTCAAGTTAAAAAAAAATTTACGCAAATAGTTATAGAGGTCTCATAAGATATGTTAAGGATCGTTTGATAAATGGTCATAAGGGAGAATGTTCCTTCCCTGCTATTTGCTCAGACCATCTGAACTTTTGGGCACATTTTTTTTTTTAACTCTCCTCTGTTAATTTATTTCATTTTGTACTAAACGTGTATGCTGTCAGTTTATGCCCATGATGGAAAACAGTTGTATTTTGAATTGTCATAAAATGGATACTAGCTGTTTGTATATTTGTTAAAATATAACTCAGATGACTCTCGTTTGTGAGTGACAAATTGTTTTCTTAATGAGAGTCTCCCTGACCATGTATATTTATTTGGAAAAAAAAAATTCTCTATATGTTATGTGGTCAAATGAACATTATGTGCTCTGAGTCCTGGTGAGTAGTTTTAGTTCTGCTAATTTGTCAGTCATCTGAGCTTATAGAATGGTCAGTGATCTGTCGTCCTTCCATCTGTTCATCCACAGTTCACATTTTTGACTCCTTCTGTGAAACCTTCAGCTGAATTCACTTCAAAATTGGTGGGGTTGTACCTTTTGTGGGCCTTTACAAATTTTGTTTTAAATGGTTGTGCTCCAGTTATGTTTAAAATTTTTATGAATTTTCTTGTTCATTTTTTTTGCAAAATTTTAAAAAATCTTCAAAACTGCCATGTACTTTGAAATTGTACAGGGACACTTGTGGGGACTTCTATACCTCAATTTGGTCAACAGGTGGTGCAGGATTTTAGATGTAACTAGGTATCTCCGATTGCAAGGCAATCTTTGTTGACTGATGGAACTGTCCGTAGACACAATCTTGTGAGCACAACTCCTCCTACACTTCAAAATGTGTTTCGTTCAAATGCCACAAAGTAACTATAAACGATGTGTAAATGTTCATGAAGGCAGGAATTCCAGATACGGCTAGATATCTGTCATTGCAAAGTTATCTAAGGCCTCCGCAGCTGTACATTTGTTGGTCTGTAGACACAATCCTGTCTGTGCAAGTCTCTGCCTACATTTTGTTATGGATTTCTTTCAAACATGGGACATGGACCAATGTCTCTCCTGAGTGGGGGATGGAGGGGAGAGACATTCAGTCTCTCAGCAACAGCTGTTCGAGTGTGTCAAGCGATGGTGAGGCACATTGTGCTGGGACAGTTGTCAGGGAGTAGTAAGTAAAGTCGTTCTTGTGCCAGGCACATTTGTGTGGGGAAAAAAAATGAGAAATTTTTTTTTTCTTTTCTTTTTGACAACATACTTGAGAGTATACTGATTTATTAAGATTTCTGAGGCCATTGGTTCCTGAGCAAGGCTTTAATGTTAAGCGTCAAGGGAGGCTGGAACAAGGGTTTTTTGAACAAGACCCGGTGGGAAGTTGATCAATTGACAATTAAGGCCTGCAGTCTGTGCACTTTCAGTTGGTTGGGCGATTTAATGTGCAATCATAAGCCAGCGGTGATTCGGTCTGTTTGTTTGTGTTTCTGACTGACAGTGATTACCACTGGGTGCAAGGGTTGCCTCCAATGACAAGAAATATAGTCCGCTATGTACTGTCTTCAATAAAACTTGGTAAACTTAATCTAGTCTGCATTACAAGTATTTACCACATGATGATAGTCATGTGTCATTTTTCGTAAATTTGTTGAAACGTTTAGTGATTTTGGGTTATCAAATGCAATTTGGTTTTCCAACTTTCTCTGGACAACCCTGTCAAAAAGTGTGAAGACTTTTCATGCATGGTTAACTGACAATTTCACACCTGTGCACACCTGTCACTTGGGGGCCATTCCAAAGGTAATAAAGCAAACTTACACATGTAATGTTGAATAGTTTGCATGTGACTGTAGGATTTTGTGATGTATAGCTACAAATTTGTTATGCGATTCACCACTGGCGCTACTTCCAGGCCTGTTTGCTCGAGGCCGGAACTATCTTACAAATTAATGCCCTTGCCAACTTGGAGAGAGCAGACTGTAGTACTCCACAATAAACAGCTGAGGCTATTGGTTATTGGACAAGGCCCATGCTGTCAGTGCCCCACAGAATAGTATAGAACCTATGGCTCTGTGTGCAACTCTGAGGTCTGCAAACTTGTAAGTTGCAGATACTTACGTAAGGTTTAGTTGACCTTGCAAAAATGCTGGGAAATAACATGTGTGTACAAGTGTTACTTTAAGATCTCCCTGTCACCTAAAGTTGGTATTACAATATATTACAAGTGGAAAGTCTCTCACTACATTTGTGGGCACATTCCAGGTGGCCTTCAAAGAAGCTGACCGCCACATTGCGTCCGGCTCTGCACAATGTTTGCCGAAGATTGTGCATGACACATGAAATACCTTGATTTAATGTAAGGTGACATACTCTTTATGATGCATGGCACACAAAGTTTCAGTTGATGTGATTGTTTTACAAGATACGATGTCTGGCTGAAATACGATGGAGGTTTTATCACTGGTTCCCAGTGCTTCATCATAGGGAGCAGTCATTATCTGTAGTACATTGGTATAACACAGCAGGGAGAATTTACTATCAGTTCATGCTGGGAGGATAATTTGGGACGATGACCTGTTGGCCATCGCATGCCTCTTGTGCAGATGGCAGGTGAATGGTCTCCTGGTGTCAGTCTATGGTAGGCCGAGGGTGAGGAACAGTAATAATACTACATACCTTTTATAAAAATTTCTGAAAAGTGATACGTACTTTGTGAAGGAAAAATAATCTTGGTAACATTGTAAAAGGACATTGAGCCATTCTTCCCTGGCAAAAGTTGTCTTTCTTTGATGATGGAAACAAAATTTTCGTTGATCTCTTTTAATAGAATGGTAGTGTATTTTTAAGCCCGTGTCCTGTTGAGACTGGAATTGTTAACCCCTGGCATGCAAGGAGTGGATTTTTAACCTGTGGCATGCTGGGGACTGGAATTATTACCTCCTGGCATGCTGGGAGTGGAATTATAACCTGGAATTTTAACACTCAGACTACTATTTTCCATAGCAGTCTATGAATTACACCACACAGGCCAAGACTTTTCTTGTATATGGGTATTGCCTATTCAGATTCACCTTGAAGAAACCTTTCAAATGGCTAGATGGTCAGCGTAATTTAAAGTGTGGAATTTATGTATTGCCTGCCAAATCATGCTTCAGGTGCTGCATTGGTCACTGGAGCAGGACTTGCCTGGAAATACAAAAACCACCCATAGTGGCCATTGCCTACTGTTATGTAGATTGGAGTGAGTTCCGTCATAAAACAGGGAGAACAGTTTTAATGTACGCTTGAATTAAAGATACGGAGTAAATTCTGATCATATATCATATCATTATTGATTCACTTTTGATATCCAAATCAAATGTACATTTATCAATCCATTGCACCATGTTCAAAATGACACTCAACGCTTGTGCTCAAGGTATCATGTTACATTAATTTGGATTTGTAACTAACTACGATAACTGGTTCAGGCACAACCGAGCGGGCTGATTAAAGTTAAGATAGTAAGTCATTTTTTAAAAGTACTTTAGCGACTTTTTGCCTAGGTAACTCAGGGAATAGACACCTGGAACCTTGCAAATTTTTTGATCACCGAACAGCTAGGGTTATGCTGTTTCACCGAACAACTGTGGCTATGCAGATATGTTGTTTCCCTAGCCGAAGTAAACCCTTCAGACAATTTTAAATAACATGCTGTGTTTGAGTTGACTTTACTACAAAATAACAGCACAAAATGACCATTTTCTCAATAAAATCTTTCAGCCGGGGTCAATTGATTTTTATTAGGGAAGGGTGGCTTCAAAGTACTTTTTTCTCCATTAATTTTAGGGTTGGGCCTTTTTAGTAGGGTCTGTCAGGTTACCGGAACCACGCATATCTGTGTGTGCTTTTTGTTGATATATTGTTTCACCTGGCCTCTAGAGGGAGTGTATGTGGACAAAGTCTTTATATCTTTATATATTTGTTGGGTCGCAGGTAACTTGGACATTTGTCGAAACATGTTTAAAATAGATGGTCTTTCCCCTTTTACACATTACCTCCTTTGACGTCAGTTTAATTTGTTACCTCGGCACAGCCGGAGGCACTTGTAAAAAGAAAAAAGAACTCTGTGCAAGTGTGTGTTAATTTTGATTAATCGCACTTGGATTCTGTTGTAAGTATGTGTTGGAAATCAAGAGATACTAAATCACAATTTATGACCCTTGAATGTAAATGTTTTTCCAGGAACTGTTTTACATATATAATGTTACATGTCGTCTTCTTAAAAAACACTGAGTTTTTGTGATTAAACCAAACTGAGAACGAAAGTTTCTTTCCCAGTTTCCTATTCCAATATTTGAATGGAATTGCCGATTTCCAATGTCACGAAGAAATGACTGTGATTTGAAATTTGAAAGTAGCAACATGTTCTTCATTATGTAACAGAATTGATTGTGTGTGCTTTCTCTTCCCTCTCTGGTTCTGAACACAGTGTCTCACATGCAGGTGGAAATTACTTGTGAAAAAAATAGATTGAGTTGATATACATATATAGTTATCCCTGTTCATTATGGAATGAAAACGCCTGTATTTTGAAAGGATTGTTTAAGTGCTGTTGTTTTCATTATTATTATTATGTCTCCCGGTGGAAGCCGGGGGACATATTGGTTTAGTGCCTGTTTCTTTCGCTTCTTCTTCTTCTTCTTCTTCTTCTTCTTCTTCTTCTTCTTCTTCTTCTTCTTCTTCTTCTTCTTCTTCTTCTTCTTCTTCTTCTTCTTCTTCTTCTTCTTCTTCTTCTTCTTCTTCTTCTTCTTCTTCTTCTTCTTCTTCTTCTTCTTCTTCTTCTTCTTCTTCTTCTTCTTCTTCTTCTTCTTCTTCTTCTTCTTCTTCTTCTTCTTCTTCTTCTTCTTCTTCTTCTTCTTCTTCTTCTTCTTCTTCTTCTTCTTCTTCTTCTTCTTCTTCTTCTTCTTCTTCTTCTTCTTCTTCTTCTTCTTCTTCTTCTTCTTCTTCTTCTTCTTCTTCTTCTTCTTCTTCTTCTTGGTTTCCGTGCGATAAGTCTTGAAGGACTTGACAGAATTGGATGAAACTTGGTAGGATTATGTATCTAGGCAAGACCTAGGTTGGGATTGTATTTGGGTGACCTTGACCTAATTTTCAAGGTCACAGGGTCACTTATGGGAAATTGGTTTCCGTGCAATAAGTCATGAAGAACTTGATGGAATTTGATGAAACTTGGTAGGATCAATTATCTAGGCAAGACCTAGCTTGGTATTGTATTTGGGTGACCTTGACCTAATTTTCAAGGTCACAGGGTCACTTATGTGAAATTGGTTTCCATTCGATAAGTCATGAAGAACTTGATGAAATTTGATGAAACTTGGCAGGATTATGTATCTTGGCAAGACCTAGGTTGGGATAGTATTTGGATGACCTTGAGCGAATTCTCTAGGTCACAGGGTCACTTATGTGAAATTGGTTTCCGTGCGATAAGTCTTGAAGAACTTGATGGAATTTGACGAAACTTGGCAGGATTATGTATCTAGGCAAGACCTAGGTTGGGATTGTATTTGGATGACCTTGAGCAAATTCTCAAGGTCACAGGGTCACTTATGTGAAATTGGTTTCCGTGCGATAAGTCTTGAAGAACTTGATGGAATTTGATGAAACTTGGTAGGATTATGTATCTTGGCAAGACCTAGGCTGGGATTGTATTTGGGTGACCTTGACCCAATTTTCAAGGTCACAGGGTCACTTATGTGAAATTGGTTTCCGTGCAATAAGTCATGAAGAACTTGATGGAATTTGATGAAACTTGGTAGGCTTATGTATCTAGGCAAGACCAAGGTTGGAATTGTATTTGGATGACCTTGAGGGAATTCTCAAGGTCACAGGGTCACTTATGTGAAATTGGTTTCCGTGCGATAAGTCATGAAGAACAGGATGGAATTTGATAAAACTTGGTAGGATTATGTATCTTGGCAAGACCAAGGTTGGGATTGCATTTGGATGACCTTGACCTAATTTTCAAGGTCACAGGGTCATTTATGTGAGATTGGTTTCTCTGCAATAAGTCTTGAAGAACTTGATGAAAATTGCTAGAGTAATGTATCTAGGTGAGAGCTAAAATAGGATTGTAGTTTTCAAGCAAACTTGGTCATTTGTAATTTGTTATCACCTGTAGCTTATTCAGAGACGCAAGTGTTCCACCGGGAGACATTTGATTTTCTGTTGGAAAATCAGTCTGTTCTAGTTATTATTATTATTTTTTTTTTTTTTGTATGGTAGGATTTTTAATTAAAGATCACTGTCTGTGACAACCCTCCTGCAATTAATGACCACTTTCTTGGAGGCCTTCATGGTACATTTCCCACCCAGGGTAATTACCTGTCCATGAAGAGCCTCCGTTAGTAAATACAGGTCTATCTGTCAGAGGCTTGGACTGTTATAGTTGGGTTGCACTGTACCTGAACCAGATGATTCCTTGCTGCTCAGGTTGACTAAAACATAAATTTAATTTGTCTTCTCGATAATTTTGTGTCGTTTGTGTTTGGTGGGTTACGTCTGGAGCCACACATGACATGGCTGGAAGTTGTCTGCTGCAGATGATACGCGGAATTGGTACACACAGGCAGAAAGAAGATAAATGAATGGCAACATGAAAGATGACAGTTGGAAGAAATGTGTACACCTTGAAATACAGCCGACACTTACCTGCCCTCCCTGTGCAGAGTTCCTGCACCTGCTGCGCAAAAATAATTTGCAGCTGACGAGCGAAATGCCTTAATAGTCTGTCAGTCTTGAGCAGATGTGCATTAAATTGTATTTTGAGTTAACACTGTTTTGTGTTATTGCCATTTTGTTTGTAATAAATTTTTTTTTGCTGTTGGTTATCCGGAACTAATGAAAAATACAGTCATTCTCATAGGCTTGGCAATTTGCAAAATAAATATATTTGTGCATGTATAAACAACTTGATTTGACAAATATACCCAGCATCTTTTTAGCTATGCTGACCTTCGTTTGTAGGGCTTATATGATCTGTCATGTCTATCCATCCATCAGTAAATCTTGTTTGTGAATGGGATAGTCTACAATTTTCAAGTTATCTGCATGTAACTTGCAGAACTTACGAAGGTTATGTAAAATTTATGTGGACTTTGACATTGATGGAGCCACCTATGGTATTCTTGCTACACATAATGTATGGACCAAAATATGAAAATTTTGACCGTGCATTTTTTGAAGAGTTTCCTGTGAATCATCTGGAAACTTGGCGGGAATGTCAATTAGGCAAAAAAAAAAAAAGAAAATATGTCAAAATTTGATGGTGCCAACTACAGTATTACAGAAGATATAGACTGAAATGTATTGAAAACATGTGAAATCCCATGTTTTGAGAAAGAATAAGGCTAATGATACCAAATGTACCACAAATGTGTACAGTAGTCCCTCTTTTGAAAGACCACTCCTTTGGGAGACCACCTCCTTTGAGAGACCACAATTGTCAGGTCTCTCTGTAGTACTTTTCATGTTATTTATACCTCCTTTGAGGGACCACCTGCTTTATGTGACCACCTTTTAGGTGGCACTAGAGGCGGTCTCTCAAAGGAGGGACTACTGTATCATGTGTGGAAGTTTGATATTGCATTATATGGATGACTTGACCTGTTATCTCATTGTCATAGTGGAATGCATTTCAAGTTCGTTTTTTTTTTTTTGTTGTTTGTTTTTTTTTTTTTGTGATAGCATTACATTACAGTCGTGGTGGCACCACTGGTAATATTAATTGGAACTAGTATCACAGGTATATAAATACATATTACTTCATTACTGCAATAATAAGCTGAGGTATTAGTATAAAAATTGCATATGTTAGGCCAGTGGTAAAATTTTGTAAAATTTTGGGTCACCCTGACCTGTTCTTAAGGCTTAATTAAGCAGTTTAATAAAGGGTGCAAAATTTGTTGGTTTGATAAAGACTAGGGCTAGCTATACTAAACCAACCACAAATGTATGGATGACCTTGAACTACTTTCTCGAGGTCACAGAGGAATTGAATTTTGGGAAGTGATTGTTTTGCTATGGTCATCTGATTATATGTCAGCAGAGTATTAACCTTGTGGGCCTCTTGTTGCTTATACTGTCTCACCGTTTCTTTTTTTTTTTTTATCTAATAATTTTTAGTCAGCATGATGAAGGGAATGCGAACTGTCTGAAACACCTTACAGGAAACACAATTTGACGTTCTGCTAAATACTTCTCATTGTTTATCTTGTAACTGAACCAATACCAGGTAATTTCTGTGTCTAACTAACATCATGGTAGACACAAGCATCCCGGCTGGTGGTCCATGTGGCCGGCACAATTATGGACTGTAAGGTAATCTTCTCTACAGTAGTGGCAGCAGAAGTATGTAATTAGGTTAGTTAATACCCACAAAGATGGTATGGGTTCCGCATGAAGCACCGACAGAGACTGGTGTGTAAGTGGCACATGGCACTATCCTGTGGCTGGCTGCCTTCCCTGTTTGCCAATTGGATGTTTGGTCGGGGTGTGTGTTTGCCCGAGTGATGTCAGATAAAATGCTGTCAAATGGTCATGCTATATGCATGTACAAGACACGTGTAAACAAACGTGCACATTGAAATTAAGTTCTTATTGAGAAGGCATAGGTATCTGCATGCACCTGGTTCATAAAAATTGCTGCCACGAGCACTTAAAAAATAAGTTATGTATGTACTGTGCACATGTTAAATTCAAGCATAAACATTCTCACATTTTTCTCAGCTTCAGATATTTTGCTGAAGATTTTAAATTATTCGTGTTTAGCTTTCCAGTCTTATCTGGTATAGTTGCATTGTGTATGGTGACAACACATGCTTCCTGTGTCATGTGACATTTTCAGCCAAAGAATTAACCAGGTTTGGTTTATCCTGCCAGGTGTCTGCACCTGCAGCAGGTGGATACCAAGAGGAAGGTACTTGAGGTGCCACCTATAGGTCATATGCTGCACTGTGGCAGGGAACTGAGCATTGCAAGTATGGTCACATGAGTTGGTGGCCTGGGGGTGGCACTTTACTGGTGCAATTGCAATCACAAGGGTAGAGATTACAAGTTTGGTTTGCCTTTGCAGCAAAATATTTGACAGCTGTGAAATTTACACACAATCACAAAGACAGAAATTACAGGCAACTTTGGGTTGCCATTGCAACAAAATCGGTAACAACTGTAACATTAACGTGCTTGCTGTGGGCAGATTGTGTATCGAACTTTAAGTTAACATATTTTTCATTGTGTTTTACATAAATTCTGTGCAGTGAAACCTGACTCTTAGTACTTAAGAGGATCTTCTCTGAATTATCACATGGATTCTGTATTAATATTCTTTGTAAGAACACAATTCATTCAAATACCTGCAAGTCCCACTGAATATAATGGTCTAGGTCAACAGCTTTCTTCGGCATGCATGAGGTGCATTGTGCTGGAAACATGCCCAGGAAAGCTGTTGACTCAGGCAAAAACGTGGCACTGAGAGAGTTAAAAGACGATCCCTTGAGAATTAAGATCCAGTTGAGGTCTGTCAAGACAGATGTTTTGTCATGGGAGGTTTAAATAGCCCTAAAAGTGCTATCATGGCTATAGTTGTTTTCTCATTACCGTTGAGCATATAATGGTTAAAAGATTCAAATTCCTCATGAAGATACCTTTCATTCAAATACCAGCAAGCCTAGTCTAAAGCAAAGAGTAGTTTTAGTCAACAGCTTACCTTGGGGACAGTTTGCACAGTTTGTATTGCATGCAAAGTGTCCCGAGGAAAGCTGTTGACTCAATGTTAAATCAGCGCTTTAAGGGATAACGTGAAAAGTACATAGTAAAAAACATCTTGAAAATTGGTCTTTCAAGGCAGGTGGTCTCTTATGAGTGGTCTCTCAAGACAGGTACTGCTGTAGTGTGTTAAACTACTTTATCACACTATTTGTTTGCATGGTTTCATGCCAGCACAGACATATAAAAAATGAATGTACTGCAAAGACAAAAAATTATTTCCTTGTTGTAATATTTGAATGATCAACAAATTGTTGGTTCAAACAACAGAGTATGGAGGGAACATTAACCTGTAGAAGTAATCCCAGATCAACAGCTGGATTGATGTACTCATTTTCATATCATACTAATATGACATGTTTTTGTCTCTGTTTTCAGGTGAGTTACAAGTACTGCATTGAGTGACTCTTTGGTGTGACTTTGTAGGTATGTTATGTTTTTTCTTGGGTGCTTTTATACATAGCTGACAATGCCAAACACCCACACACACATATTTAGTCAAAGCTGTGCAGTGCATGTGCACTCAAGTACACATATGTATACGGTGACCTGCTGAACAATTCCTTGTGTATCTGATGCAGTAAGGGGGGGGGGGGGGAGGAGGGCGGTGAGGGGATACAAAAGTACAAAATACCTTGCAGGCTGTTAACAGTTGTACAAGTGCAGAGTTAAACCAGAAAGTCATCTTAACCATTTCCACCCAAGTCAACAGCTGTCCACAGCACTTGACCTGCACTGAGGAAAGCTGTTTGACCTGGCTTGTCTTTTACTGATGTCAACAACAATTTTCAGTTTCATTTTTCCAGCACTAATAACAAGAGTTGTTGTGAATCATTTGAATGCTGACCCCTCAAGCTTATATCTGCTGATTGGTATTGTCGTTTGTATGTCTGTCCGTCCATCTGTCCGTTACCTTTGTGGGCACAATAACTTAGGAACAAATTGAGCTACCACCATGAAACTGGACCTGTGCAAGTCTCTCATAGAAAGCGGCGTATGCTTCCTGGATACTGTGCCTTCTTCCTTTTTTTTTTTTTTTTGACCAAGGAATTAAGCTGGATTCATTAAATCCTCAGATGTCGCTGCTTGCAATAGTAGGATACCATGGAGAAGGTACCTGTGGTCCCACCTGTAGGCAGCATGCCCCATTGGCAATATAGCAGTAACAAAATGGGTTTCACTGATTCTCACAGCATGATCTTCAGTGTGTGATAACTGTGGGTATAAATGCATTCATGTTGATGCTGCGCAGTGTTGAATTTCCTTAAATTAAGAGTGGAAAAAATTGGTAGGTTGAGTTTGGTTTACATCACAAATGTAAACACAAAAAAATCAGAAGATTGGATTTTATATATCTGAGTATGTGTGTATAAATCAGAAGATTGGATTATATATCTGAGTATGTGTGTATAAATCAGACGATTGGATTATATATCGAGTATGTGTGTATAAATCAGAAGATTGGATTATATATCGAGTATGTGTGTATAAATCAGAAGATTGGATTATATACCTGAGTATGTGTGTATAAATCAGAAGATTGGATTATATACCCAAGTATGTGTGTATAAATCAGAGGATTGGATTATATATCTGAGTATGTGTGTATATATCAGAAGATTGGATTATATACCCAAGTATGTGTGTATAAATCAGAGGATTGGATTATATATCTGAGTATGTGTGTATATATCAGAAGATTGGATTATATACCCAAGTATGTGTGTAAGGCACTCATCTCACACCTTCACTTCTTCTTGAATCTAAACCCTTTTGTGCTCAAATTGCCCGAAAGCTCCCAGATGCATAGTTTTCATCAACATGTACTTTAATGTTTTAACTTATATTTGTTCCATACTGATTTAATCTATAGGGACCAAAACATGTCTTTTTTTTTTTTTTTAACCCATGTAATCTTGTGAGCTGTTCTCTCCTAGGTGAAGTGGAGTTCTGACGTGCATCATTAGTGCAATGTTACAGGTCGTGTGCACCTGTATGGCCAGTGGTAAATCAAATACATGTAGGTTTTTTTTTTTTTATGCCAATATCTCTCTATAATATTCCATTACAATTGTATGGACACAAGAGTGATCTTGGAGTATGGAATAAAGTAAAAGTAAGCTGGTGTGCAGACCCACATGGCATTCTGTAATGATTGCCTGCTGTATTTGGTTTGCAGAGTGATCTCTCGTGATCCCTCCACGCCTTAAACACATCTGCCGATCATGAAGAATGTTTGTGCAGGTCAGCATCTTTGCTGAGTTAAACTGTTCTATCTTAATAGAAAACATTTTCACTGAGAATTGTAGATAAGACGTAGCACCCCAACAGATGCCTAGGAAAGCTTTTGACGGAATCTTATTTTGAGACCAGGAAGGCGTTAAAGACGACAGGTCTCAAATGATCTGTTAATCACTGTCTGAAATGTACCGGGGATAAATCTACATGGAAGTTTATCTGCTAAACTGAGCCAGAGATTTCCAAGTGCTGTAAATGCATGACTTGAAAAGACCTAAAAACAAATTAATTACAAAATCCTGAAAACATTTTGACAGAGTGGGAATGATGTTGGAATTGACAATGGGCTGATATTGATAGGGCCAAGAGCCAAAATAAATTAGGATAATCCTAAATCACCTTTATTCAGCTGGGCCTGTTAGAAGTATACCAGTACACTTGGTGGCAGCAACTACATGCATTTCCTGTGATACATGACATTTTTGACCAATGAATGGGATGAAGCAGGATTTGTTTTGTCCTCCAGGTGTCTCTACCTGCAAATGGGGGTCACCATGGGGGAGTTACCTCTGGTCACCTGCAGAGACATTTCCCAGTATAAGTTTGCAATCAGTCAAATGGAAAATAACAACACATGCGTGGACATGTGCCAGCACTTGTCCCCTCAGTGAGTCACATCTAGGGTAATAGAAACAAAAGTTGTCTGCGGTTCGTTTCTTTGAACTCAAAGCAAGTTAACAGAGAGACTGTAATGTACAAGATGTTCTTGAAATTGATTGAATGAGGTGTTTTTGGCAATGAACACACACTCAGTTGCTGGCTTTGTCCATCAAATGGCTTGTTGCGTCTCTGGTTGCAGCCAGATTTCGCAAACACATTGATTAATGTCCTCGCAAGTTGCATTGAAAAGAGCAGCAAAAGTTGGACTGTACAGCTCAGGCAACAGACATGCAGGGCCAGATCCAGGAATTTGTGTACAATCGTTGGAGCATGATGTGGAAGATGTTACATAAACCGCCTGATATTATTGTCTTGAATCACAGATATATGGTCTAGAAGCTGGCATTAAGATAAGTGACTGATTTGTGGCCATTCTATCATCTTATTGTGCCAATGAATGTGAAAAATATGTGCAAAAGAAACGCAAGAAACAGTTGTCAGCTATATCCCCCACCCCCATAAATGTGCCTCTGAGACATTCCCTCATGAGAATAGAGTTAGATAACAGAAGTTCTTTCACGTTTTGCCTCTCAGTCCCAATCTGGTCTCATTTTTAAGATGCTTGCATTTGCTTCAGGTAAATTCTTCCTGCTGGAAAGATCAGAATGCCACCATTTGTCAGCATGTTTTTGGTTGGCGTCTTCTTCCCTGTCAAACGGAGAACTTTGGCATAAACATTTACTTTCAAGGGTGGCTTGGATGAACGTCTCAAAGATATGGTGAAACCCATATTGAAGACTACCCCTGGGTGTGATCAAATCTTTGGTCTTTCATAGCAGGTGTAGACAAGATGAAAAGTTCTAAGCAGCGTTTGTTAATAACTTGGTCTTTCAAGTCAGGTGGTCTCCCATTGCAGTGGTCTAAGGCAGGTTTCACTCTATAATACTCAAAGTTCCTGGCTATTTGATGCAAACACAGGCTTGTGGTACAGTGGTCCCCCTCTCATAAAGCCCCCCCCCCCCCCCCCGGAAGAGAGGCCACATCCTCTCGAAGGCCACTTCTCCATGCAGCAAGCATGGCATTTTCATATTTTACCACTCAAGAGAGGTCACCCCTTTTATAAGGCCACTTTTGCAGTGCATTTGAGGTGGCCTTATCAGAGGGGGACCACTGTAGAAATTTTGTCCAAGGAAATACAAAGTGACAGGAGAATAAGCAGGACAGTGACAACTGATCTGAATCCCAAATTGCCACATTTAGTTCACTTTTTGTGTGGCAAATGAAACAAATTTATTTTTGATGAATTAAGATATATGAATATATGAGTGAAAGAGAAGTGTCAGCTTACAGATAGCCTAAAATACTTGATTCAGACTCTAACAAACCTGCAGCGGTCATAATAAACATGGCAGAAAATGGCTTCACTCTCATGCTTTGTTGGGGTACTCTTTACAGTGTTCATCCATGTTTATGTCATTTTTTGTATTTATTTCAAAATTTTACAAGTAGAGAAAAGCATGATCAGATAGTTTTATGGGAGAAACTCCCATTTTAGGGGTATACCGCGCCTTGTCGAAGAGCCGCACATGATGTGCACAAATGGCCGGAGTAAGGTTACACCTACTGCCATCATGTGCAGGTGCATTGCACAGTATGCCTAAATACATTGTACCCCCAGAATGGAGTTTAACCATTTGTAGAAAGAGAAAACATGTCATACTTTGCAATGGATTGGTTAAAACAATGGTTGACCCCCTGGAGACCGGGTCAACGGCTTTCCTCGGCACACCCTGAGAATAGAACAGGTGCCAATTAAGGGCTGAGGAACTGTTCACTAAGCGCGTACATTATCTTGGATAAAAAGAAAAAGTGGCAGGTGACCGTTATGTTACAGGATCATTTTTGGGAAACTTTTAAAGGGAAAAAGTTGCATGCCTATTATACAAAGGTGCAGGGACCCCCCGAGGTTAAGTCCTATGGGAGCACCACATGGAAGGGATCAAGTCAATACCGCAGACTGTCTGTGGATAAATCTGTCTTTTGCTGAGCTATTAAATGGACTTAGTCAAGCAATTGCTCAGCATACAGTTCAATAAGGCAGGGATTACTACGTATAGTTTTTTCTTCTAATAGAAAAGAAAAAGAAAAAGAAAATTACATGTAATGAGTAGCCATAGTGGTGTGTACTGAATGGCTCCACATGATGGTGTTTACTTCATGGCACCATGTGAGGATACTTCATGGCCGCCTGCTGGCATGTCTGGTTCCTGGTACATTATAGTTATTTTGGCAAAATAAGTTAGGTGTCGAGTATGGAATGCAGACGTGTCGACGCTCTTCATTAGCATTCATGGAACATGCATCCCATGGCATTTTAACCTCAATAAAGAATGATCCAACCACATTAATACTATATTGCCTGATCAGAAATATGGTGTGAAATTTGTTGAGGTTGACACAGATTGCATCAGGGTATGTGTAACAGTGTGTTTTATCACAGGTTTCACTGTGCATTCATTCCAACTGCTGGACAAGAGCAGAAAGTAACTTCCGTAATATTGGCGCTGGAGAGGTCTGTCTGTGGGTTACTCTTATATACTACTGGAAATTGGAAAGGTAGCCTTCCAATAGACCATGTCAGACACACTATTCTGCATGGTGGCAGCACCTGCTTTCCCTGTCACATGACATTTTCAACCAATGAAGGAAGCAGATTTTTTTTTTCTTTAATTCTCCAGATGGTATCAGGGGAAGTTACCTTAAGTGCCACCTACCACTGCCCTGTTGCCATTTGCCTTAAAGACCAACAGTGCAGCCCTCCAAATACTGTCAGCTTCGGCCACCAGAATTGTAGCCTGCCGATTATTCTCTACAGTAGTCTACAAGAAAATGAGAAGGACTGTGACATCGTAAGACAGTAGTGAGGAGGTTGTATACAAATTGTATGTCCATTTGTGTATATCTTCTCTTTTACGTTTTTGCGTTCTTTATATTTATGTAGTGAACAAAGACATCAGGCAAAACGTCATTGTTTGGCAAAAGTGCGTGTCACTTTTGATGAAAAATCGGGTTGGAGTCTCAGTCGAAAAATTAATTGTTGAAAGCGACAATGTAATTTTGGTGAAGACTTGGGTGGGACAATGGCTCCAAAATGGTCATTATTGTTACGAAAATTTAAGAGTGTAAGTGATGGAGTGTTCTTGGTTAGAATAATGAAGAATCGGCTACAATGGACGTAAGACTTTCAAGTGTGTAATTCATAGTGGTATGAATAACGGATCAAATATTAGTTGTTGTGAAGGATTCTAATGAGAATTTGTTTGACACTCCATCACACTTTCCCATTTTGTATATTTTTATTCGGCATGCTGCCAACAACGAGACACTCAAACAGCAAATGCTCCGGTTAAATATTTACTGACAAACAGGCAGTAGCCCCCTCCTTTGATGCTAAGATGATTTCTGCATAATACACGTATTAGTCTGCCATGGCTTGTATAACTAGTCCAAACATTATTCAAGCTTAATTGTACATTTTCACAGGAGGAGCCTGTTTCATGCAATTACCAGTAATTTTGTGTACATTCCTGGAACCCCAAACACAGCGGCCACTTTTTTTTTGGCACGTAATTATTTCCAGATTTAAGTCAATTTATTTATCTCCCCTATTGTTACTCGCCTAACGGAGACAGTAATGAGTTGTCTACGTCGGGTGTGGGCACAGAAATGAAAGGTGTGTTGATCAAATGCTACACTCAGCGTCGGTCGGGAAGGTCATTAAAACATTCCTCGAAATGTTCTGGAGTCTAAACGCGGGGCTTGACTTGTTTCAACACAATTATGTTGACTCTCCGTAGCCTTGCCAATTAATCTAAATGTGTAGGGAATGTAGTTCTTAATAGATAAATGAAGGACGAGGGCCACTTTTGTTTGCATTTGCACCAGCGCAAGACAGATTGCTACCCCAAAATAATGATAGATGGCTGCATATGGAAGATGAAACTGTAGCCCATCAGAAGGTAATCAGGTGTGGATTCTCCAGTATAATGGATGGAATATCAAAAATTTGATCAACTTTTACTTTACTGTCTGTAGACGAAGTTTGCCATTTATTACTGCAATTTCTATGACTTTCGGGGAACTTGTAAATTGATTTGTTACCTTGGCACGGCTGGCTACCACAGGAGTTCATCCTTACACAAAACAATGGACACAATGGGTATTCATGTGCTTGATAAATTATGCAGTGGAGGTGCATTTTGTTTGGTCTGTCATAAATACATTTACCTGAGACAATGCTGTTTGTATCTTTAATGCTCACATTGTCCGCCAAGTGTTGTTGTGTTCTATTTGAACTTTATTTGAACTTAACACTTTCGGGTTCAAATCATCAAGAAGTGCCCAGATATGTATTGTCATCTGTCATGAATTTAATGGTTTTACTTAAGTTTCATGTAAGAAGAAGAAAATTTTTCGTGGCAGTTGTATGTAAGAGCGATCATGAAGGCATATGCCAGGCCCAGGGGTGTGTGTGGTCTTTTGCCATTGCCGTTCATGCAGTTTCTTGGCAAATTCAATTTTTATGCATTGAACAGGGAAGAATTAGGGTAAATGCAAATCAACACATGATTGTATACTTGCGTGTGTGTTTGATGTACTTTTAGAATTAAATGTTAAGTTTATGGTTTTATTCTATGTTCTTCACTTACATACCCTCGCAGTTACTATTGTACTTGGGACCTGAAGAATCTCCATAAAGGGGTCACCTCTTTTAAGAGGACACCTTATCACTTCTAGTGAGTAGCCACTTAAGGCAGATTGGACTTTGTGAGTAGTGTACAGCTGCTGAAAAACAAAAGCTCTGCATAATTCTTCGATATCTACTTTTCGCACTACCTACATCGTACACAAAGCTTGCCTGCTAAATTGCCCAATCCCGTACGTTCTCCAGTCAAGTGTAGTAGAGATAACACAAAGCTTGGTCTGCCGTGGAGGTAAACGTAAAATGTATAATCCAGCAATGGCAAATGCTTAACCCTCTAGACCCTGCAGGCCATATGACTGGCCGTGACACTAAAGAGTTACATCAGGAGAATGGTGTGTGTGCTTGTAGAATTACATGCATGTGGAAGCCTCGCCATATCACTAAAAGCCAGTAAGTTTGATTGCTTTCTGCTAATGTGAGAAGCCAGGATGATCATTACAGTGTTAACTGGGTATGATCTATGGAAAATGAGATGAGAATGACAGTTGCACAAGACATTATTGCTCAGGTAAATGCCTGGGGGAAAATTTTAGCTTTTTGTTTAAAAGCTTGTGTGTGACAGGCTTCGTAAGTTTGACGACAGCGGTGACCTGTGATTGCCCTGTACTTGCATACCTACCGACATACATTGTATGTAGCAAAAAAGTGATATTTACTTTTGCGTCAAATTTCTGTGTAGAAAACAAGGGGGAGGGGGGAGTACAGGGGAAACACTATTTATAACCTAGAGAACCTCTCTGATGTAATAGTCATTCTCCTGAGTGCCTGGCTCTCTGTGAATGAAGTCCAGCTGCAGAAAAACTCATTTGTCTGTCACTTGCTGTTGTTTTTTTTTTAAGGACAGAAAATACAGTATAATTATTAAAGTGCTCTGCGCAGTGGTTTCACTTTCCCATTAATCGGGTAGACTTGTTTGTATCACTTTCACTTCCCATTGAAATGTTGTGGCCACTGATGAAAGTGAACCAGCCACACATTAAGCTGAACCCTGAAAGCAGAGAAACCCAGATGCAGGTGGAGTAACATTGCATTTGGTGAGACACCTACATCGCATGGGTCGTAATTGATATAATTTGATGCATACAAGATAACAGAGTCAGGGTTCCCACGCATGTAGTGGTATATCGCACCATGGAAGGTCGTCTATGGGGCAACATCGACTTTCCATTACCACACAGTGTGCAAGTGCTGCACGCTTTCCCTCACTCGACTGCTGTGGGCACGCCTTGTTCCAACTTGTTCGACATGCCGCTAACATGCAGTCATATGAACCTGGCTCTTGTCTGACAACAGAACCCAACTGATGAGAGCTTGTGGAAGAGCCGCAAACACTTTCTAAGAAGCCTTGTTTGTTTCATAAATGAAAAGTATTGTAATGTTTCATTTGAATGTTTTTCACTGACAGGAATGTTGTTGTTGTGGCAGTTAAGTTCTTGAAAGTAAGGCAGACCACAACTTGTCATTAATGCAGGTTATTTTGACTTTCTAGGAGGTGAATTTATAAGATTAGCTGTGAAAGGGGTCTTAATAGCATTTGTGAGCTTCATAAACAAAAAGATAACTAGAAAATACATAAACAGTAATGTAAATTGCTTTAATTTCATTGTATGTGCATTTCTATTATTGCATATTCATGCTCAGATTAAATATTCACAAATTTAGAAATACTGCAAAAGTTTTTTTGTATATCTATTTTCTATCTTCAAACAACTGTTTTTTTGTTTTTTGTTTTATTTTATTATTTTTTTTTTTTTTCTAGCTTAAAAGTGCATGTTTTTACCCCTCGGCCCATAAGGCCAGAGGGGTATTGTCCTCACCTACTCGTCCATCCATCCATCCATCCGTCCATGCCTTGTTAAGGCCATATCTCCAAAAATACTCACTTTAAAGAAACCAAATTTTTATCACAGGGGTAAATGAGGTGCTTCAGGTGCCTATTGAAAAGTAGGTCAATAAGTCTGATGTTTAGGTCACAGAACTACATTACAAACAAAAAAAAAACAAAAAACAAAAAAACCCCAAAAAAACCGGCGTTAACACAATATCTAAAAAAATATTGAATGTAGCTTCATCAATTATTTATGACAGTTCGTCATAAGAATGCTCCAGATGCCTATTGAAAACTAGGTCACTGGGTCACATATTTAGGTCACAGTGCTGCATTGAAGAAAAATGGCCATACCATGATATCTTCAAATATTGAATTACTCATTGTAGCTGCACCAATTATTTATGACAGTTGGTTCTAAAGATGCCTCAAAGACCTAGTGAAAACTAGGTCACTGGGTCACATATTTAGGTCACAGTGCTGCATTGAAGAAAAATGGCCCCGTCACGCAATATCTCCAAAAATATTCACTTTACAGAGACTAAATTTTTATCACAGAGGCTATTGAGGTACTTCAGGTGCCTATCGAAAAGTAAGTCACTAGGTCACATATTTAGGTCACAGTACTATATTGAGGAAAAAAACGCCGTTAACACAATATCTAAAAATCATTTATGACAGTTGGTTCTAAAGGTGCCTCAGAGACCTAGTGAAAACTAGGTCACTGGATCACATATTTAGGTCACATTGCTGCAATAAAGAAAAATGGCCTTGCCATTATATCTCTGCTCATTGCATTTGCGCCAAAGGTTTGTCATTAGGTCAAACAGAAGTAGCCTTGACCTAGCAGAGGGGTATTGTTGTCACCTACACATCCGTCCATCTGTCTGTCCATCCATCCTGGCTGAGGGGTTTTTCAATCACTGATCGGTTTCTAGTTCATCTCTGTTCACAAGTTTACAAGGGCATAGTATAGAAATCCATATGTTTGGTTTAAATCTCAAATTAAAGACCTTGTGCTTTGTGTCAATTTTTTGGAAAATGTGCAGATAAAGCAACTGACCGCAATGTATTTGTTAGGAGGAAAAAGTGTCTTTTTAGCCCCACTTCAGATTTAGTCTTTTGTTGTTTGCCACACACACACTCACACGTGCGCACATGCATGCACATGTGCACACACACACAGAGTCAGTGGCCTGTGGCATCAATTATGAATTGTATATACACACTGTAGTAGCTAATATAAGCTTTCTTCAGCAGGTCCACCCACCATATTAGAATACTGGTAGCACATGTCGTAAGTCACATTTGAAAAAAAATAAAAAACACGCATACGCAAGTGAAAATATTACATTGAAGTTGTGTGTAATATAGTTAATGTCAAATAGCATCATTTAGCACCAGTGTCTCAGCAGACCAGGTTCCATTTTAACTCCCCGTTTTTGTTTCACGTGGGTTAATTTCACTTTTGTTTGTTTTTTTTCCCCCCTGCTTATTTTTCTTTTTTTGAAGTTGACAAATTTGCAGTGGCTTAAATTTGATTTTTTTAAAACCGGAATATGTATATATGGCTATGAAATATGATCCAGAAAAGATGTTCTGATTATTAAAGTGCACACAGCTAGGAGCCCGAAAAATGCATGTTTTAATAAGGAAGGAGATTAAAAACAAACTCATACATATGCAGTTCCAGAATTTTCAATCAAGATCAAAGACTTCGGGAAAAACATGATTTGCGTATGCATGAAGGACAGTAATCATAATGGTACACTTTACCTGTAATGTTCTGTGTATTTATCTAAAGCAAATTTGTCTTTATCTGTCGAAGGGTGTAAGTTCTGTTGAAAGTCATGGTGGAAGATGTTATAGAGTTAAATCTACCTGCAGTGAGGGGATGGGATGTGCCATTTTGGGAACAGTATGTGACCGGTAAACAGTGGGCCCCATGGTTTACCACATGGCAGGTTCATTCAGCAAGACTCTTTCGGTAATCCATCCGAGCAAGTCCAATCTGCTATCTGATATCAGTTCACCTGTACATCAATGACAGGTGTTATCAGGAAGAATGCTGGCTAGGCAGCTAGGAGTCTGGCGTGGAAGTGTGTTTGTGAGTGGAATCAACTGGAGAGGCAAGTGATACACGATACACACCATTACCCTGTGACATGCTTCAAGCACCGTCTCTTGTGGTCCAAGTGCTGCTGGCTTATAATTTCCGACACCACTTTGTAGGAAATGCCAGCAAACTTGGTGTGATGTTTGGGTGAAATATAGCAGAGGTGGAGCTTATTGTGCCAAATATCTTTCATTCCTCTGTTTTCATTTCTGTCTCCTTTTTTCTTTCTCTCTCTCTCTCTCTCTCTCTCTCTCTCTCTCTCGCTCTCTCTCTCTCTCTCTTGCGTGCGCCTTGCTTGACTGCCATCTTCCTTTCATCCTCTCTCTTCCCTCCCTCTCCTCCTGTCCCTCTGTCTATCCCTCCTTCCCTTTGTTTCTGTCCTTCCCTCTCTCCTTTACGCTTCCGTTTGTTTTTTGTTCCTTGTCTCCTTCATTGTCTCTTTCTTCCCATTTGACTTCCACTCTCTTTGTCTCTTTTCTCCTGTTATACAAACTGCCTGTCTCTTTGTCTCTTTCTTCTATTATAGTCCCTTTGTCTTACTTTCAGCTCTGACATGGTGTGTGACAGGGTAAAGGGGTAACTGCCTCCGGGTCAACTTTTCCATGGAAACAGTTAAAATCAATGGTAATTACATGGTGCAAATGTAAACTGCTTGGGTTATTTTGTTACACAAATAAACTTTTTACCACTTTCCATGTTTGATCAGTATGGTGTTTGCACAAACTTGGCAATTGTGTCAGAAATATAAAATGTATGAAAAGAATAAACTGTGAAATAATGGCATACAATATTAGCATCCCAGGGGACCTTTGAAACTTGCATACTTGTTTTTGCAAGACACACAGACTGACAAGGCTGTGCAATTCAGGTCTTGGACCAGTAACCTCTCAAGGTCGGGTCAACTGATCCACAACTTTTGATCGAGTACTGAATACTGTTGCTGTGTCTATTGGATGTCAATATCACAGGAGCAGGGCATCCCAAATTAAGTCCCATCATCATTTTGGATAGGAAAATACTTATCAACTGTGAGTTTTAGAAAGGCTCTGTTACTCTAGAAATATTTTAAATCATGTGAGGAACTTTGTGTATTTTTGGAGACATATTTGGCGCAGAACGGTCAGTCATGGAGGTAAGGTACACAAATGCACCTGTAAAATAAAATATTATCACATGACCCCCCATTTTCTTGGTTTTAACTTGTTGCTACCGGCATAAACTTGAAGCAGAATGCCAAGGAAGTTGCAGTTCAACATTTCAAATAGGAGAAATAAGCCAGCGAATGTCGCTATTTTAACATGTAAATGCATTAGGCCTAGGTTACTGGTCCAAGACCTATAGGACTTTTCCCCCACAGGGGGACCACTGTGCCTAGTGATTTCTAACCTCCAATACCTAGAGAAAGCCCTGTGCTGGGGTAAGACCACATGATTGTATAGTTTTAACATACAATGTAGGCAGTTCCCACAGAGCAAGGTTTACATGGTAAAATAACATATCTCAGCTGAACAAGTCTAAGTATGGAAGGAAAATGACCTCTAAACTATTAATGAAACCTTTTATAAAATGTTGGACTTATAACAATAGGTTAAGACTATTTTAGAGCAATGAACCCTGCATCATCAGTGAAGTGTCTGCCATAACTGAAATAATGGCATTTTCCCCTTTAACACCACACTTGTATGAATGGTTATATCCCACAGAGCCATATGCTCTGGCATCATGAGCACATGCTGCCAAAATGTACTCAGTTTAAAGGTTTCATAAAGTACTCTGGTGATTAACTCCACAGGTGTCAGAAACCAATTGACACCTATGCATGTGTGGTGGTCAGTACACAGGTACTGTATGAGGGTCTCATTAATTTTGTCTGTAAACAGTTTCTAACATCTTCAAATTAAAAATGCCCGGTACATTACTGATGTTGACAGGCATACTAATCAAAAAGTTTTTACAATTTATGTTAATGTTGCTATAATTGACTTCAAACTCACTTTGAAGACTGGTACTTTTAACATGCATGGCCCTATGCCCTCAAGTGTCCACCCCCTGCAATGCCCTCTCCAGTCAGCTGGAGGTGAGAAAAGTCTATGCTTTGCTGGTTCTGTGAAACTTGATGCAAAAATAAAGTGTTTGACAATACTCATTTTTGTGATTGAAATGTAGTCTTGCATGATGTGAAGTAATTGCACGAGTCAGGAGTGTCAAAACAGTTGACTACGGCAGAAAAGGTTTTATGTTGTGTGGGTAGAGAGCGACAAGAAGTGAGACACGCAGTATAACTTATCAGGAGACTGTGACAGTATATTGCACTTACAGGTCATTTCTTTTTGGGGGAAAAAAAGGTTTGAAAGCTTGGGCTGTGAGTCCTGGCACATTGAGGCTGTAAATGAGGCCACAGGCGTTTTCTCGTTGAGTGAATTCCATCAGTGTATGTCAGAAGAAATGTCGTCTAAAAGCTTCCTCCCTGAAGCTCAGGCAATGCTGTCACACTACCAAGGTCTGGGTGTAGTTCAAGACAATGCAGTGGCAGAAAATCTGTGCTCTGAAACTGAACATGTGTTCGTCTTTGTTAAAAATCTAGAAAAAGGCCCTCTTAAAAAGCACAGCTCTAGAGCCGCTCACATGAGTGGTAGTTGTATCTAGGGTTTTCCTGCCTCCAGAAAAGGAAACCTCTCAGCCTGCTTCCACTTGGAAGTCCAATTGCATCGGGGAGGGGGGGGGGGGAGAGGGAGCTAGGGAGAGGGGGAGAAGAGAGTAGAGAGAAAGAGTGAGATAGAGGAACAGGAATACAGTTTGATTGAGACAGTGCAATAATTTGACAGTAAGGAACTTGATACCAAAGTGTTGGTGAGCAGTATATTTCCATTAGAAAGTACCAATCACCTGATGTTGTTGGCACTTTTTTCTTTGTTTATTTTTTTTTTTATTTTTTATTTTTTTTTCCATTTAAGAAAATGTGCCATGGATCAACAGCTTTCCTGGATGCACAATGGGAAATTTTTCACTCAGGGTTCATTGAGGAAAGCTGTTGATTCAGTCTTTGTATTTAGGATTAAACGCATTTGCAGTGCATCTGTTTGGAGACACCAGTGCTATAAGTGTGCCTATTGAGGTGAGACGAGATAAGTGTATGTGCAAAATATCCTCATGATCAGTTTATATGTACATGTATGTGTTTGTGATGATCTTGTGTACTCCCCACAGATATGTTCCATTTTGTTACTGATTAAATTTGTATATGATATGGAAACAAATCCCGTCATGCGTGTTCATCTAAACCTGTTACTGCATGGACTCTTTAGTACACAATACTTGAATGCGCTGCTGAACTTGTCCCAGTCACATGTGCACACTTTAACTTTTACTGTACTCACTAGTTTGTGGCCACCGATACAGTTGAACCCTTCTCGAAAGGGCACCCCTAGGGATGACCAAACGTGATCTCGCAAGGCAGGTGGTCTTATAGTAGGTAATAAAGAAATGAAATGTGTTAATGGTCATGTGTGGAACACCCCCCCCCCCACAACGTACCAACTATCCAGTAGAAGCATGGATGGAAATTTACCCCTTCCCTCCATCCCATATCCAGTATCACCATTTTCCTGGAATATGTTCTCACATAGAATTGCAATACAGTGCCCCCTGGTTGTAAGGCCCACCCAAATGCACCAGAAATGTTGCCTTTTGAGAGCGTTGGCCACTTAGAGAGGGGAGTATATATTGAAAATGCCACATTTGCAGCATGGAGAGGTGGCCTGTGCAGAGATGTTGCTCTGTAAACAAAAAAAAAACAAAAACAAAAACAAAAACAAAAACAAAAACAAAACAAAACAAACAAAAAACAAAAAAAAAAAAAACAAAAACAAAAACAAAAAACAAAAAAAAACAAAAAATAACAATAATATACTATTTATATATTTATTTTATTTCATTTTATTTCATTTCTCACAAGAATTGTTAAAATCTCAATTTTGGCATAACCCTTTCTCCATAAGATTTTCTCATATGTTTGGCATCTTTTTTTTCTTGGGGGGGGGGGGGGTACATGGTCTCTATACAGAGAGTATCTTTAAAAGGTAGTCTTTGTAGGTAGATGGTCTCATTTAAGTAGTCTGTCAAGCCAGAGGCCAGTTTATCTGTTGTTTCTGGAAATAACATACCACATTTACCATGTGTTCACTATAGGAGTAAAAATATTCATCTGCAATCTGTAGTTATCAGACTGGGCACCCAGAAAATGAAAGCAAAATATAATGGTGTCCATGCCGGCCCTCAAGCAAGCAGAAGCTGTAATAGGGGCAAATATATATTTCTCTAAAAGAGGCTAATTTTGTGAGAACGGGGTATCTAGCCCTGTCTGTAACAGTGATATACCTATGTTTCCTCCCTGATTGACAGTCATGAGCCCAGTGCTTTTGGCCAGAAATTAATATGCATGTCTCATATTTCAGGTTCTTTGTTTTTATCATATTACCATTTCAAGATCAGGCATGTGTTAAAGATTAAGTTTTCACACACACACGCACACGCACACACACACACCGCACGTGCACACACACACACACACACACACACACACACACACACACATTTGTACATCTTACTGCTGGTGGCAGATGACAGTTTTAACAATTATATTTGATGCTTCAGTAAGTGTATTTAGCACATAAACCACTTTTCACTTGCTGTTGGAGTGAATCTTTGAAGAACCAGGCTCCCCACCGCAAAAGGTTCATCAAATTACATACAGTATTCACACAAGGAGAATCAGAATGCTTGTATGCACTTGGATACATGTTCATCGACATATTGATGTTGGCTTTTAGCTCAGGAGGACTGAATGGTCTGTCAGCTGAGTGATGTGATGGGCCCTCGTCCATCATCCGTTCATTCTTCTATCCTTTTTGCTTCAAAATTGCATTGGGACATTTCTGAGGACCTCTGGACTCTATTTTGTGAGACAGGGGGTGTTGCAATTTTTTTTTTCTAATTTTTCTTACAAGTTTTTATGCATTTTTGCTATTTTCAACTTCTCCAAAAGTGTCAATCAGATTGTTGTGAAAGTTGATGAAAATGTAGCTTGTGGAAGGGCCAAACAAACTCGTTCACTAATTGATGATACTCTGGATCCCTGATTTGTAATGAATTTTTTGGTTTGGATACGTGTTGCTCTGTGCATTCCTCGCAATTGACTACCATATCAGTCTGAGGGAATCGCCAGGGTTATTCACATTTTCCATTAGCCAGATTCCTTGCAAAACTGGGTGGGGATGTACCTTGTGGATAGGTCAAACAAAGCCGTTCACCAGAGGGTGATGCTGTGGATCCCTGATTTTTAACAATTTTTTCAGTTTGTGTACTTGCTGGTTCATGTGCACAGTCCCTCATTGATTACAATGTAAGTCAATGGCAATTGCAATAGCAGTTCACATGGTTGACTTCTCTATGACCATCAGCCAGATTCAGTTCAAACTTGGTGGAGATGTACTTTGGGAGGGTCTCTACTGAGTTTCAAATGGTCATGCTGCAGGGATTTTTTTCTGAGCACAGGACTGTCACAGTTGCTTTTATTTTTTTATTTTTGTTGGGGGGGGGGGTTGAGACTTATGGGTTGAATGTCAAGGTCAGCTGAGTACAAGCTGTTCACAGCCTGATTGTTAATACATAGCAATGTCAGCAAAATTTCTTTGTCCTGTGTACCTTGTTTTCATCTCACCCCAGCAGCTTTTGTGTAAGAAGACTGAAGCTTGACAAATTATAATTACACTTGCCTTGTCCTTTTCTTACCAGTGTGTAACGTGCATGTCAGCATTGTCTGTGGGGTGCGAGTAGGTGTGCTGTACATTGGAACCCGCAATGTGTTGCTGACAGTTCATACGCAGCCAATGGCCTGTTACTGGAGCCACTTATGCTTCGTCTTTTTTTTTTTTTTTTTTGTCTTTTGCACTTATCCTGTGCCTACTTGAAAAAAAAGCTTTGACTCATTGTTCTTTAGTTAGTGGCTACAGATAGGTAAGAATTATATTAGCGAAGTCTCATCAGGTGCCAAGAAGGTAAATGTGCCAGTTTACAAATATTAAAATGATTTTGGTCTACTTTTGGAGGCCTGCAGATATTATAGCAACAGTATGACCAGTTTTGTCCTCGGACTTACTCTTCACAGATTGAAGTGTAACAGACACGAACACCTCTTGCTACCTTACAGTTTCATGCACAAAAAAAATTATCTTCAATCGAGTGTTAATGAAGTAAAACTTAATAAATGAGTTAAATAACAAAGAAAATAAAAATTTTCCCATGAAAATTGTGTCATTACATTGAATATGTCGGATATCTGAATGTTATAATGGGATTTCACTGTAGTACATGTTACCACAAAGTAGAATCTCTCGATTGAGATACTTCAGACACCAAAGGCATTTTTGAGTACTCACTTGCTAAGGCTCATAAACTGAAATACATCAATGCAAGTGTTTATAAAGTACATTTTTGGAAAGGAAATTATCAAGTGTGACTATAATTTCTTTATTTTTTTGCAGTGAAAATTATTGATTCTAATTAGTGAGCTGAGTGCTGAGCAAACCTAAAACTCACTGGCAAACATGTCAAATGTCAGACCCCTAAACAAGTTTAGAAATAAGTTGTCTCAAGTTTATTCAAATTTCAATTTTTTTTCACAGAAATGATGAAGACAAAAGTACTCAAAATATGTGCCACCTCTCTTACGGTGATAAAATCGTTGAAAAATTTGTAGTTGTGTCATGTAGACAGTATAGTCATTGCGTAAAACTGATGTACAGTTACATTGTCATTATGAGCTCTGTCAGCGCTGAGAGTCAACAGCATTCCTGGCTAGACTTTAGGTATAATCATGGAGGGAAACTGTTGACCTGGACCATTCTTCAGAGGGAAAGGTGTTGACCTGGTCCATTCAGAGGAAAGCTGTTGATCTAGATAATTCTTCAGTGGAAAGCTGTTGACCTGGACCATATTTCAATGGAAAGCTGTTGACCTGGACCATTCTTCAGAGCAAAAGCTATTGACCTGGTCCATTCTTCAATGGAAAGCTGTTGACCTGGTCCATTCTTCAGAGGAAAGCTGTTGACCTGGACCATTCTCGAGAGTGAAAGCTGTTGCCCTGGACCATTCTTCAGAGTGAAAGCTGTTGACATGGACCATTCTCTAGAGTGAAAGCTGTTGACCTGGACCATTCTTCAATGGAAAGCTGTTGACCTGGACCATTCTTCAGAGTGAAAGCTGTTGACCTGGACCATTCTGCAGAGGAAAGCTGTTGACCTGGTCCATTCTACCTGGTCACAGTGCAACTGAGTGAATGGGTTTCCTTGATACAGGATTGGCGTAGTATGCCCAGCTCACGCCAAGGAAAGCTATTGACCTAGGATGTGCCATCATGAATTGTCTTACATACAAATCTCAGCGAAGCTGTTTACTACAACATATGAGAAATTTAATTCAAAATGTTGAGCAGGCAACAATTTACATGTGGGCCCTTTTTGGGTGGTTTGAGCAGGAAGGATCTACCAGTTTCTCCTTGAACCCAAATTGAGTTTAAGACTGAGTCCATAGCTTTCCTTTGAATGGGTTAGGTGATTCATGTCAAGAAATGCTGTTGACCTGAGGCATGTCATCAGGATTAGTCTTATGTGTAATTCTGGTAAAAAAGAAACTATTACTGTTTTAACTGGTCAAAAACATCGAAGCAGACATCATTTTAAAGCCAGACAGCTTTGGCAGATATAAAGGGGAAAAGAGTTAAAATGCAGGAACTTCCCATGCAACTCTTTGATTAGATTCATGCCTGTTGGCTGGTAAATTAAGCTGGTTGTTTGATATACAAACACACCTTTTGTGAGATTTTTGCTTTCTATTGGTAATTTACAAAGAAAGTGTGTATTACCATTGCCATTGGTTGGGATATTGCAATTATGTGGGTTTTTTTGTTTTTTTTTTTTTGGGTGGTGGTGTTGGGGGACTATTGATGTGATATTGGTATGGCCTTGATAACAAAGTCCATGCCGTTGTGCTTATTTTCATCAATAACAGTTTCTTTTGTGAAAAAACAACACAGGAAATATTGCCATGGAAGGATCACACCTAGCCGCTTTGATCATGGCTTTGTAGACGCGAGTTGGAAAAAAAAACTCTTCAAACACCATTAAAAGGTCCTCACAGGCCGTTAAAAGGTCCTGACAGGCCGTGGCCAATATTGTAAGAAGGTAGCAGTTTTAGCATCAAAATTGTGGGTCCAACAGAGCCAGTGTAGGAGGGAGATGTCAAATATGCGATGCAAGAAACTCATCTAAAGTATACATTTCGTCGACAAGAAAATGGATGCCCGTAATAAACTAAACACAACAATAAACTATTCATGAAACGAGTCCTGAGTTACCCTTCATACATGAAGATTTTGTCTTATTGTCAGTCAGCTTTGAAGTTTTTAATCTTGTTTTCGTTCTTTCAGTGAAAGAGATATAGATGTCAGCATTGTCGCAATAAGCCACCATGTGAGGAAAAAAAGATCTTCATGTTTTTACGTGTCATGCATACTATGAAGACAGATGATATTTTAATATTTTGCAATACGTTGTCAATTTTCGCCAGCAGTAATTTCCCAAAAAAGTGGGGATCATGGGACAGAAGCTATCACATAAATGTATGTATGTTATGCGCAGTGTTTTGTCAACTTAAGCCACCTGGCCAGGGAAACATATCCACCTGGTTGTTTCCATATGAAGTAGGATTTTTCACTTAACATGCTGAGTACCAATAAAAAAAAGGAAAAGGGAAAGAATCTATCTTGTTAAAAGTGGCGCTGTAAGATTCTGTCATCTTTTGGCAAAATTGTGATATACGAGGTGAATGTTAAAGGTGCATTTTACTATTCATACTTGGAGGTTCATGTGTCTTAGTGTTGCTTTTTTAATGTCAAATAGTGATTGATTATGTCAAGTTATTTTGTCATTACTACATGTACATAGGATTTCGATTTGTGCACAGTTCTCCCAGACCGAGCCAGAGGGGGTCGCAGGAATCCAGTCTACATATGCATTATATGTTACATAAGCAGTGGTAATTTCTAAATGCTGCGAGATTATAACTTCACAAACCAAGTCAGGATTGCTATGAATATAACGATTAGCAAAAGGCTGAGTCAAGTGGGAGGTTAGACACCTGTACGTCTATTGATGCTACTCCTTGTCTGCGCCGTGACAAATGTGTATAATCAAGTTCTTAGTGAAACTGACCACTTACCACGTTTCTTGTCCTTCACCAAGGCATTAAATGTTCGCGACAGACATCAGTACAAAAATTTCTGGGGGGAGGTAGTTTGTGCATTGTCGGATAGTGTAGAAAGACGCAACTCAAATTGATGAGTGAGCTTGGCCCCCTATTGGAGATGAAAACCATATAATTTGTGTCATTTATCTGCTATGTGTTCCGTCTGTACATCACCATAAATGGCTGTTACACTAGCTTACAGCATACTACCACACACACATTGATTTCCTTTCACGATGCAGCATTTTACTTAACGAGGCAGAATGCCGTGAGATTTTGATAAGTGAACACAAAATCATAGCAAGTGTGAAACTCGTGGTTGTCATGATTGAAAATGAGTGACCTTGACCTAGATTTGGTAATGTGTGCTTGTCCAGCCAGCTGAAAGAGAAACTTTTACAAAGGGCACCTAAACCACAGCTGTTCTTCAAGATCAGATCTATGTCAGGTACAATTCTGTCTCCTGCCTTTCAATTCTTCATACAGCTGATGTCCCAGTTAAAGTATGTTAGATAATCATGCTAATGTTATTATGCATTGCCTGTAAGGGAGTGGGTGGGTTGCTGTACATAAAGTGTTTAGTCTCTCCCTCTCCACCGCCACTTCATATCTTTTTTCCCTATATTTCTGTCCCTTCTTCTTCATAATTTGGTACAGATAATCTATGGTTCTGGGACATTTTTCCCATATAATAATATTTGACCTTGATGTCAAAGGTTAAGGTCAAGTCCTTGTTGCATTTTTCTGCTGACTCAGCAATTTTCAAAAATTGGCTTTTACCTTCTTGATGGTGCAGCGTGAGCCCAAGGTTACTCAAAACATTAATAGGAAAGAACCTGTGTGCTTTCAATTTACAGTAAAACCTGTCTATTGCGGACACCTGTGGTTCTGGCAAAAGTGTCCTCAATAGACAGGTGTCCACAGTAGGCAGGGGCTGAACTTTTGGGATCTCAGAGTACATTTACTCTCAGTTTTTGTACATTATGCCCTGACACTTTACTCAAACACATCTTAACTTGGGATTTTACAGTTTTTATCTTTTAAGGGAAAAATTGTGTATGTATGGGCTAACCAGGCTAAAGAAAGTTTGCGTAATTTCTTTTACTAACAGAAAAGAAACAAACAACAAACATACCACAGGGATATCCTATCCTTTGAATACAGTATAACTGTATGTGCCATTGTTACAAATTGTGAATAACTTCACATGAGTCTCAGTGGGTCCTTAGGCTTAATGATTGATCTATGGAGCTTAATTGTTTGTAGACAGAGAAAGTGTGAGCAACTCACTCAATAGGAGCACCAGTGCTCAGAGACACCTGGCATGTTTGTTGAGGCATTGCAGCCTAACTGCTTGGCTGAGTGAGCTTATTATGTGTTACAGGTCACTGAACAATGGATTAATTAGTCTTTGATTCCAGCTTAACATGCACGGCATTGTTCAAGCATTACAACTTGGAACATAACAAGTTGCAAAAAATACATCGCTATATTGTGTCCGCAATAGACAGGTTGTTTTTGCATTTGGTACCCCCAAAAGTGTCCGCAATACACAATAGACAGGTATCACCAATATGAAAATGACTTAAAAATATTCGGTTGTGGCCAAAACTGTCCGCATTAAGCAGGTGTCCGCAGTAGACAGGTGTCCGCAGTAGACAGGTGTCCACAAGAACAGGTTTTACTGTATATGGTTTATTTTGAACCTGCGTGACCTTGAAAGGTCAAACAACATACATTCCTGTTGATTGCCATTTAAGTCATTGGGGATTGCAATGCTAATTCACATTTTCAACTTCTCCACAACAATTGGCCAGATTAATTTCAAACTTGGTGGGGATGTACAGTGGGTAAGCATCTGCCAACTATGTTCAAATGGTCATGCTCCAATTATTTTAGGATTTTTTATGTTTTTTTTCATGTGATACTTAGGGGATGCATAATGTTTTTTGCATGCAACACTCGATTCTCGTTTGTTTGAATAGTTTGCCTACTTAAAGACATACCTGTGTGTTTATCACTTCCAAAAGGTTTGGTTTGAACCAACTGGAGATTTCATCTATCAATTTCCTGCAGTCATTATCCCCCCCCCCCCCCATTTTGAACTTGTCTTACAGTCTGACTGTTCCTTCTACTGTTCTGTCTGTTGGCAACAGAATCCTTGCGAGCAAGGTAAGTCATGATTCACAGCCAACATCAGACTCAAATTTACCTTTAATTGTACCTCACCAACATTTCGTGACCTGATTGCACTTTGGTGACCTTGAATTCCTGTTCAAGGCCACAGCACCCCTGTGTATGCAATGCAGGCAGAAACCAGCTGAGTGCAATGGTGATAACTGTTGCAGGAATGATATTGCTTGGTGGCTTATCAGTAGCTTATCCATTGAATGGTGACAATTTTGTTTCGAAAATGTATCGGCAACTTTTGTGTCGTCTGCGTTCACATGATAGTATCGTGTGTCCTTGTTTGCAAACCGATGCGTTTGTATATAAAATGCCCTATATTTAATCTGCAGGCAGATTTCAAAGCCTACTGCAAAAAGCATGTAACTTCTGTCATAATTTATGGCTTTTCTTTATGAGAGGAGACACGGAGGTTTTAATCATTGAATGTGGATGGTCGGCCATTGTCAGGCTCCATTAAGTGGGCCACATCCTACCACACTCAACGTTTTCATGCATTAAACATGTTTCTCTACCTGGGGATATGAGCTTTTTGGATGAAAAATGAATTCTGTTGGCAACACAATCAAGTCCGTTATACCAATATAAATTTAAACCAAGTGATTTATGACTGTTATTGATGATTAGTGAATGATGCTGATGTATGCTGCTTTGATAGTTCAGGGGAAACATGAAGGCTGGAAAAAAAATCATAAAGTGAGAAATATTGTTCATGTAAAACTCATTAGGGATCATTTCAAAGTGGATTTGCTGGGTAACAAAGGGAGATTAACTGCTTTTAAAGATTTAAAAAAACAAAATTGTTGGGTTTTGAGCCAACCCCAAATGGGCTTGTCAGACTGCCATATGCTCGAAGGGATGACAGAGATATGTTTTGGTTGGGTTTGACTCATGATTTCCTTTTATCACATTAGGAAATAATCTACATCTCTGTTGAATTTTCCGTGAAATGTTTAGTCTGTAGTCCAAACTGTAAAGTAGATAATGCCATCCTCACACCACAAAATCGACACAGTTCTGCCTGATGGGGACTATTTCTGTATTCCTTTCTTCCAGGTGTGATTTCAGGAATTCATGCAAAGTAGGCTGAGAAGATCTTAGCTGGTAGAAACACCGGTTAATGATGACTGTGTCATTACACTGTTGTAAACCTTTTGCCTTACACTTGGTTTCCCAGGATAGTGTTTTCCCTTATGTGTGGAAGGCAATGGATGTATTTCACTCTAGCATGCACTCAGACAAGGAGCCACACCATAGCTGTACCTTCAAATAAATGAGACAAGAATTCTTGGCAGTCTGTGGACACTATTGACTGGGGACAATGTACAATGGGACTTGTTCAGTGGAAGCTTGCAGATGGGGTCAACAGCTCATCTCGGTGTCCTTTGGGCGCTACAGTTGGTCAAAAGTTTGCTGGGGATAGCGATCAGCTATTTTCTTCTCTCAGAGACTACAGGCTCGCTGGTACTCGAACAAACAATCTGCATGTATTTACAGGGAATTTGAATAGATCTTGAATCATCACAATGCCTTAGTACATGCCACATAAGACCGTCTCTACTGAAAAGTGGTCATATTTGGCAGGTAGTCTTCAAATACGGGTAACGTTAGTAGGAAAATGAACTATACCATTATGAAAAGGTGATCTTAAGAAGAGATGTGGTTGCTCATGAGAGATAGTTGATGATAGAGGGTCTGTGGCTTCAGGCAAAGTTGATGATAGAGGGTCTGTGGCTTCAGGTAAAAGCTGATGACAGACAGTCTGTGGCTGCAGGCGAAAGTTGATGACAAGAGGGTCTGTGGCTGTAGGCAAAAGTTGATGACAAGAGGGTCTGTGGCTTCAGGCAAAGTTGATGATAGAGGGTCTGTGGCTTCGAACAGGTAAAAGCTGATGACAGACAGTCTGTGGCTTCAGGCAAAAGTTGATGACAAGAGGGTCTGTGGCTTCAGGCAAAGTTGATGATAGAGGGTCTGTGGCTTCGAACAGGTAAAAGCTGATGACAGACAGTCTGTGGCTGCAGGCAAAAGTTGATGACAAGAGGGTCTGTGGCTTCAGGCAAAAGTTGATGACAAGAGGGTCTGTGGCTTCAGGTAAAAGCTGATGACAGACAGTCTGTTGCTGCAGGCAAAAGTTGATGACAAGAGGGTCTGTGGCTGCAGGTAATATTTGGTCACAGAGGATCGGTGAATTCAGGCAATCTACTTTTTTGTATGAGTGCAACAATGAGTGTAACCTTGTGTTTCAAATTGACATTTATCATAAATATATGTAGAGAGAGACTTTATTTATTGAGGGTGACTCAGTTAGCATTTGCATGCTAATCTCCCCTGGGGCCCTCAAATAAAAGCATACATCAAGATATGTACATGTATAGCTGACAGAGACTGTCAACACAAGGTAGAAGAGGTACAATATAAGAACTCAAAATAAAAGAGCCACAATACAATACAGTTACAGTAGTGCTCAATAAGATGCAACAAAGATGCTCAGTTCATCCTCAAACGTTTCAACTTGTGAGTTTTACATGTATCATGCATGATAATCATTAAAATTTGAATGCCAAAAGGTCCCAGCAAAATAAACTTAGGAAAAATTTTAAAAACAAACAGAGACTGAAACAAATCAGACTCCTTGAGAAAAATGTTCAATATGAAAGACAAAATTCAGCTGTCATGTATATGAGGTTGGGCCTTCATGTGGTACCAGTAAACTTTTGGTATGAAACATTTACCGATAAAAATTTTGGTTCCAAACCTATGGGACCAATAAAATTGTTGGTGCCAAACAAGTAGGACCAATAGAACTTTTGCTGCCAGACATGTGTCAATAACTATGTGCTGCCAAGGTCCAATATTCTGCATGCTATCTGCCATACATGTGGATCTGCATGGTCGTCAGCATGTGTGTACTTCACATTACTTGCTGTGATTGGGAAAATTCAGCAAGACCTCCTCCTCTTGGAATGAAAGGCTTACCATAACAAAGCAGTGCAGCCCTGAATGACTTCCAAGCACAAATGGTCCACTCTGAGACCAGAGGTGCATGATGGGAGTAAAGCAGAGTTCACATGGATGGGAAATAACAGGGCAAGGGTGCAGGATCTATGAGAAGCATTAAATGTGACTGCTATTGGAGATAAAGTGGCCTTGTCACTTGGGAGTAATATTTTTTCGGTGATGACGGGGGTTGTAAGATCGATTCCAGTCTCGTCCATGGGTAGTGCCCCCTTACTGCTCTGCAAAGTTTTTGGTGTGTGTGTGTGGGTTTATTTTTGGGAGAAAATTGCATGAGGACTACGATGACAAGGCTTTCGGGTTTGATGGATGAGGGAAAGGTGGACTTTGCTTGCTTTCACAGAAAAGTGTCCACGTGAATTGGCTCGTCTGGCAGTCTTGACATGATTGTAGTCCATTTTACAACACCCTGGATGTCATTTGTGAAGAATGGCATGGCCTCAACACCGCGTCCCATGAAATGTTATCGGCGAGGATGGACTATGAAGGTGCGGACTCAGCAGGCCGGCTATTTCCACGCGATTGTATTATTGACATTTGAAGGGTGGCCGGCAAGGTGCAATATAAATGGACACTAAGTTTTTAAGTACACTGGCGATTTGCTGTAAATGTTACCAGTATCAGAGGCAGCTGTAAGCTCTTTGCACAGACCTTTGTGTATTGAAACTCCTCGACACAGCAATGCTGACCCCCAAATGGTGGATTTATGGTATGGAAGAGCCGTATAGTGCTTACATTCAATGGTGTTTTGTCCCTCAAAGTATAGCCACGGCTGTGCAGGGGACTGGCTGAAATGAGTCTAACCTAAGGCAGCGCCCGGCTGTGTTGTCCATGCGGATCCTGCCAGAGCTGGCTGTGGGCACAGTACGCCGTGCTGCCTTAGTGTGGATGCCTTGATTGAGCCATGACAAAAAACACAACTGAATCATCATTAAAGTCTAGTTGTGTGAGGAGAGGGCAGTACCTGAAGGGGCAAGAGCTGTGGTGATAAGAGGCAGACGGAGGAGAAAGCTGTATGATCACTCAGTGGAGTCTGTATTATCAGCCTGTAGCTCTGGTCATTGTTATTTTAGCGTGATTTGTGATTGAGGCTGGCTGTAGGAATTGAAGATGACCTTCCTCGATGCTGGTACTCCATGACAATATAGCTCTTAGTATTGTGTGACAGCCGGCCCGAGCACATGGAAATCCCCACGGGCTGAGACCACGGGGTCAAGCTCCCGTTCGAGCCACCATCTGACCTTTACCGCACAGACAGCAGAGAGAGCATTGCAAGCAGATGTCACGGAAAGCGAGACAAGCACTGGTGGGGAGTTGAAGGCCACCATACGCCAACTGCTTTATTAAAGAATAATGAATTAAACAGACCAGGCATGCCACAAGGAGCCAATTGTTCTATTGCCATTTTACAGCATGGCAACCCTTATCAGGAAGTCACAGGGGCCATAGACGCTCGGCTGGAGGCTTCCATCCCTTTTGCCAGCAATTAGTCTCACTTTTAACCGGCATTATCCGTGCGCAAGCCTCTGCCATTGTCCATACACCATTTCCACTCTCTATCCATACCATATTCTCCTTTTGTTCATTCGCCTCGTTTGGTCAGTATTCATGGCAAATTCCTCGCAGGTACATAGTCAGTGTGGATTTATTGTGTGCGGAGCTGGCATTGTGCAATGCGTAATTGATAATGCCAAAAGGAAAAGTGGTGGTCTGGTTATGCATGATGACAATGTATGTGACTGTCAGAATCCTCTAGAAAAACACAGACAGACAGGGAGGGAGGGAGGGAGGGAGGGAGGGGGAGAGAGAGAGAGAGAGAGAGAGAGAGAGAGAGAGAGAGAGAGTCACTGCAAACTATCTTTTCTTTCTCATCTTGTACTATCCACTGACTACTGGGATAATTAAACTATAATTACACATATGGATTTCTTATAAAAGAGCAAAATATTAACATGCCAGGTTTAAAATAACACGTTTTTTCCTCTCTGGCGTGTCATACTTTAGCTGAGCTTGTAGTTGCTGAAGCATGACTGGCCAGAGAATGCCAAAACCACCAACCAAGCCCAACTGTGATTTGGCTTAAACTTTTAAAAAAATTTTTTTTGCAACAGTTGACTGAAAATGAGAATTGCAGTCACTGTGCAATTTCAGAAATTTATTGTTGGTGCCTTTGTTCGGTCAAGGTTCCACATCCTCCATGTCTGGGTCTTGCCCATTTGAGGCTCAGCTCTTCGATAACTTTAAGTGGTCAAGGCTCAACATCCTCGATGTCTTTGACCAGTTAAGGTTCAACATCCTCGATGTCTTTGACCAGTCAAGGTTCAACATCCATGATGTTTTTGACCAGTTAAGGTTCAACATCTTTGATGGTTTTGAGTGGTCAAGGTTCAACATCCTTGCTACCATTTGGTGGTCAAGGTTTAAAGCCCCTGCCATTATTAATACTTGTGTGATACCTGTCACCATTGACCAGCAGTCACATGTATAGATACCTGAAGATACAGCCCTAAGATAACATGTTTTCATATAAAACACTTAGGAGCACAATCGTTTTCAATAGCTTACGCAGGAATATTTATTAATTCAATGCACATGATAGGATGTCTCAGTAGCACCGCCTAGGGTTGTGGTTGTCAAGCAGGGGTTTCACTGTACAACATTCAGGCACATGATTAGGTTTTGGCAGATCAGGCATAGAAATTTATTAATGCACACTGCAGGAAATAAGCCCAGTGCCATTTCCTGCTGATGCTATCCTTTCTCCTCGCTGAGATGACATTTGCTGACAATTTTCCGCATGGAAACACAAAGATACCATGGAGAATTTGGTTTAATATTTGTGCAAAAGTGGTAGAGAAGAGCCTAATTCTCCCAAAGTCCCGGGTATCAGCTTTACCCCCCAGCTGGTGCAGCTGCATAATTTGTCCAGACACATCCTAGGAACAGTCGTCGTGGTAGCAATTTTTGGCTGGAAATAGTGCATAAAAAGGGACCACTGCATGTATAATGGGTAATTAAGAGCCCTGTTGCCTTAAGCACCCCCTCCTTTGTCACTCTCAGAAAGTTCTTTTAGTGTCAAGCATGTTATATTTTACCATTATTTTGATGGGACATGGCTGATTATGTACTGATGGAAGTGTAGGTATTGAAACAAGTCATCATTTTGAGAACAATGTACTAAACACAGTGACTCTTAATCTGAATAATATAGAATCAATGCGTGGAAGACCATGTGGTCTTATATTGATGGAATAATATGCTCTATAATAACATCTGGAATGCTAAAATCCACATTTATTATCATGCTTGAATAAAATCATTTCAGTCAATTTGTGACCTCGAAAGAAATAGGATGTGAAAATACATTTAATCATAAGCACTTAGTGAACTTTTCATTGTAAAATCAAGGCAGTTGTGACAATCCATTTATTGCTGGTAATTCCCATAAACCTTATGGATGTATCTGCATGCAACTTTTTCCCGTTGAAAGTGATCAGAAATGGTCTCGCTTGGTAACTGTTGTGCCCTTTTGATTTATTTTTTTTTATGAAGAATGACAGATGATCAGTCAAGAGCTTTTTGTGATGTACCCTCAGTGCACCACTGACAGCTGTTGACCTAGAACCCAAGGGTTAAAGCTGCAGTAATGTCTGATAGTACTTTGACTTTAATAGTCCCAAGGGTTAAACTACAGTTATGTCTCGTATTGCAATTCTTTAGGAGTTAAGCTACAGTGATGTCTCATATTCTAGTTGACATACATGTAGTTCCCAAGGGATTAAGCTAGAGTAATATCTGATATTGCAGTTGACTTAGAACCCAAGGGTTT
This sequence comes from Hermodice carunculata, assembly GCA_964020975.1. Lineage (NCBI taxonomy): Eukaryota > Metazoa > Annelida > Polychaeta > Eunicida > Amphinomidae > Hermodice > Hermodice carunculata. The sequence continues at coordinate 8,051,190 of OZ026622.1, forward strand.
AAGCTAGAGTAATATCTGATATTGCAGTTGACTTAGAACCCAAGGGTTTAAGCTAGAGTAATATCTGATATTGCAGTTGACTTAGAACCCAAGGGTTTAAGCTAGAGTAATATCTGATATTGCAGTTGACTTAGAACCCAAGGGTTTAAACTAGAGTAATATCTGATATTGCAGTTGACTTAGAACCCAAGGGTTTAAGCTAGAGTAATATCTGATATTGCAGTTGACTTAAAACCCAAGGGTTTAAGCTAGAGTAATATCTGATATTGCAGTTGACTCAGAACCCAAGGGTTTAAGCTTGAGTAATATCTGATATTGCAGTTGAGTTAGTCCCCAAGGGGTTAAGCTATAGTAATGTCTGACAGTGTATTTTTTTGTTGAAGCCATTGATGACTATCCATGTAATTTATGAGCATATTGATATTTTGTCATAATGAAAACATATTGACGATGAATTGAATCTTGACGCTATTCATACTGCTATATAAAAAAAAAATCTGCACCCTTGATTAATGGTTTATGTCATGACGTATATATACACACACACACACACGCATACATCATACATATAGCATACACACACATATATACACATACATACACATACTTACATTTGTTTTGAAGTTTTGAGAGATGCACACGGTGACAAGTTTTCAATTTACTGTTATTCACTTACTTTTAAATATATTTGTATACATTTATTCTGTCTGTCTTAACGTTTTTGTCCTCAACCCCGCTAAGTATCAAATGTCCACAGCTTCAGAAGTTGGGATGACATGGCCAGGGTCAACAACCTTCTTGGGCGGGGGTTTGGTACCTAGTTCCTGACCCTGACCACAAAGTTCAAGGGCATGAGGGTCAACTCTTTCGCTGCCGATTTCAGCTGAAGTCAGCGTACTGAAAATGAACTGCGCTGACTTACGACAAAAGTGCTAAGGCTCATCTTCCTTGTGAATAGACCTGTCATGCAAGTACAAGTGTGCCTGTAGTCACACACAGTATAATCAAGCCAGATCAGCAGTTTTCTTCGGCTCGCTTAAGGTGTCGCACCCAAAGCGCACTGAAGAAAACTTTTGACACAGTCCAAAATGTGCTACTGAAACTGTTAACGTATGTCAAAGACATGTGCTCGCATGTAAAGCCCACATGCCATCATATGCTTGTTGCTTCATGATTTTGTGGCATGGCAGATATCACAGAAAATGCCAACACACAAAATATGATGAATTTATATCATTGAGGTTTACACCAAAATGAATTGTCACGCAGATAAATGATCAGGTATTTTGCCACAGAGTGATCAAGTTCCCGTTTATCTGATTGTGATATTTTTTTAAAAAACAAATAATAATTCAGACACATCAGTTGTCGTGACAATGGAGTCAAATGTAGCTTGCAATGTTGCGAAATCTGTTACACTTGTGGGCAGAAACATTATTAGAAAAGTGTGAAATTTCTGCATGTAGTATTTTCTGGCCATTCGGAGATGAGGCAGGTTTCAAAAGCCTGTTATTCACCCTTTGCTTGACAGTGCAGGCACAATAATGCCATAACTTTGAAAATTGTCTTTTTGATCGGTGATAGACCGCAGTAAGCCCAGCAGAAATGTTGCAGGGAAGGAAGTAAATGAATAAATAAAAATTTCACTTTATTGGGAGCAAGTCAGTGGAACAGTGTTATGTTGGACAGGGATCTCCACATGAGTCAACAAACTGTACGTTATGATAAAAGCTAGCCAAAACACTTTGGTCTGGACTAATATATATGTGTGTATATATATATATATATATTTATATTTATATGTATATTTTAATTACAGCAATTAAAAACATTGGTACCATATTTTACACAGTTCATCTCCATCACATGCATCAATTCCTCTATGAGTTTTTTATAGTCTCGTCGACTGTGTGGTTATGGTACTGTACTGGATCCCGTTTGGCGTCTTACTCAGTTTTCGTGAACAGTATTTCAAAAAGACATCCTTAAAGGTCTCCCTAAATTGTCGACTCATTATACAGTATAACATAAAGTTGACGGCACTGTTGATAAGCACCAGTATGTCCCATACATCTCCCAGAGGCACGTACACGTTATTGAAGATGTTGCTGTCAATTCCACTAAGAAATGCCAAAATTCCCTGTGGAAGTTCAGCAACCACAAAGCACAAAACCACGGCCACCAGCATAGCAGTTGTACGATTGTGCTCATTTGTACGTTCAGATTCTGCACGCTTCCCTTGTGATTTGAGTTTTTGCCGCTTCTTATTGGCTAAGTGCATGGCACGTATTAGCAGAGCACTAAGTGCCGACAAGAGCACACATGGCGCCACCTTGAGGACAACGCCGAAAAGCCAGTAGTTGAAAACAAGATGGGAGGCAGAAACGAAATCATTTTGCTTGAACCAGTAGCCCTGTGGTTCTTTGCTTGGCTTGTATAAAACGTAATTGGGGATACAAAACACGATGGTAGAGAGAAATACAGCCAGAATTGTCAGCTTGGCCCGTTGTAGGTTGCATAGTTTTGGGCCCAGAGTATGATGACAAACAACAATATACCTAAAGACAGCCAGAGCAACTGTCAGCCACATAGCAATGGTGTGGCACGTAATGATAAAGTGCGTGTTGAAGATCAGGTAAATGATCCAGCCTTTTGGATGTTTTGCCGTTATGTTTGGTTCAGAGATACAGTAGAAGTAGAGGGCGTTTGGAAGGTAGGATATCATAGTCATCATGTCGGCGATAGCTAGAGCGGTTAAAATGTAGTTGGTTGACGTTATCATGTTTTTCTGCGTTAATACCACGACATTCATAATGTTTGATATGATTCCAAAAATTGAAACAATAATGCTGACATATCCATGGACTCCAGCGTACCAATTGCTGAAAATATGAATGGGGGTATTCTCTGGATGCGGGTGAACGGGTCCTGTTTTGCTAGGGCTTTCACTATAATTCATATCCAGTAGGTCAGTTACATTTGCACCCATGACACTGAAAGTGAAGTTGTCAGTGCTGGCCATGGATGCACTGACCAGGAGTGTGGACACCGTTGATGACATACTTTCGTTCATCGTTCCTGTACTTTCCAGCATAAACAAGTAATCAGTGAGTCAACTCCCAGCTAAACGAGATCCTTAAGTATCGTATCCCAGACACAACTCCTAATCTGCAGCATTACCTGGTGAATTTACCATAGCCATAGTCAGCCATTGTTACCAACAAAGATGCACAGGTGATCATTCGTTGCCCCATCTGGTGGGCTTCATGTCAGGTTCAGCTTTTGTTTTTTTATGGTAGGCTTGAAAATGCAGAGACTAATTCCTAACATTAGGTTTGTTGAAGCATGTTGCGGGCGGTTGTTGTGCAGAAGTTAAGCCAGCGCCAGCAGGTAAGAACGTCAGGCAGAGTTAGTTTGAAATGGGACCGATGGTTCACTCACGAGACCTGTGCGGTACACACAAAAGCCATTACCTGGTCTTGTCTATTGACTTGACAGCCCTCTTCAAATTAGCCAGGCTCGATAGTTTCCAAATCAGGAGCATGCACTCCGGGGCCTGCCACTTGGCACCTTTTCCCGTTTCTGGCACAACACGTGTCTTGTGCTGCTTGGTCAAGGTCAGTGGCCTGCCTGTACAATAGCGGGCTGGCGTCTGGCAAGAACACAACCCCCGCAGTAATCCACAATGCAGATCAATTGTATGTTTTTCCTCCGTAGTTTGACGAGCACTCGTAGTCCACACAACCAAAGATAGACAAGTGTATCTCCCAATCAAGAACCATTCACTGTAGCCTCCTGGGGTGCAACATCCCTCAGTAACAATAAATGAAAATCCTGCATTTGCAGATGATTACTTTGTAAATTAAACAAAAAAAAAAATCCTTTAAGTTGCTGTTTATCTATGTATCTTTTTCATTTCATGCACTTTACAGATGGAACTTTTTTTTTTCCAAGGAGAGCATGGTCTCCAGAGTTAGAAGTCCCACTACCTTTGGTTCAGATACGAAGAGATCGTGACTTTTCCACTGCTCAGCTTTTGTTGTAATGTACTGGCTCCTCTAAGTTGTGACGTTCTCAGTCACTTGAGTCGGCAGTGAATTATCCAACAGCGTTTCCCTTATGTTGATATGCAGGAAAACTGGTTGTGTAAGTATCCAAAGGGGTTGGAGGTACGTAAGTACAGAACCAGGTCTCAGAACATCCGTCCCAGTGCGGAGCACATCTTCAATTACAGCATCCCCTGGAACAACAAAACGGAAACATGGAGGTATAGATTATTTAATAAAAGACAGTCTCTTTATGGTGATGAACAGACGCAATCTCATTCTGACGATAAAATATTTAGTCTGTAATTTCTTTCAATCATAAATAATCAACTCTGAAATTGTGACTGATGTTATTCTACCTTGAGAATAATTAATTATTTCGATGTGAATTTTCCATTATTGTTTACGAGGTTTGAAGTCATCCACAGCATCGGGTAAATCATTAAACTGGTAACCGTGTGATTTAATGATAAAATGTCCATTTTGAGCTTGCTTTGTTATGTGCAGTGGTGTGGTGCAGTATTTGTGCTGTTACTGGTTCATGTGTGTCAGGCCTCGACTGATTGTTTTGCTGTTCAGTGTCAATCTGGAAGCAACCATACTGCCATTTGTTCACCCGCTGTTGGGAAAGTGAAATTGTGGGCGGGTATGAAAAGTGCAACCTGAATTACTGGATGTCGTAGTAGAATTAATGCTTCGTGAGGTCAGGGACACATAGAGACAATACAGTAATACCTGCTATAGAGACCACCCTCTCTAGTCTGTATAACTTTGTGTTTTGTTCAATTTTTGCTGATACAATGTACTCTGACCCGTGTCTTAGATGTGAAGACCATCTCTTGTCAGAGATCGTGTGTCTATATGAGACACCCTGGTCGGCAGGCTATTGTGACACTGCTATTTAAAATTGCCTGTACTGTCCACTGAAAAGTGGTTTCATATTACACCTGGTCTTAAAATAGAGGTAAATCCGCCCATACCAGACCAATTTGGCTGTGAAAGGGATAATTTTAAATAGCAAGCAAGTGTAGAATACCGTACAAGGGCCAGCCACCTTAATGGGGCCATTGATGGCTCAGGCAGGAAGAGCAATACCAAATAGCAGATGCGGTGAAACCTGTTTTGAAAGACTAGTTCTAGGGATGGCCACATTTTGGTCTCGCAAGAAAGGTGGTCTTCTATATGAGGTATAAATACGAGGAAAAAGTGCAATCCTGGAAAAGTGTTCATGCAGCTGTTGGAGTGGTCACAAGATGGGGATACTAGGAGAGAAGCTGACATATACCGGTCACCAGCTCGTCAGTTATTACTGGTCATACAGGGCAGGTGGTCTTTATGTGCAGGTAGTATGAACATGGATCAGGTAAAGTGCCTGCCTTTGACCAAAAAGTATAGTCCAACCAGCAAGGTGATTTTGTTTGCCACCAAAAAAGTAATGCTGGGTATTTGTGATGTACCTTTTGTGAAACTTGTGGTTTGAACGTACTGTTTTGTGAGCGCCTGTGTTGTAACTGCATTTTATTGTTGTGACCTGTCAAGAAGGCCAACCTGTCCTTGATGACAATTGCTCAGCTTTTATGGTAATCAATTAAACACGATTTTCGTGAAAACATGTACACGTTGTTATTGTAGGGTGATGTGCATGGACAGAGATGAACACTATGGCAGAATTCATAAATTGTAGCTAGTTGTTATTTCAGCCTCTGGATTTGGGAATTAGCTCAAGGTACGGTTCATGTCCACATGATGCGATGTGTGCCGAAGCACTCCAATGACGCATAAAAAGCCCAGCTCAGATTTCCAAATGCAAGTCCATTTGTGGGTCCTGGATAAAATTAACGATGTACCACAGGACTAATAACATACTGTATATATGATATATGTGATACAACAGTTCACTTCAACTTCCTTATACTTGTCTCAGCTGGCAAAAGGGACTGCACTTGCACCACTGAGCTCTCTCTCTCTCTCTCTCTCTCTCTCTCTCTCTCTCTCTCTCTCTCTCTCTCTCTCTCTCTCTCTCTCTCTCTCTCTCTCTCTCTCTCTCTCTCTCTCTCTCTCCCTCTCCCTCTCCCTCCCTCCCTCTCCCTCTCCCTCCCTCCCTCCCTCTCTCTCTCTCTCCCTCTCCCTCCCTCCTAACTGTGATATGTTTATCAGTAGTGAAAAATGATTTTAACTGTGATTAGCACTTTAAAGGTTAACCCTTTCCCCCTTAAACAGGTCAAAAGTGGATATTGATCATGAGCAGTTCACTTCCATGTTTTTTATATAATTTCAGTAACCAGTGAAGATGAATTTGAATGAGATTTGTCCATGATATCTACCGTGATCACAGACCCGCAGGTCAACAACTTTTGTGCACAAGGCCAACAGCTTTCCTTGCTATTGGTCCATGCTAAGGAAAGCTGTTGATTCGATCTTAATTCAAGGGGAAGGGGTAAAGCGGGTTGTGATTCGTAAAGGAAACTTCCACTCAGAACCTGGGTATGTCTCCATTATCTTTTTTGAACCAAGAAATTTCTCTCTTTGATATTATCATCTTTCAATAAATCATGTAACCCAGAAGAGTATATTTTAATGGTGTAGATAGACAACATTCATGAAGGGAACTCTCCAAAACCCCAGTGCCAGCTCTTGTCCAGACACACGCAGTTACACCATGGTGAAAATAACCAGAGCAAAGTACGGACTCCATTGTCTACTTTGCACACAAGTTCCAGTTTATTGCGCGTCTGTGTTGCCAGGAGAAGACTGCCAGACATTGCATTAGGACAAAAGTACACAGGTATAGGCAGATGAGCTGGAAGAAAACAATCACAGCTTGTCAGCTGTGTCCAAACTAGTCAACTTCAATGCGCAACTTGATGGTCCTTTACCTTTGTAGTTTGGGTGGTCGGACCTAACAGAAGCGTGATTGCTTAATTAGAAAAACTTGTTGTCGGCAGACACAAGTTGTCTTGCAAAGGACCTGTTATTGCATCCCGTCTGCCCTGTATAGAAAGATTGCCATTTTTTCTCTGCTGGCAAAGCAATCTTGTTTGATCTGTTCACCATTGGATGAAGTTGCTACAACTTTTTACCATTAAAAATTACCAGCAAGCATCTGATACCATAACCATGGCCTGCCTCTTGTTTAATCACTGAAAATTTAAACACACCAAAATAAAGCAATTTACAGTCGTATACCATCAGTCAACAGCTTTCTTTGGTGCAGCCTGGTGCCAGCTTGCACCAAAGAAAGCTGTTGACTCAACCCCAGAGGATTACATCCTTTCTTTCTCCAATGGTCTTGGCAGATGGGTTTTTACACTGCCCGGGAAGTCTTGCTCCAGGTGTCAAGGCAGTTGAAGCATAACTTGCCTGGCAGTGTAAAAACCACTGACTTAGGATGAATCATCTTCAGTTGGTACTTGATAGAAAACTCTCTATAAAAGGAGTTTAAGCATATGATTCTTATAATGATTCAAGGTGTACATACATAGGAAAATCTCTTATTAAAATGAAGCTAAGAATACATATAGAAGTCTGTTGTTAATATCGAGTGAACAAAAATATGGAGTAAGCCCTCATTGATATAGACATATAAATACAATGGAAGATCTGTGATTAAAATGGAGCTACATGTATGAATAAACAGAAAACCTGTCATGAGCTGATGGAGTGGTGAAAACACAAGAACATCTGTTAGTATGTAGTATGGAAGTACAAATACACCCCCACCCCACCCCCTAAAAAATCTGTCACTACCTTGCAGGTTTGAGTACAAGGAGGAATTTCTCAACAGTATGAGATGAATTTTAAGAGTGCCCATCTCTCACCGTGGGTAATACCATGTGGTCTTATGGTCTGCACGCAGGTTCGGCTATGGCCATTTGCTGACATTGCATAACCGGTCAGTTTGTGTTTTAAACCTAACAAGAAGATTTTGCACTGGTTCTATGCAGTCAATGTAAAAAAGATTGCAATAAAGACAAAAAGAATGTGTTCAATGTATAAAATTGCATTGTAGTCTCATCTGCCATTGGAAGATGGCTTCTTTCCCCATTAGATCAATGCTGGGTCAACAGCTATAAGCCGCATGCTGAGGAAATCTGTTGCCTCAGGAACAGTGTTGTCTCAGTATCTTTCAGTTGCAATTCTCTTTAACAATGTTTCCTAATTTCGTAATTTCAAGAATAAAAACGAGATGTTTGACAGTGTAATCCTCTTTGAGAAGGAAAAATAAAATCAGCCGACACCTTTTGTTTTTCTTACTATAGTGCTATTTTTAGGTGACAAATGTTGCAAAGTCAAAAATTTTTACTTGAGAACTTTCCATACAGTGTTTCCTTTGTTGTTTTTGAATCAGCAAAAGTGTATTTCACATTGGTGTGGCTCAAAAGAAAAAAAAATAAGAAAATTGGCACATAATTTTCAAAGTGTCATTGGATATGTGGTGTTGTCATACATTGAGCAACTTTACAAGTGTGGCTGGCTCTTTGATACATCAATGAGTAGCATTACTTGCTTGGCAAAAAAGAAAGAAAAGGAAAAGAAAAAGGTAATGTTGTAGAGATGGCCTTAATTAAGAACAGGGGCTGTTATTTCCAGGACAGTTGAGTATGCAAGGCCATGTTCTGGATTCTGTTGTTTGTCTCCATACAACAAAGGCGCATATCCCCTGCACTAGCTCCACCTTGCCATGACCTGACCACAGGGAGCGGGCCGTCAGACCATCTTCACCTGCAGTTCATCAGCACAGGTCTTGGGGGTTGTGTCAGATCTCCTTTGAAACTGTGACCGCCGTTCATGATCACAGTGGCTGGTGGCTAGATTATGCTATTCTCTGTCAGTGATGCCATTAAATCATTGTTGGAGTCATCACTCTCTGGCGTATCCGTCAGATCCACTGTCATGCCCTGCAATCTGAATTGCCGACAACTTGTCGAAGAAAGCTAGCTCCTCCGCTGTTGAGTGTAAATTTTTTGGGCCGTCTTTGTAGTGTAAATTTTGACAGGCACCTTCAACTTGAGATCCCCAAAAGTCCTCATCTAGTTACGTGTCATTACTATTGCTAACCAGATGAGAAAAAAAATACTATAATGGACACTTTCTGTCACCATTTGAACATTTCAGATAACATTGAGCATAGAATGTATTTTTTACATGTTCCTTCACAAAGTGGGGTCAGGTGTTGCACCAAAAATTTTCTCAGACACAAAAAAACTTTCATTCATGAAAAGGTGTTGCTGCATGTATGATGGTTTAATAAAAGAATTACAGTAAAACCTGTCTTGCAAGACCACCCACAAGAAGTCAGCAGATTGTGGTCTGTCAATGAAGACCGGGGGTCTGTCATGAGAGGAATAAAGAACAAGAAAAATGGTAAAGATCTTGAAAAGGTGGTCTGTACAGACAGATGGTCTATATAGGCAGGTGGTCTGTACATAAAGGTGGTCTATAGAAGCAGGTGGTCTGTACAGACAGGTGGTATATAGAGGCAGGTAGCTGTACAAATAGGTGGTCTGTACATAAAGGTGGTCTGTAGAGGCAGGTGGTCTGTACAGACAGGTGGTCTATAGAGGCAGGTAGCTGTACAAATAGGTGGTCTGTACATAAAGGTGGTCTGTAGAGGCAGGTGGTCTGTACAGACAGGTGGTCTATAGAGGCAGGTAGCTGTACAAATAGGTGGTCTGTACATAAAGGTGGTCTGTAGAGGCAGGTAGGTGGTCTGTACAGACAGGTGGTCTGTACATTGGAGTGGTTTCTGAAGACAGGGACCAGTTACACCCATGGGGGGGGGGGAGTTTTATCAGTTGTGAATAGTATGAACCAATGACGCTTCTCTTTCAGACCTCACTCATCTGTTTCACCTGAGTGGCCGAGACTGACAAGTGACTGGGCACAGACACTGAACCCAAATGATGTTGGAGCCACCAAAAAGTTTTTGAAATTTCAGGTACAATGTCAGCAATAGTAATCCTCAACCTTAAAGAAAACATGTGTGGATAGGACACCCATGGGGAGTAGAAACAAGTTGATGTAGATAATAGATATTAAGTAGTTCAGACAAGCAGAACTAAAGCTATGACCAAACAAACTTTGTGGCTGGCAAGGTTATCTCAAACTGGAAGCAGCTATGTCCGAATGTCAATCCCATAATGTAACATGATGACATAATTAAGTAAATGTACAAACAAGGTATTATTGATTACTAAATACAGCAGAAGTTTTCATTGTATTTACGCAAAACTACTTTGTGCTGACGTTTCGAAATGTTAATCACTATCTAAACAAAATAACAGAGCATTTTTATTGAAAATCTGAGAACTATAGAGTTTGTAGCCTGATGTGTCATCACTGGTGCATGCTGGGACAGATTTCTGGCAAGACGGCAGCTTATGTGGCATATTTTAGTCTTACCCCTGGGAGCCTTTCAGTGAATATTATGGGAAGTCGTTGCATGCTATATTGTTAGCGGTAAAGCTCCTGATCAGTAGAGTCTGTATGCAAAACCAAATAAACAAACAAAAATTGACTAGGCATATTGTTACATGTATAAAATGAGTTTTAATGAAACATTTGAATATTTAATCCTCATCACAAGGGGAGATAGAAATGAGACTCATTCAATATTGAGATGAATTGAGTTTATTCCGCAGGCTTCGTGTATATAAATTTTACATTGCATAGTTCCAGATGAAAAGACTCAAGTATAATTGCTGCATATATAATGAACTTTCAACAAATTAAACATAATGCTTTTACATGCGTGGATTAATCTCTTTGAAAATGAAGCTCCCAACTTTTGATATCCACTTCATAACAAACAAGTTGTTGCTGAACTTCGTTGTTTGCCACAACCTAGTTTGTATGCACTTTGCAGCTGAATGTAAAGTTGTCGTTTTTTTTTTGTTTGGTCTCCACGTGTGACAGTTTTATACCAGCAAAGCCACCAATATTCCCCAGCAGCTTGTGTTACAGCACTGAACAAATGGAAAAACTAAAACCGATAGCGGAGATCCAGCAAGGTGGCATAGCTGAGTTGACAAAAGGATTTTCGTATGGCTACAACATTGTATGTGTAGGCATGCATGAAGTACAGATGGTCCTCACACATGCATACGCCCACATGACCATCGACTGTATTTCCCAGCAGGCAACATGAGATTCCGGAATAGTATGAATGTGTGGCCAACTTTACAAGTTTTCATTGTATTTAGGCAAAACTACTTTGTGCTGACGTTTTGGTATGTTAATCACTATCTAAACAAACAACACTGGTGTACCAGAAGCCTGAAAGTGACCCTCCAACCCCATTGCCTTTCCCCACCCCACCTCCCTTACCCACACATACACATCTGTGAAGCACTCGGAACAGGTTTACATGTTTTTATTTTCTAAGTTTTTTTTTTTTTTTTTTTATCACAGAACAAAATAGTAAAAACAATACATGTGGAAGGATACATGATTTATATTCCAGGCTAAAAGTGCCCCTTCCCAAGTCTGTGGTGAATTATGCTTGTATTTAATCTTGAAAGTCTAACTGTGAGCAAGGAGGGGAGAGCTCTACTCTACTTGCTGTTAGTGTAGGAAACAATACAATTTTGGGAGTTGCCTACTTTTCCCAAAGTGCTTCTGCATTTTGAACTTCATTAGATTTCAGGAATTATGCCCTGACTCCATGAAAGTGTCTGTGAAGTTGTTAAAGAAAACCTAACCACACAGTCATGTAGAAAATAAACTTTTTTGTGTTTAAAGCCTTGTTTATTCTATATTTTCCAAATTAGTATGAGGAATTACAAAAAACAAAACAAAACAAAAAAACCGAAGTAAATAGAAGTTTAATTGAATTAAATGAGAAAATGAGAGAAAGAAAAGCTAAAGTAACTGAATGGAAAACAGCAAAATAGAGACTGTCTGATGAATTCCAGGCTGGTCTGGATGTGACCCAAAGTCACAGGCTGGCGTGGAAATGAGGAGGGGTATCAGGATAAGGATGGATTACATCTGCACTTCCACATCAGTGTGAAGTACACCCACTTTTGTCAGAGGCCAAGAAGGTTGCCCTGGGGTGCATGTAACCCACCCAAGTGGAACACTATCCATTTCTTATATGTTATGGGGACTGGGCAAACATTGGGTGAGCCTGTGGGGCTATTTGTCTGGTGGTGGCTTCCTCTGTGAGTTTGTAGGGAAATGGGCTGATTTATTGAGTTACACCTGTGCGGTGGAGATATATCGTGTGCCTATACACACACGTAGGTGCAGCAGATGATTAATGTCCTGTCGGCATGTCTTGGGCATGCTGTAATGGACAACACCAATGTGTAAAATTGCGCTGTGAAATTTTTGAGAACTTTGTTATTATGATATTTGATTGTAGATTGGCAGGTTCTGATTTTTTTTTCTTTTTGCATTGGAAAGTTTCAAAAGATCAGGGGTGACTTGACACCCTTGCTAGGTTTAAAAAAAAAAAAGCCCCCAAAGGCTAACAGCATAACAAAATAGGGCGTCAGTGTGTAAACAGCTCAGACAGATGCACAGATTGAAGGCACCACACAAGAAGCTCCCTTTTTATTCTGTGTTCGCTCTGTCATCACTATTTCCGACAAAGAGAGTGAGACAAAGCTGCGTGTTTCTGTCGCCAGAGGGCTGTTGGTGTGGGGCAGTGCTGAAAGGGAGTTCACTGGGGACCTCATTCTTGGCAGGCAATTACTATATGGAGGGGTTTCTTGAACCTCAGCAAACACGCTGTGCATCTGGTGCTCCTGAATTATCGTCCTGTAAGTAATTAAGTAATAAGAACAAGACACTCAGATGTCTCAGTCATAGGTCAGGGAGGGGTAAAAAGGAAAATGAATATTTATCTAGTCTTTCAGTAGTTGGGTCATATAACGTTGTTGCGAACATTGTCGGGCCTTTCTCTCTAAATGTTGTCAGATTGTCATTCAATAAATTTGTAAAACCTGGTCGTAAAATAGGTTTAAATATTGGGAGAAGTCATTAATGAGTGGCTGCCTCCTGGTGGTATCTTGGAGCCCCTGGTATTGAGCTGTCGGTTGTGGTCAGACCGGGTTTCAGTTAGGGGACCTTTTGGGTTAGAGGCCGCAAGAAGACCCATGGGGTGACTGGCCACACACGCACATCAAAGCGATCAGGTGACCCTCTATTTGTACAAACTCATCTGGTCATTACTTAGTGTGAATCAGCTTTGGGTCATATTTCCCCATGTTATGCATCACCCAAAAGATTATTCTGTTTTGTGGGAATAACTGGTTGTGATCAATAACGCAGGAACGTAGGCCACAAGTGCTTTACCAGATGCAACACAGCGATATTCGTCAAACTTACTCATCAGATTGGGTCTGTCTGATCGGTTGAAATTATTGTTTATTCATAATCTTGATGGGCGCTCAATATATATGTTTACTGGGAGAGTTCTTGCGTGGACATGCATTTGAACGAGATGAAATTGATTTTGCGGGGGGAAAAAAAATCCTGTTGTATCTGCCTTTTGTTGAATGAAATATAAACAGGTAGCATCCATCAAATTTATCAAAGCATCGAGGATATGACATCCAGGAAATTGACGCAGTTGAATGACTTTGTTATGGGCCTAATTACACCTGCAAAATACATGTGAGCATCTGCTTCCCCCCTTTTTTGGTCACAGGAATACACAACTCAGGGAGAAAAAAAAAAACAGTGTAACTTAACCCATTCTTGGTCAGAGTACAGCTGACTGGACAGCTTTCCTTGGGGATATTGGGCGTGCTGTGCCCAACCCTTGCCAAGGATAGCTATTGACCTAGGGTGTGCCATCATGAAGGGTCTTACATACAGATCTCAGCAAAAATGTTTTCCAGTTATGAGAAATCTGAGTAAAAACATTGAGGCAGACGACAATTTACATGTGGGTGCCTTTGGGCCATTTGGGCAGGAAAGGGTTAAAAGGACGGATTTTGTGGGTCGTTTTATTTTGACGGTGTAACCAAAATTTGCATGCTGGCAACTAGCCCAGGAAGATTGTTGAGATTGTCGTATGGTAAAACATGTGGAAGCAATTCATATGGTGTCAGTTACTGATCATCAAAATTTGGTGCCACAAACTGTCCCTGTGCTGAGGTATACCCATGCCAGCTTACCAGGCACCTCAGCTTGGCTGTGGCAGATGACAATCTTGTGACATTGTGAAGCCCAGCATGCAGACCCTGACACCACAGTGTTTTGCATTGACAAAATGGACCAGACACTTTGGGAAATGAAAGACCAAAAGTTCGCAGGGAGTGATCAAGCCAATGCTACAGTCACATAGCAGACTGTCGAGAGCAGAGCTAGGGGCTGTGTTATATGGTCACATCAGAACCCTCTCTTTTCATGCCGTCCTGGGTAGGGAGTGAATCACAAAATACCTTGTCAAGTGACACCCTTCTGTAGGGTGAGTTAAGAGCCCGGTTCTGTGGGATCCTTTAATACAGGTGAGCTATACACACGAGATCCTCCCCCCCCCCCCCCCCCGAGGGTATGGAGTGAAATACATTAATGCAAGAACCCCCTTGTATCAAACCCTCCTTCATGCAAGATGCTACATAACTGAGGGCTTTGATGAAAGCCAAATGAATGACATAAAGGTACTTACCTCAGTGAAATAACTACTAGTGTTTTCCTCAGTGTACTCCTCTAGCAAACAGTGCTGTGAGCAGGAAGACCCTGCCACTGGGGGGTTACAATGCCCTGTGATAGCCTGGCCTGCAGTACAGAGCACGACCTGTTTGTGTAGGACGGTAGTTCAAGCACAAGCCCTCCGCAGCGGAAGGTCTACTCCACATGTAGCAGGCAGCTCTGCCAGGCTTGGACCCTGTCGACGACGGGGAACGCTCCCGTATATCAAGTATTCCAAGAAGGCCAACTTGCAAGTGAGATCAATGCAGCCTGAATCGAGAGAAATCCACTACTGGCAACGGACGTCATGCCACATGGTATAGCACGTACTGGGGACCCTTGCCAAGAAGCCAGGCACAGCTCAATGTTGGTATCGGCACCACTGGAAGCAGACAGCGACAGATGTAAGACAACTGAGAGAATGACTGCATGTACTGGGCAAATGTATGCAGCTTGGATATATTCATTAGGCTGGGGAACAATGTGGACTTGTTCAGCATATGTATATATACATATTGACCTGTTGTCACTCGTTGCAAGTGACTACATACACACGTGGTGAGCCCCCACACTCTTCTCTCAAAGCACTGCTTGAGGACTCCATGATTTTGCTACTGTTGTAGGAAATTAACGACCAGGCTCGTGATGAGACAGCAAGAGTTCACCTTCACTTTTCCCATGTGTGATAACTTCGGATGGCCAGGTTGGTTTTTCCCGTGTTGCCGAGACCTGCTTCCCGTTCCCCGTCGACTGTGCATATGGCCTGCAGTCTTTGTTTGACGATTGCATGACACAACCAAAGCCTATTACATTGCTGGAACAACATGCAGAAGCTATACTCTCATTCACCACACGCTGTGTCACAGGGCTATTCAAAATTTATGCCTATTTATCTCTCATCTTCTCACAACTCAGAAACCCGCAGTGTACATAGCATTTGAAAATCTGGACACGTCCTTGTAGCAGTTGGACACAATAGGAGTCATAGATTCATCAATATTGTTGATGTTAAGGCAAATATTTTGATTGATTTGGTTACTGAATGTGTAGATATTTCTCTACAATCAATTGTGACTACAAACATTGTTAAACAAAACAGTTTTTTTAGTTTTTTTTTATTCTTCTTATTTGTTTGCCATTTGGACTGATTAGGAAAGTGGTCCAGCCAAACGACAGCCACAAAGCGACAGCGCAAGAGAAAGACCCAAGGCTTTGGTGGAACTAAACCCCCTTTTGAAGTGTTTTTTTAAACCAGTCATCTGGATGGTTACCACCAGTTAAAGCATCAAAGAATCGAGCAATCAAGTTTTATTGTTGAGCTCACGCAACCGATTTATGACAGAGAGTGGGGACTGCTTTGTCTGAAAACCACGGAGAGATAGGCAGACACGGAGAACTTTTTTTTTTTTTTTCTCCAGGAAGGCATCAATGGAATTTCACATACTGGGTGTTCATAATGAACCGGGGGTGGGATAATTGCAAACCTGCTTTGTTTTCATACTTTTGTGTGTTTTGTCACTGTTTGATGTCAGTCAGCATGATTTGGGAGACTGGTCATAATTTTTGTATGTAAAGTGAAAGCGCATGCAAGGCTATGCGCACCTGCTTTGAGGGAACATCTCTTATTGAGAGACCACATGCATTTTGGGACTGCCCTGTCATGACAGCAGTGCATATACTTCTAACTAACCTTTATTTTAAGACCACCCATGGTATGAGACCATTTTCAGTGGCATCCGGGATGGTCATAAGTAGCAGGTACAGTGGTCCCTGTCTAAAGAGGCCACCTGTCTTTAAAAAACCACCTTTTCAGGATACTTTATTCAGGACTTTTCATCTTTGTACCTCCTATGAAAGACCACTGGTTTTGAGAGACCACCATTGGGTCCTCCCATGGGATGGGAGCTGTCGAGAAAAGTCTCACTGTTCTGTTGTTATTTTAAATAGAGCTGGCTCTGCCTACAAGGCTGTGTCAATGTGTTTGCTTGCTTTATTTATCCTCCAGTCTTGTTTTTTGTGTTTTTTCCTTTTTTTTAAATTGATAACGAAAATGCTCATGCAATGTGTGGTGTGGGTAGGAAGTAGTAAGGTGGCATGATCACCCCTGTTGATTACCTCAGGACCTGAGTGTCTGCCTGGAGGGAGGTAGAAACTTTTGTTGAGGTTTCCCTGTAATCTTGACTGTTTTTATTTCACATGGCTGAGTGAAGACAGTAGATTGATTGCGAACTGTTTCAGACTACAAAGATCTTTTGATGTAGATGCAAGAGAACTTTTTGTTTTTAATCATCACAAAGAAAAAATATGCTCAGTCTTAATAGGTAAACCAGGTCACATATGCATATCTACATGCACATACACACACACACACACACACACACACACACACACACACACAAAAGGAAAAAGTTTATCATAGTGACATGCAAGTGTCAACAATTAAAATAGAGGTTTGTAAATAATATGAGAAAGAATTTTTTGGGGAATGCAGAAAAACATATTTAAAGAAGGCAATTGGTAGCATATATTGAACCCGTCAATTAATGATGAAGAAATTAATGGTAATAATTTGCCATCCCGTATCACCATCAGACATTCAGGATGGCAATTACTTTTCTGGGTGGTGTTGCTTTAACTGACAATTATTTTCACGATTGACTGGCTTACTTATGGTCGGAATGCTCGCTAAGGAGCACGAAATTGATCAGTGACCACATTAACCGGGGATGCCCGCTCAATTTGATCATTAAAGTTTTTCTGGGCAAAAATTGCCTGTGGCTTAAATGTTGGATGGTGTATCCAGAGTCTCTCCATGTTGGCAGTTTGTAGCAATTTACACGCGTTTTTCGGGGAAAACGACACTAATGAAAGAAAGAATTCCTATCGAATTGAACTTGATAAGAGGTGGCAGCAGTGAGCACTGCTGATTGGCTGTGTTTGGACCAAAAGCATGTGGGGCTGTCCATGGATGGCTGAGTGAGGAGATTCAGCATAGGGTTACATCACAGTTACCTGGTCTCACCGTTACGCAACTTAACTGTATTTTTACCCATAAATATACCTGTTTGGAGGTCCGTTAATTCAAACCCACGCAACATTCTAGGTGACCAGGTAAATGGATATTTAGTGGGAATTTACCAATGCAGTCAAATGCCTCACATTTTAGTAGGAATTTTGAGATTACTTGTGACTTGCACATTTTATAGAAAGTAACAAAGATGGTTAGTTTTTAATTTGATAGGATTTTCAGAGATTAACAGCTGCTCACATACTTGAGTGGAACTTGCAAGGGTTATGATCTTGTCTGAATGGTACATTTTTCAAGACTTCTCCTTGGTTACCAGACACAAAGGTTACCTCAGTACCCTCCACTGTATAATGTACTTTCTTGTCACTAAGAGACAAGAAATTATATTCTCAATGATGTGCACACGTACTCTCTCAACTTTCATAACCTGTGCTCCCAGGGTATGAAGCCAATGTTGAGCCCTGTATGGGGCCATTATGGGACATGCCATATCAACATAGTCTAAATTAATGACAAACTTGTTACTTTCAGAAACCCTACTTGCCCGCCCACCTACCTACCTACCTACCTACCTACCTACCTACCTACCTACCTACCTATTCACCCACCAGTCTCCCTGCCTACCTACCTACCTACTCAACCATGTGCCTACCTACCAACCTACCCACCCACCTACCTATCTACCAATGGTTACTGTGGAGGGAGTTCCAGGAGAATGGGCCAATGTTTTCAATTGTAAATTAAGCATATTGCCATGGATGTTGTAATGAGTATACACAATGGTAGGGTGTCAGCGGACACTCGGAGTGACCACGGATGTGACGAGAGAGACGGAATTCAGAAGTGATCCCATGTGGAATGTGACTATTGACAACTTTGTACGTGAAGGTCTGAAGATGTGTTTGATGACTGTGTTCTGAAATTAATAAATAAATCTCTTTCATGGATAGTCACAAGTGGAGTTCTTAAGTTTATGTATAATAATATGTATGTACATATTTGCGGCTGGGTGATTGGCGTGAAGGTTGCTGGTTCAAGACCCAATCGTTCCGTGGTCACAAAACATAATATATTTTTGGTGCTCCTATGATGCTGGTGGACTTACATATGTACGGTCCCCAATCTGAGACAACTCTGAACACAGTACTTGTACTGGATTAATTGCAATGAACTGGGTCCTGTTGATAATGGCATTCATGCATGCCTGCCTCCATTGAACCATTCTTTTTTAGGAATGGGGATTTGGTGTAGTTGGTATGTGCGTTTCCCATGTTCGGCTAGGTGATTGGTGCCAAAGGTTGCTGGTTCGAGACCCAGCCATTCCATGGTCACAAAACATATAATATGTTTATACATAGATGTATATGTATTTGTAGACACTTGTATGTTTTTGTATGTGTATATGTGTGTACATAAGTTTGTATATTTTTATATACATCAAACATGTATTGACACACACAGGCACATGGCTGAAGTCAGTGCTTGAGCATCTAGCTCCCGGCCAATCTAAATCCAGTTTGGAGTGTGCTCTAAACAGTTCAAATCATTGGTAACATGGAGTATGATGCAGGGATCTAGCTGACATGAGGTCATACACCTTAATATGAACTTAGGCATTTCACCCCTTTGAATACCCTGCAGTCCTACAAAATTAAAAGGAAATCATGTAGCAGCATCAGTTTAATTGTCAGAAGCTTGGAAATGGAATCACTCCTCGTCCTCCTCCTCCTCCTCCTCCTCCTCCTCCTCCTCCTCCTCAAAATATAGGGTTCACTATCAACATTAGATGAAGTAACATGAAGGATAGTGACTGATGGTGTAAGGTCAGTGACCCGTGTAGCAGGTTTGGAACAAGCACAGCAAACATGGACTGGTACTGGTTGGGTGGGCCTTTTGGTGTCCTTGAGTAAATTAAATGGAACATTGTGTGGTACATTGGCACAGACCTTGGTCACTCAGCACTGCAGGTGGTACATCATGCTACAGCTGACACGTGCCATCTGGACCACCATTTGCATTTTACATTTTTAATCTTCTGTAAAAGTACAGTGGTCCCTGACTTGAGAAACCGTTCCAGTGAGACCACCTGACACTAAAAAAAAACCAAAACCACCTTTTCAACAGTGTCAGCATTTCTCATGTTCTTTATACTTCCCATGAGAGAGTCCTGTTCCCTGTTTTAAGAGAATACAATCGGGTATCCCTTGGGGTGGTCTTTTAAAACAGGTTTCACTGTAAATTGTAATAAAAAGATTACTTGTTAATTCCAGTAGAATGTTAAAAAAAGCCATGTATACGGAATGGATTAAATTTGATATAACTTGATTTAAGTATATTGAAAAAACAGTTGTTTTAAGATAATGGTTGGTCCCTGATGCCTGCACTGGTTGTGGTACGAAATTGTTGGCATGGCCAGGTATCAAGTGAGGTTTACCATGATTATATAGATGTTGCAATCAGGAGGAAATGTCCCTCTGAAACGTTTAAAGTATAGTACTCGTAGAGACCTCCACACAAGTGGTTGCTGCGGGGGGGGGGGGGGGATTGGAAGCAAGGCGCTTATATCACTTGCCACTACATTGACCACCTTTGTGATTAACATTGCAGATTAGGATCAGCAGCCCCTGTAAAATTCCATCTTGGATGGAGCTTGGCCACAAGTGTAGCGGAGAGGGCAGCTTGCTACCACCTTAGATAGCCCTGACCTTTGACAGACTATAGTTGAGTAACCAAACAAGACATTTATGGTCTGATCGAATGATGTCATCGTGTAATCTTTCCAGCCCTCGACCATCAAGCAGCAGTCCCATCATTGAAAGTGTAGGCCTTAAAGGCATTGACTTGTCGTCCAAATTGGAGCTTTTTGTTCAATTCCCGTATGTAATTGTGCTCTTGTTTTTCCTCACCTCAGGAGAGTGCTGGGTTATTGTAGCTCGAAAAGTTTGACCGTCATCACATTTTTGCAGCAAATGGTAATTACCTGACTCAGCACGAGCGGGATTGCTTACTTCCGTAGCATACGTGCTAACCTCAGATCGCTTCACCGGGCATTCACCCAGTTTGCAGTCCCGATCACCTCTCAAAATGTATCTCTAAGTGAAAAGCTGAAGCGTGTCAGAGAGTTTGAGTCCTGGGGAAGGTAGTAAAATTAGCTGATGATCTGATAAAAAAAGCCATCATTGTGAACGAGCTTGTGGGCATGTGAAGGTGGGTTTAGTGGAAGAGCGATTTACTCGCTGCTTTTGTGATGGTGCCCGTGTCACGGAAGAACAGGAAAAGCATAAGACTTGTTCATAACTAGTGCACCTTTGCCATATGTTTCATGCTAATGGTTTTTGACATGCACAAGAGAAAAATCAATGACGAGCTCTCAACAAATCTGGCGGCCGGCTTCTTTACCCGCTCACAAATCGTTTTGACCTATGGGGTGCTGGCTTTTAGCTCTGCTGACTAAAAGCAAACTAGAGGCTCAAACAAGCAAGCCGAGGCGACCATTGGAGCCTGATAGGGTGGGTATTCGCACCACCATCCCGAAATAAGAAGCCAATGGCAGGCAACCCAGGCTTGTTTATGATCTAGTTGCTGGTATTATGGGAGTGATTTGCGAAAAGGGCTGCTCGTGGGACTTGCCATGGATCTGCTTTAGAAGAGGATTAAGTATTTATTGATGGGCGGATTCTCCACCAATTGCAACAATTTGGTGTTGATTACCCAACAGTTGCAGTGCGTGAAAGGTTTGTGGATGGTCGAGCCTCATTTACCAGTTATATTAGAAGGGATTTTTCTCTGAGGAGTCAGACATCCCAGTTACTCCACTGTATGTGCAGCTTTATTTTGGCACCATTGACTCGGACTCAAATGTAGGTTCACAAGGTACATGCTGTCAGACATCCTATTGCGATCTCTTGGTGCACTAGCTTTACTGTTACAGGCTCTCCAACAGGATTGTTGTGCTTGACTGTCTAGCAAAATGTGGAAAAAAAAAACAAAAACAGAAAAAGTAAAAACGAAATATGTGCTGTGCTTCATGCGAGCCAAAAGTCAAAGGAAATCATGACTTGAAGTCCGGGAAGCGTGCAAGTCGTTAAAAGCATTTTTTGGCATACTAGGTATGGACAACTTTTGCACGATATGTCCATCACAAATGAATAATTGTTGGCAGATAGTATGCTAAGGTGTCATGTTTCACAATTAAGATAATAGTCTGCCTGTTGACAGCACCAGTGATAACCTTTGACCTATCATGAACAAATGAGTTCATTAAGATTTCTTCGTGAGAAATTGTCCGTTTCATGAGATATAAGCCAGCCGTACAGCATTCTAGTTGAAAGATATTTTATCCCATAAATTACAATGTCGAGATGACTATTTCAGAAGGGTCATTTACAATGATAGGGAAAAGGTTCGTGCTTAAAATCAGTACCCCTGACAGAGTGTTAGAGGTAGAGGCAGCATGAGGAACAGCTGCACAAGCCTGATACACCCAGAGCCAGCATCTGAAATAAGATATATCAAGATCAGCAAACAAAATTACTAGTTTTGAAGCTACAAGTTTTCCATGAGGTTAAATATCAGTTAACAATAAAGGCATGTGTGTCTGTCGGTCTCCAGATGCTGGCTGGTGCGTATTAAAGCATGTAGGTGGTTCAAGCCTTTGTGAGTGTTCCAGTCATTGTCTTGGCTAGGAATTCTCCCTGACTGGACCAGGAATGAAGTGGGTGATGCAAAAGAACGCAGACTGGAAACCAGGCATATGAATAGAGCAATGGAAGGTGAATTGTGTGGAGACAGTAGAATGACGGTAGAATGAAACAGAAAAGACTGTCACTGCTACGAAATGAGTTCAGGAAGCAACAAAATATTCATTAGCAGTCAATGGCTGGCAAAGGTTTGGCCCAGTCACCAGAGGGCGTTGTGTACATGTATCTTTGGCCTGCACACAGAATAACATGACAGAGTATCCATATATATCACGTCGTTCGTTTGATTTGCAAAGTATATCAGGCACATATGCATCACAAAGTGGGGAGAACGATCCATATGTCAAGGGATGTCTGTGGTTTTTGATATTCTCCATAGCTCTACGTAATTAAAAGAATTAAAAAAAAAAAAAAACCTGCAACATAAATCTTGGATTCTGATTCATTCTTAGGGTGACATAAGATGCAAAACAATCTGGGTTAATTCTTACAGCAGCCCCACAATGCCTGAGATGTGCACTCGGAAAGTTTTAATTCGTGAGGGATGATATCGCCTCATGAAGCAGGAGAAAGTGTTGGTGTATGTGACCATGTTGACAGATGCCTGACGGCTCACAGATCTCCTTTGTCGTCACAGTTGTCGGATAAAGATGTCAGCTGACGTTTTTACGAAGACAAAATCCTGTCGTAGACTGTGACGGAGTTGACCTTTAAGTCCTTTCTTTCCAAATTTGTATTATTTTCCACTAAAGTTGGCACACAGTTCTGTACAAGAATCCTAATTGGTTGTGTAGTATTCCATTAATGTATAGTGTATGTTTATGTTATTTTTTTGTGATTTGTTCAAACTTTCTTATGCTGTTAAACCGCCGCCCCCCCCCCCCCCCCCGAATTGAGACAGAGTCGACTGCTTTCCCTGGCACGGGTTGGGTGCTCAGTGCCTAACCCATGCTAGGGAGAGCTGTTGACCTGGAACATATAATATTTATAGGCCTTACCTACAATTCTCATTCAAATTGATTTTCATGACTGTTGAAATTCAAATGAAAACTTAGAAGCAGAGGGCATTTGACTACCATCCAGTTTGGGCTGGTTGGGGGGAGGGAGAAAGGGTTAGGGCTGGTAAAAAGGGAAAAAAAGTATAGACACATTTGTTTTACATGGATTGTGAAAGCAGTCAAGCCTTGACTTATCGAGTCACTCTCCATGGCACAGATGTTGGCGTATACTTCCTACCTTGTCTGTGCTGGAGGAAACCAAAGAACTCTGAGAAAACCACCACGCACAGTTAAAGTGGTAGGAACTTTTTCCAAATGCTGCCCAAGACGAGAATCAAATCCAGGTCGCAGAGGTGAAAGGCGAGCGTCTTACCACTCAGCCGACCATGAAGGTATTAAAGCTGATGGAGATTAGAAGTATGTATTGAAGACAAGGGTTAAAATGATATAGAGCCATTCAAAGAATCGAAAAACCTCTTTACTTGACTAAAAGGGAAATTCTTGTGCAAAGATCATTGCATGACAAATGGGGTGATTGGGAGAGGAACCTATTTCACTCTCACCATGGCAACAGACATGACTTCTGTTTGATTAAATAATATTGGCAACTGGTGTTATCATTTGCAAAGATTTAATTTTGAATACGAGTTTTGTCGTAAGACTGCATGTCTGTCGTCAATCCACTAAGTATATTGATTACGTAACCGTGGTCATCGCCAGCTTTTGCTCCCATAGGAATGGTACACCTTGGATACCACAGACAGATCCATTGATGTTTTGTTCCTACGACTAGCCCAGAGTGTTTGTGACATGTGATCAAACATATTATATTCTCACCTGTATTAGTAGACAGTGCTGGCTGCGTAACACGGGGTATAACCAGCCGTAACCCTTTGCTGTGAATTGCTGGCTGGTCACAAGGAGAGTTTTTGATGGCAGCACATGGGCCTGACAGTTGTTGTGGTCCAATTTGTCTGCCTGACATTTTATCTTGAGCTCCTTGCAGGGCAAGGGGTTAAGGAGCTATGCAAGTGGAGGCATTGAAGGAGATGTCTGAGTGCCTGTGGCGTGGTTGAATGACAAGTGGTTAACTCTTGCCATCTGGGCCACTACTGATAGGTTATTGCAGTGAAGATACCAGGCCATGTATTAATTAGTATCAGATCAGGTCCGTGCATTCACGGTATAATATTCCTCCTTGTTAACTCCTTAATGTCCACGCCTTCACAATGTCATTGGTCATTGTGTGGGCAGGCAGTAGTCTGAGGTACTTTGTTACAATCTCCACCATTGGTCATTGTGTGGGCTGGCAGCAGGCTGAGGTACTTTGTAACAACCCCCGCCATTGGTTGTGGCTTCACCTGCCTGTACAGCAGCTGGGGCCTACAGACGTGGCATGCAACACAGAAATCAGCGACTCTCAGATTGTTGCTAAATAATTAAAAGCGCTTTGTATGAGGGCACAGTGTACAAGTTCTCTATTAAATTTAAAAAAACGTTCACTGGATTAACTTGAACTAAATATTGGCCTCTAAGCTGACAAGAAATCTCAGTCAGTTTTGTTGCCGAGATTTCAGTCTACAGCAAGGTCAAGTTTACGAGTGGCTCAGACATGTATATGCTGAATGATAAATAAGAGTTTGCTTTTCTCTACATGTAAATGACTGATGTACAACATATAGTGTGGTTGATTAACATTAGTTTTGTTAAAGTAACCTTTGTTTTTTATTAACCCTTGTGGCTGATTAACCCTTGAGTTTGATGAAGCCTTTCATGGCAACACACATCAAAAGCCTTAATTTCCTTTCTGTGCCTAACTGTCCATACTTGGTGTGCTAATATCTGCATACTGTCAAATATTTTTTTTTGCATTTTTTTGTTTGTTTCACTGATGATACAAAATTGTGATAATAAAACAGAACAAATCAGTATATTTAACATTGGGGTCTTTTTTTTAAATGAATTGTGTCCAAAATAGCGAATTTGAAACTTCATCCTACCATGCAAAACCATGAAAGTTAATTTATGTGAGAAAGTGTACATTTACTCTATTGGATGAGCACAATTTTTTATATTTTGTGGATATGACGTCACACATTTGGGGTGGAGCAATCTGCGTATTTGTCAGAGTAAGACCAATAACTCGTTCTTTTGTGGTGCTTAAAGCTGTGTATTCTGTCCCATGAACTTAATGGAATTGTGATGTAATTAAAACAGAAATGAAGCAGAAGGATTTTATTAAATCATTGCCCCAGGGATATACTGGCTGGCATATCTGCTTCCATTATGAGCTACATATGTTATGGCTATTATAATGCTCAGGCAGCCGTGTGATGTCGTCAACATCTGAGCACTTCTGGATGCTTTGAGCACGAAGGGGTTAAGTGTTAATCATGTTAAAATGCTCGGCCTGCATATCGTATTGTATGATTTTTTAATCATGTCAGTAGGGTCTGTGATTATGTGATCTTTTTAAATCTTATCAGTAGGGTTACGTGATACTCAACCCTGTCCAAGAAGTGATGACCATATAATATATATATATATGTGTGTGTGTGTGTGTATATATATATATATATATATATATGTATATATATGTATATATATATGTATATATATATATATATATATATATATATATATATATATATATATATATATACCATTTCAGTATGCCAATGTCTTGCATGTCCTATCAGCAAGACCTTTTGGAATGGACACTTATAATGCCTCACAAATTGAAACGTTAGATTCCAGGGAGCATGCATTGTAATGGGAAATTCATGAAGTAGCTTACTGGACTGGGTATTGACTCGGGATCGGAGAGGGGCCCTGCACAGCTGGTCCCTGCTTATAGAGGTGGCACCTAACCCATTAAGGTGATAGATAGATGGGGTGATCAATCTAGATTGGTGGCTTTCTTTTGTTGGTAGTCACCAGTGTGTCTTGCCTAATTCCGAGCCACCTCAGATGGAGGCTGGACCTAAAGGTGCGTGGCGGACGATGTGCGTGCCAGGGCTGCCTCCATACATCTTTGCAATCCCTCTCATACATGTTGCGAGGCGATGACACTGTTGACCACCCCTACCTGTTAACCGTGACCTTTGTGATATGCTTGTAAGCTTAACTGTAGATTAGACGGACTGTAATAAAAACAGAGTTCTGACAGGTGTAAGGTATTGCATGGATTTGGCCCGGCAGCTGATGCAAAAAATGAGCCTGTGAGGGAGGGTTGGTTTGAATTTGTACAGGGCGTGTAGGAGAACAACAAACAGCTTCTCGCAGCTGTAAAACTTCCCCAATATTGACAAAAGAACTGTTGTGGAAACTTCGCAAAGCTCAGCGCATTTATAAGTATTCAGTTTGGGTCTTTGCTGGTACAATACACGGAGATTGATCATGTGATATTCATTATCAGACTTAAAAAAACAGACAGTGCTTAAGGTATGGATGATTCTCGGTGAACCCTGTAGAAGCTTGGCTCCTTATATATTATCTGTAGGAACTGTGCTTGGTCCAAAAATAGAATTAAAAAAGATAACTAAGTGAATAAATAAAGAACAAATAAACACAATGGACTTGAGCATGCCAGTGTGGGCCAGAAATTAGAAAATCCAGCAGTGAGTCGTGAGATACGCACAGATACATGTGAGTAATTGGATTGTCATTGTGAAGTTGGTGGAGATATATCTTAACTAAAAAAAGACAAAAAACAAAAACAAACAAAAAAAAAAACATGGAAAAAAAAGTACAGCAAAACAAATAGGAAGAAGATGGTATTTTTGCATTATGAGCAGCAGAATTAAGTGGAGAATCTGACATAAAATTGATGTTTGTGTTCATCATGGAGACAGCGCAGCATCTCATCTTCTGTTATAGCAAGTCGTAGATTGTGCTGTAGACAATTTATCACATAATTTTCTTATTAAGAGTGACATGAAGGCAACTTGAAAAGAAGATTTTCCCCACTTTTCAATCCAAATGTTTCCATTTATGATAATCAGGCACAGAGGACCACGGCACATAGGGCTGTAGTTGTGTCAGCTTTAATACTGGTAGTGGTAATTATTGACATGTGCTGTTGAAATTTTGCCAGAGGGCAGACTGCTGCGAGGAAGAACGGGAGACAAGAGAATGGCCTTTGTTGCACCGCCATGCAGTTCATTCACTGGTAGTATATCCTGGCACAGGAAGGTTGGAACTGAACAAAATGGTGATTAAGCCTGACGAGAGATTGGTGTGTGTGGACTGGGAGTAGTGGCAGTTGCTTAACTCTTTCAGTGCCAGTCAGCGCTTACGTCGATCTCCTTATGTCAAACTAGTCTGAATTATCACAAGGATTCCAGATCTGTATTCCTCGTAAAAGGACCTTTCATTCAAGTACCAGTATGCCTGTAGTTCCAGGGAGAATAGCCTGGGTCAACAACTTTTCTTGGCATGCATGCATGCTGAGAAAAACTGTTGACTCAGTCCAAAACTTGTCACTGAAAGAGTTAAAACTAGATAAAGTTAAAGTCAGATAGCTTTAAAAGTGGCAAGTTGATGGTTCCTTTGAAGTAGTTAGCCAAATGGCTTCCCATATAATAAGTCAAATGACGTCCCCTGAAGTTGTAAGCCAGATGGTTTCGTGTAAAAAGGTTAGGTGGCTTCCTTTAAAATAGTTAGTCAGATGGCTTCCCTTTAAATGGTAAGTTAGATGGTTTCCTTTAAAATGGTAAGTTAGATGACTTCCTTTAAATCAAGTGCCTTCCCTTTTAATAGTAAGTCAGGTGGTTTCCTATAAAATAGTCAGATGGCTTCCCTTAAAATAATAAGTCTGATGCGTTCCTATAAGATAGCCATTTTGAGCAAGTCAAATGACTCCCTTTAAAATATCAAGTCAAATGGCTTCCTTTAAAAGAGCAAGTCAAATGGCTTCCTTTGAAATAGCAAGTCAGATGGCTTCCTTTAAAATAGCAAGTCAAATGGCTTCCTTTAAAAGAGCAAGTCAAATGGCTTCCTTTAAAATATCAAGTCAAATGGCTTCCTTTAAAATAGCAAGTCAGATGTCTTCCTTTAAAATATCAAGTCAAATGGCTTCCTTTAAAATAGTAAGTCAGATGGCTTCCCATAAGATGGCAATTCAAATAACTGCCTCAAAATAGTCAAGTAGAATGGCCTGACTGAATATCAGATGATTTGTGTGAGCTCACGACAGGAGATACATTGCAAGCTGAATGACAGTATGTAAGGTGAAACCTCAAAGGTTTAATTTCCATAAAAATGTGAATGGGGCGACACATTGTATCCAAGGTCATTCAGGGTCAAGGGTCGCGTATACTTTACCCAGGTAGAATGACTGGGAGGTCAGAGACAAGTTGAAGAGTGCAATAGTTCATCATGTGAGGCGGCAATGGAACCAATCTTGTCTTGCAAAGTATCATATGACCTTAAGTCACCAGACATGACAGGACTTGTGCATGCAGTTCCATAAACGTAGGTGGAAGGACAACGTATTGCGTGTGAAACATATACATCAAAGTCCTGTCCGATGACCGCTTTTTTCACAAAGACACTTCAGAGACATAAAATCCTCACACTTTCAACCTATAGCCTGTGAACTAGGAAACTGGGATTTGTTTCCCACATGAAGAAGACTTAAAGAGAATGGCTTGTGTGAGTTAGAAAAAGAGTATACCATATTCATTCTGATATTGGTATACCATACTAATGCAAAAAAAAAGAAAAAGAAAAAAACATTCCACGTTCAAACCTGTGGATTTTGACACTGTGTCACTTAGCTTCTCCTCAATTTAAAATAATAAAAGTCTGTCTACAGTCCATCTAAAGCTTGCAAAGCTAAACATCTGTCTTTTTCACAGGGATCAATATTTTTGGGGAAAAAGTGGGGGATTGATATTGTATGTTGAGTCCACAAAATGAAAAGTTTGCAGTATGGTTCTATTAGGGCACATGCTACAACTGGAATGATATAGCATTAGCATATTCTTTCAATGAGATTTGTCTATTTTAGTTCTTTTCAAGACATACCCATGTTAAAAGCTTATAACTTGGAGGTCACTCAGTCTGTGCGAAAGTCCGTGGTTGCTGCTGATAAAAAATTTTTGGACCGATAGAAAATGTGTAAAATGTATAAGTACATTGGTCTGTAGAAATATACCCAGAATGACTGATAAAAAGAAATTAATAAAAGACTTTTGAGTCACACTGGTCATGACAAAAGGTGCTTCAACAGACTAAGATGCTGCCATCTGGTGGCAGGATTTGACATACAGCACAGAAATATGCAAATTCTATGTTTTTTGTCCCATTTGAACACAGCAGATAGCTACATTTACCTAAATTGAAAAAAAGAAAAAAGAAAAAAGGGAGGTGGGGGAGCACCTCAAAGGTACAGATACAAATGTGCCATTGTGCTATTACCAGTATATTTTTTATTTATTTATTTTTTTTTTTTCAAATGAAAGAAATTTTGGTTACTTAGTTGAGGGGGTCAGCATCAGAAACAGGATGGCCATATCATTCTGCAGTTTGGCTAAGCACAAGGGTGGACTGAAAGGAAGTAAAACAAATTAATTAAAAAAAATAACAAAAGTAGGTGAATAAACACGGACATACAGAACAGCCTCTCCACTGGTAGATTATGATGTTTGAGTACATATAGGCCAATGAAATGCCACAACTGAGCTGCTACTAATAGTACATGTAGTTAATGGAAGGCTTACCAGTGTATACAGTGGTACCTCTTTTGAGAGACCGCCCGTACGGTGGGTCAAAATGCGGTCTCTCAAAACAGATGGTCTTTCATTAGAGGTACAACAACATGGAAAAAATAATGCAGTGTTCTGAGAGAGCGGTCTTAAAAAGATATGCGGTCTCTCATTAGAGGGGTCTCTCAAGAGAGGTACCACTGTAATAACAAAAGCCCCACAGCTTACCTAATTACAAGACAGAAATGGCCAAAACATTAAAGTAATGGAGGGAGATTTCAACAAACACAAGGCAAGCTCATGTAAGGGCCTATAAGTCCATCTGTTAATTCTCAAAGTGCCTGGCATAAACTAAATGTAAATTATCAGTTGTGTAACCTTTAATCTACATGTAAATTGTATGTCTACATCTCTTCGAACAAATTTGTTAGTGTGTTGTTTTGCCCACGGTGTAGTTCAAGGTCAATATATCAATGTTGATCTACCTGCAGTGTACAAGATGGTAAATAATTAAGGAGGCTATATGTGCATCGATTTCAGGGGGATGCTGGGGGTGGGTATAGGACCTCTTCAAGCAGTCAGATTAAAATGTTTTAATTTTCCATGCGAGCTACAGAAAGAGAATTGATCTCAGTCGCATAAAGGAATACATGTAGTGTTTCAA
Source organism: Hermodice carunculata (assembly GCA_964020975.1). Lineage (NCBI taxonomy): Eukaryota > Metazoa > Annelida > Polychaeta > Eunicida > Amphinomidae > Hermodice > Hermodice carunculata. The sequence goes on from OZ026622.1 coordinate 8,081,980, forward strand.
GAAGCAGACGTGTACTTGGGTGTGACTATTATTTATTTCTTTACGGTATCTGTGACCCCCCCTTCCCCCCCCCTCTTTCACGATAGTTCCACAAAATGAAAACAGGAATGTGTTTGCCTTCCTAAGATTTGCCCAGGGATTCTTGTGTCTGTTCATCAGAGCAAAGTAAAGAGAAGTTGTGGCCATGTTGGCAGAATGTTTTTTGCTGAAAACTGTTGGCAGGTTCTTATCACGCTATGAGTCCCAGTTCAATGTCTAAAAGGAAGACCATTCATTCAAATGGCAACAGTGCATTGAGTTCTTGGGTTTAAATCAGTTGCTGTCTGGTCAGGTCACATGCCAATCACAAGGGCCCATGGGAAACCTAAAGTGGGGAATAAAAGCTGTGCAAATGTCACACCTGCCTCCTTTCCCCTGCCTTATCTTTTGTTGTATATCACATGGTGGAATGAGAGGTGACCTATTGGCTCATATGCAAAGTGTGAGCCTGAAAAGCTGCAGTGACCTATTCGCTCATATGCAAAGTGTGAGCCTGAGAAGCTGCAGTGAGCTATTGGCTCATATGCAAAGTGTGAGCCTGAGAAGCTGCAGTGAGCTATTGGCTCATATGCAAAGTGTGAGCCTGAGAAGCTGCAGTGAGCTATTGGCTCATATGCAAAGTGTGAGCCTGAGAAGCTGCAGTGACCTATTCGCTCATATGCAAAGTGTGAGCCTGAGAAGCTGCAGTGACCTATTTGCTCATATGCAAAGTGTGAGCCTGAGAAGCTGCAGTGAGCTATTGGCTCATATGCAAAGTGTGAGCCTGAGAAGCTGCAGTGAGCTATTGGCTCATATGCAAAGTGTGAGCCTGAGAAGCTGCAGTGAGCTATTGGCTCATATGCAAAGTGTGAGCCTGAGAAGCTGCAGTGACCTATTTGCTCATATGCAAAGTGTGAGCCTGAGAAGCTGCAGTGAGCTATTGGCTCACATAGTAAGAGTAAGTTGCATTGAAGCACTGGGAGGACTAAGGCTGCTTAACGAGGGAGTTTCTGATTAACACAATGAGCCTTTGGTTTCTACTAAAGTACAAGTATTTCCTCCATCATGTTGTTTCCTTGCTTAAATCCTCACATTGCCCAAGTAAGTTTTCCGGTAACCTTACTTTATCATGGGCCCAGTAATAAAGAGGGTAGAGTGACTTTAGTGTGAAGTGCATGTGAGCTAAAACCAATACTTTATTTCGTGTGTGTGTATACACATTTGTTCACATGGAACGTGCAGGTGACATCCCCTTAAAACATGCAACAAGAACTGTGTATTCTATGTACAACATTTAGTTCCCTGTGGGACCTTCATATTACTGATAAACAGAAAAATAATAAAGCAAAGAATGGACAGAATCTGGTTGAAAAATGTGTTTTATTTGTTCATCAGATATGCCACTGGAACCAAGTGGCTCCCAGCAGGGACAGTGACTTTTGGATTGGTAAGCATATGTAAACGCAAGGCAGTTATAATGTATGCCATAGTTAGCCTTCATAGTACTCAGGGTAATATTTGTACAATCTTTGAGCATGCTGTAACCATCATGAAGACCTTCACCTATGAAGGCCAGGTGCTTGTATCTTAAGAAAATAAAAATATGACTCCAGCCTGTGACCAACCTGCTTGTAACTGGGAATAGCCAGAGACATGCCAGCAGCGCACGTTTCCATCACAAACACCCATCAGCGATGCCTTTTTTGAGCTGACCCCTGGCGCTTATTTGTAATTGTGAACTGATAAAATCACATGCAGTACAGAGCTTGGACACAAATGCTGTACATGACATTATATAAGCGTAATCACAGATGACAACCATCATATGAAATTTTGCATTATGAAGTTTAGACCGAATGTAAATTTATGATGTTTATTGCGTCAGTGAAGTAATATTATTGACGATGTGGTGACCGATATGCTTTGTAGTCAAACAGTTTGTCCTTCCTAATTGCTGTTCAAATGGTGCACTTTGCTATCATAATAAAAGCAAGATAGAACCTGAACGAAATGCCCCCAGTTCAATTTCCAAGTGCCCTCGATGTTCATCCGTTTTAGTCTTATGCCTGTACATGTATGTTTAACTCTCATTGATGGAGGAAAATATTGCCATAAGGAGCACAGCCTTGTCAGTGTTATAAAAACAACCGCGGCTCATCAGCCTGCCATCAAGATGTATATGAGCGTTTGTCAATGCCAGATGACAGTTGAGAACCTGTCCTTGTTTATGCGGCGACTTTTTTCATTGGAAGTAAACTGACCCCCATGCCACTGGTTTGCTTAAGGCCCGGCCGTAGACGTCCAATAGACAGCCAATTTGAGGAGAAAAATTAGTGTTAGCTTGAGGGTGAAATTGACCCTCGGCCCTTCTGTGGACAGAGGAGTCGCGGTAAACAAAAGGTTGCAGGCCAACAAAGCCTACCAATTAAAATGCTTTAACAAGAGACCTACCAGTACGCGCAGCTGCTACTGTGCCAAGAGCAGTGATGACATTTGGGGTTTGCAGGTGCATTGCCAGAAATGTGTATTTCCTCATGGATCAACTGGAAATTTAGGTCAACTCACTTCATGCACATTCCTGTACTTGTGCTCGTTTTCAAAGCCGAAAAGGTTTTCACCGCAGTGATTGTAGGCATCGATGTGTAATGTAAAAACATATGGACGTGCATGTGGTTGTGACCTTATCAAAATAAGTGAAATGGTAGAAATGCTGATGATCTCATTGAAAAATATAACAAGGAAAAGAGTGAAAAAAGGTGCAGGTGGGAATAAAATAATGTCATTCGAACAACCAAACTTCATCAAAAGCATGCAAATGCAATGGTAAGAGGTATCGTAAAGTTCACAAAAGGGGTGGCAGTAGAGTTGATGACTAGAACCACACAGTTTCTTACTAGCATGTCAAGGCTATATTAACAATGTAAGCTGAACTGTCTAGGAGTTCAAAAAGACCTTTTGTCAAAAGCAATGTTTTCTCTTGCTACACAGACCTGTCAGCCACTGCCTCACATACATCATTTTATAATGTCACTGAAGATACCGATGTGTGTATTTAGCACATAAACATCCCCTAATTGAATTCTGCGAACTATGTGACATATCAGACCACGAAGGATGCTTCGTGATTTCTGGGAATGGTTACCAGTATAATAACATTGATAAAAAGGGGTAAGGCCTGCGATCACCCATCATGTGGCATTCAGCTAGAGTAGACGTGGAATTAACTTAACACTATCCTGACAACATCGCCTGATTTCACCAGCAAGAGGCTGACATAGAAGAGAGATGAACAGGGGAAAAAAGTTGAAGCAAGACGGGCGATATTTCCAGAGCCCAGTCTGGGTGAATTGGTGCTGTGACCACACAGCGCCGTGCACAGTGTGCCATGTCAATCAATGCATACTGACCAGGTGTGGTCCAGTTTCCCATACATGATCCAATTGCCAGCAATTGACAGCAAAGACAAGCTAGGTCCAGTTTCCTGGAGTTGATACTGACTGTACATGGTCCAGTTTCTGTGAATTGATACACACCATACGTGGTCCAGTTTCCGTGAGTTGATACACACCATACATGGTCCAGTTTCCGTGAGTTGGTACATACTTATGATGCCTGGTCCAGTTTCATTTAGTGGCCAATGACTGTAAATCACTTGAAGTATGAAATAGGGAGCCGACCGTCAGAGGCAGGGACACCTCGGAGGTTTATGGTCAACGCTGAAGAAGGGACTCCAGTTTCCATCTCCGTCCTGTTGCCAAATGGCTCAGTTGCTGGAATTTCCAAGCATGGCCTGACTAACATTTCTGTTCACCAGTGCAGTGGAGCCAACACCATTCTGTTGATCAAATGCATAAATCTGGCATCCTTTGGGTACAATGTGTGTCTGTGAAAAATTGGCTAGTCTAACATATGGATGTCACAGATGTGAACAAATGAAACTTAAAATCTATAAATAAGATGGGAAATTGGATCCCCCCCCCCAGTCAGTGTTGTCTCTGCTAGGTCCATTTTGATTGAAAAAAAAAAGATGACTTTAACTGATCTTATTATTATGTTGGCACAGGCCGGTAGCGACAGTTTTTTAAATGTCCCAATTCAGGCCTCTGCTTCTCTTGTCTATGAAAGCAGCTGGCTTGATGATGCAAAAAAAACAACAACAAAAAAAAAAACCCAGCTGACTGCATGACAAAATACACATTGGTATAGGCCCATGTGAATGATTAAGCTCACCCAGTGGTTAATCTCCATATGCAAATTCACAGTGAGCGTCTGTGAATTATACTGCAAAAATTGCTGACAGTTAGGCTGAAAGAGTAAGGTTGGCTGAAAGCATGGAAGCGCCTCGTGCATGTCATGAGGATAGGGCTGGCATCCAAGGAAAAGTTCAGTGAACTATTTTACAGAAATATCCTCAGACTAGGTCAACAAAGAACTGTCGGATTAAAGGCAACTATATGCCACATACTTACGATACTTGTCACAGGGCACACGCCCAGCCAGTATGGTACTTGTCACAGGGCACACACCCAGCCAGTATGGTACTTGTCACAGGGCACACACCCAGCCAGTATGGTACTTGTCACAGGGCACACGCCCAGCCAGTATGGTACTTGTCACAGGGCACACGCCCAGCCAGTATGGTACTTGTCACAGGGCACACGCCCAGCCAGTATGGTACTTGTCACAGGGCACACGCTCAGCCAGTTTATTACAGGCACGAGTTTGCGCCTGAGTTATGTGTTGTGGGATTGTAATGTCAAGTTTAGTATCATGCAAATGTGAATGTGCCGGCAACATGCAGGTAGAGATTTAGTGTGGTTGTCACAGCTTTCTCTAATCTGTCTTATCCCGAGCATTGATTTGGCCCTCTCAAATTTCTGTCTCATCAGCTTAACCCTCTGGTCTGTCTTGTTTTGTTTTGTTTTGTTTTGTTTTGTTTTGTTTTGTTTTTGCGCAAAATGATAAAGCTTCATCTCCACATTATCCGAAAGGTATGGCCTTTTCTTTTTAACCTGATTCAAAACCGTTGAGTTTTTTGTTTTTTTTCCTTTGGGTGATATCAATGGAGCCCACTTTTAAGGCCTTTGCTGTGGCTAGACGTTTAGAGTCTGTCTCACAGGGATGCTGACACAAGTTATGTCGTCATTCAGGGTTGTACCTGTCGCCAGCCTATTAACACTATCTGGCTGGTGGTGGCTGGGTGCAGTAGAATTCACTGGCTTCCATATCTGTGGCAGACTTATTGAACTTGTAATTACTTTGCAGCTGGGATAACAATTTAGAAAGTTGAATTGAGTGTACAATGTATGTACGTCGCTTATGTAATTAAGCATTTCTTTAAATGTCTTGATGTTTCATTGGGAGTGCCGTGTTGAGGGCGAGTGTGATTATGGTCCGTTACTTATGCAATAAAGATCAGCAGCATATGAGCCTTCGTGAAGCTTGATCAAATTTTGGAGACTTTCCTCTGAAATAGCTTTTGTATTAATCGTGTTTGTGGGACCCCCTGGGGACTCGTTTCAAAATAACATGACACAAAAAGAAAAGCGATGAGATATGTGTAAAGGAGACAAGATGACAAGAAGCAGTTGGATTGCACACAGCATTTAATTTACGGACTGGTCCCTGTGATGAGGCTGTGTGTGTCTGTGTTCTTATTCAAATGTAAGAACTGATCCCTGCAACAAGGGTGTCTGATAGCTGTATCTACATTAAATATAAGGGCAGACATTTTTTGATGCGTGAAAGGCTATATCAACCATGCTCATGGCATTGGTGTATGTGTATGGCTTCATTCCATATCAGTTATATGGGCTGAATCCCAATGATGAAGATGTACTGCAGTATGCACATTAAATATAAGGACAGCTCCCTGTGATGAGGATGTATTTATGTACCACATCGAATGCAAGGATTGATCCCTATGACAAGGGCCTATGGCTGTATCCATATTAAATCCAAGGACTGAAATTTGTGGTAAAGGTACTCTCTGTATCCACATTAAAGGCTACGTGATCCTATTGTAAGGGTGTATATAACTGTATCCACAAGAAGTTAAAGGCTGATCCTTGTGACAGGGTTGTATGGCTATATCTGCACCACTAAACACATACGCTCATCCCTGTGACAAAAGTGTATGGATATACATGTTGTATCCATACTATAGGCTAATCCCTGTGACAAAGTTGCACGACTGTATCCACATTAAATACAAGGGCTGATCCTGATGACATTGATTGTGGCTCTGTTTGCGAAACCCACAAGGTCTAGGTGACCCAATAATGATCTTTGTGCGTTTCTATTACACGCTGTGTATTTGACTGATGTAATTTGACTAGTAAGGCGACTCCTTATCAATTGGATTGGGGTTATTGCGGGAGATTCCCAAGGTGCATTCCTAGCCCATATTTTGTCAGGGACAGAGGCTGGGCACATGCAAGACAGCCCTGTATGGATTATGCCCAGAATAAATCCTCAATATTAGATTGTTTGCATTCGATGAAGTAAATGTGTACCCTTTCTTGGACAGGATTTATGGATCTAATTTTGCATTGGGAGGTGTCTGTTAGCTGTCGGGACTTTCTCTTGGGCTGATCCTGCCACAAACTAAGAATGCTGAAATGGAATACATGCTTTCAGGCACTTGTTTGCATTCACCAAAGCCAAAAAGTCCAAAGATTTGCAAGTCCATGTCCTGTGAGTGTGTGCAAAATGGAGAATTCTGGTGGGTGTCACGTCCGGTAATGGATTTGACCCGATTGCAACAATTATGTATGCTCAACACACTCCACAAAGTAATAACTTGAACAACAAGGGGTTAAACTTAGAAGAAAAAATTATCTATTCTAAGTAAACTATCTACAATTAACAAACACAAATAATATGGTTACTTATTGACTTCATGTACATATATATATATATATATATATATATATATATATATCCACACACACAGAGATTCATTAATTCTTTTTTTCTTCCCTCTTTCCCTTTCTGTCATGTTTTTAAATCTGACAAAGTCAGAAGTACCACTGTGAAAGGATGCAAGGGTAAGAAAGGGTGTCAAAGTTTCTTGATGTATAATGTGTGTCTGAAGGCTGAAGAGTAACCTGTGATTATTTTGTCTGGAACTTAGGTACATGGATATCAATGGCATCAGAGTTTCAAAAATTGCAATCCCATCTTGACTGGAAGTGAAATAAAAATACTTCTTCAAAGAACTTTGCCTTGGTTATAACTTTCTAATAACTGTGTATTCAATCAATCATAAATGATTGTACAAATGTCATGTTGCACTGTGACAACAGTGACATTATGTCAGTCTTAGTTCAAGATGACATAATATCATTTGTTGTTAGCCACCTCTCTGAATTTTATCAATATTTAATTTTACTTCTTAATTTCATATTATCAATTTATTACCCACCTGGAATTTTACTTTCCATCTCCCAGATTTTAAGTTTTTTGGGTTGGCAACACTGGTCTTGTGTTGTCAAATGAGTAAAAACAAATGTAAACATGGAATGTTCGCTGTGGCACTGACCTGAGGATTTTCACTTTCAAGGTTCAAAATTGCCAAAACAGTGTAAAAACAGCGGTAAAATTGCATTCTTTTCTGCCCTCCATAGCCATAAGACTGGATTTAAAAACAATGTTTGGATTCATTGGACTGTTCAGAACTCGTCTATGTCAGTAAGATGCTGTCTTATTGGCTAAAAGTGACAGCAATGTGGTTAATTTGTGCCAAACATCACTGTCTCCAAGGTCAGAAATATTATTCAGATGACCATTGCCATTGGTTGATGGTGATGTAGTCAGATTTCCATTTGATCTACATGTATTTGAATAATTAGCTCTAACGGTTAGTCACATGGACCAATAGGAGCATGGGGATCGCTCAGACTGTCACTTCTTTCCTGCACTTCCGCCCAGGTCTCAACAACATGGATGCCGGCCACAATAAAAGGAGGAAATCTGGCTCTTTTGATGTTGTTAAAGTGTGAAAACTTTGATATTTTTATAGGATAAGGACTCAGATAGTTCTTCTGAAGCTTTCTATTATGATTGCAACACATACGGTATGGAAGGATTTTCACTACATTTGCCACTGATGAAGGCAACCTTGTGCACCCGGACTCCATTTGCACATCGGAAAGCATGAACGTCTTTTTAAAACATATTCCTTATACCTTCAATAAAACTAACCGCTAATTGTAAGTAACTTGTAAAATAAGTAAAATAATAAGATTTGACACTATAGAAATCAATCACGTGTGGTAACAGTCATTTCAAACAGATCACTACAGAATAAATATGTGCAATTTTTGAGATGTATCAATAATGACAAATGACGTGACTGGCGCTCGAAGCGTTAAAGTAGGGGTAAAAAATTTGCATCGTATCATAGTTTGTTGTTGTTTTTTTTTTCACTGTACCGCATCACGGATCATTGGCTTGTTCACATCACTGAATCACCCCTAGATATTTTGTCATTAATTGGTGGTCTATCTATATTAGATTCGTATCATGAAACAGGCTGCAGTGATTCATATTGTTGGCCTGTTCAATTTTTGGGCCTTGTGTGGAAATTGGTGCTTTGTGGTCTGCTTTTTTTTTGGGTGGGGGTAGAGGGGGGAGGGCTAATTTAGCACTTAAATAATTACGTTGATGTTATTCATTGCATTTCTTTGGCAGCCACATGGGCGTGCATAAAAACTACAAGAGTGCAAAATATCCTGCATTAATCTGGAGTTTGTATCATCACTTTTGATCACCTGTGTGACTGATCTCGGCAACAGTGTGACTTAATATATCTCTATAGCTAACAGTCAAGACATGCTCAGAAATTAATGTTTGATAGATTAGGCAGAGGAGGACTGGGATTTTGATGTGATGTTGTGTATACCTTTCTGCTTTCCAAGTTGTAGCCTGTACGCACTCCATTGTGACAATTCAACAGCCGCATCTCATTCAAGGCATATCATCTTGGTGTGTGATATAATCTGTCCATTTTTCACTTTCTATCTACAGACCCATAAATATGGCTATCAGATGTCGAGTGAGCCACTGATACATAGAGGATTATGGGTGTTAAATAAGGGAGCGTGATAGGAACCTTTGATGTATATAGTTTAAGTATCCTTAACCCTCTTTGGGTTAACCCGTTTCTTTTTGCTACAGCAACTTTAAACATAGTAACACCATCACCTTACAAGTCTTTGCAACTCTCTATGAAAACTGTAGGGCTTCAGTGCAATATATATATATATATATATATATATATATATATATATATATATATATATATATATTGGGAGAGGGGAAATTTTATTCGAGATCGGTATTTTGTTTTGGGGTTATACAGACAAGCCTCACGTACATATGAAGCCTTACTGAATGGCTTTTCTGGTGATTTGTCTGTCTGGGCATTTTGAATGACTGAAAATTCAGTAATAAATCTTGGGTTTTAGTTGTATTTGTGCTTCAAGTTTGAACAGTTTAGGTATGTATGTCTTTTGCAAACCAGAATGAGCATGCTTTGGGAATAAGTTTAGGATCATCTTGGCAGAGGAAAGGATGATGCAAAGTCACCAGAAAGACAATTTTGTGGAAGCAACTTGGATGTAAGGGAAGCCATGTTATACACAAACACTTTTATGTACATGCACACACACACAGAGCACAAAACACATTTTTACTCATAACTATGGATGGATATGTATTATTTTGAGCTCTATGTATTTGTACAACATGGTAATATTACTGATAACAGCTATTATTGTGATGCAAGATATTTAAAAAGAAAAAAGCAATATGAAAGACATAAATATGAATGTGTGAGACAGGTGTAGCTTTTGCCATCACGCCATCCTAAAAGTACATGTTAAATGAAAAAAATAAATAAAATTTTTAAAAAAACATACAGTTCATATGGGTGATACAGGTCAAGATTGTGCCAAATGGTTTAGCTGTAAACTTTAAATACAAAAAACTTCCCTCAGGATAAACAATCTGTCATGCCATTTCATGTCCAAGTAGATTGACAGGTTTATTGACACAGCCAAAAACTTAAGTCACCACAACTTCGTGTCGCAAGTTTTTTCAGCTAAGTTACAGAGCACAAGTCATCGGCTTGGCCATTTTCATTGGAGTGAGGGGGTTAAGTGGCGTGGGAAGTTTGTAGGGTGGGGGTAGTGGGGTGGGGGATGGGGAGGGCTAATTACCCATGTATCCAGATGTGCACATTTTGTGATGCGGTTTCAAGGTAGGATGGAAAGAGAAGGTCTGAGCATGTTTCATCCCCCCCCCCTTAAAGAAAGATCTCATGCATAGATATTTAGCTTGCAAACTTATCTACCTCCATGTATCTGGTACCTATTCAAGGTAAATTGTGTAATTTGGACAAATGAAATAAAAAAGTGGGGAAACGTGGGGATGGGAATTTCAGTTTCATGTATATTAAGAATACATGTACAGTGTACATATGCATGCAAGTTCTCATCATATGAAGGGCGTGGAAACAGGTAGAAAGGGGATTCTGATCATAAATTTACACCCCAGGCTACCCCCACCACTTACCCCCATACATAACACAAACCAGTTTGCATATGGATCAAATTACATAATTTGATTAATGAAATCTTGAAACTGAAAAAAAAAGGTTTTTATGTGTAAAACATAAATATTTTGAACATTGAATACATGAATCACAAAAATGCCCCTCACCAGCAATTTAACTAAAGATATGGACCATGTGGTCTGAGGAATCCACAGTGATTATCTGTGCCACACGGCTTTGAGGTCTGTTTTCCTCACAAGACGTGTAGCGTCATAATCCTTCAACACTCGGTATATGACTCGTACTTCCTCTGGCAAGTATATCATAATGGCACAATGGCCACGTCGCACCTGTCCAACATCATAAATGAGGCAGATTCAGAGATGAAAGTGAAGAGGGTGTTAGGTGCTGGGACTTGCATCTCTTATGAATGGGCTATAGTTGTCAGCTCGACTCTTTGTGTGAGCTCCGATGTATGTCTTCTAATTGATGTATGCACTTCTGATACAGACGGAAAACAACGAGGTATTTAAAGTACGATATTGCGGGAGGTCTGTTTGGTTAACATGTGAAGAGGGTGGTGCAGGAGATTACAACTGCTCTCTTGTCGGTGGTAAAGAGAAAAATGAGAAAAGTGTACACTCAAGGCTAATTTACACATTACAGGTAAATATTCCAGCTGTCAGGGTGGATTTAATACTTTCCGACTCAAACGACCCAGAAGCACCCGCTGGTTAAATGTCATCCGCTTCACTGTTTTTTGTTCAGATTTCTTGCAACAAGGAAGGGTTTTGAGTGAGTATCGTAGATGAGGCTTACTGGGAGATTGTGCCGCTGATCAACAGCTTTCATTGGCTGCTTGAGTGTATTGTGTGTCAGCTGCACCAAGGAAGGATGTTACTTTAGTCTTTCTCTCAACAGGAAAGAGTTTGTTTTACCAGAGTAGAAGTCAGCTGGTAATAACTTTGTGACATGCAAGTACAGTGGTCCCCCTCTAATAAGGCCACCCCAAATGCCCCAGAAATGTGGTCTTATAAGAGGGGTGGCCTCCCTGGAGGGGGAGTATGTTGTGGAAATCCCGTACTTGCTGCATGGAGAAGTGGCCTTTCTAGAGGGGGTGGCCTGTCTTTAGGGGGGCCTTATAAGAGGGGGGGGGGCCATTGTACAGCAGCTCTATAAAGAACAGAAAAGGTCCAAGCAAGACCAGTGGCGGATTAGCCTAACAAGGGGAAAAGCCATCTATAAATAGAGAAGCTGATACTGTCTTGTTGAAAAAGTCAACGGTAATTCAGTTGGTCTTCTGTGAAAGTGTCTGCAACTTAATTCTATCTTTTCTCAAGGGGAATGCTGTAGTTTTCTTGACAGAGCACGGACTACCAAATAAGAAAACACACACAGAAAAACTAGAGCTGCGTTGTCAGAGAAAATATATATTTCGGCAGCGATGCAGGGTCTTTTAATTGCTAGAATGTGGATGTGATGACCTCATGGTAAGGAGCCTGGCCTGAGTATGGGAACAAGGGTTTAATATTCCTGCAGTGGCATACAGCTATATGTTTGCAAGTTACCCAGTAATGACCATCACGCACACACAAAAAAAACAAAAAAAAAAAAAAAGAAAAGAAAGAAAAACAGCATATAAAACAATATTTGCAAACAATTTGGTATTGTTGATGAACAGACCTGAGTGATCATGTATGTTCAAGCTGTACGGCCTTCCATCGCAGCTTGTACAGGAATACCTTGAATATGTCCCTGATAAACATGGACATATTTATATCTGCTTTCCACTTGCCTGCTAAACAGACCATGGTCCATCTGTTATCCATCATACTTATACTGGGACATGGTCTGGTTTTCACTCAACATGGTAGAATCAGGACCGGCAGGCGTGAGTGATCCTGCAAGCTACCTTCTGATAGACCATAACAGATCTTGAGAAACCCACCCTCAGATGGCTGCCGAGTCACGAAGACAGGGAATGGATGCCCGTGTCATGTGAGGTTATGTACACGGCAGAGCTACCAATTGTATCACAACATTTGAGACAGGGGGCATTCATATTTGTTAATTTACGGGGGGCCATCTGTGGACAAAAGTTTGCATCACTGCACTCCTCCAATTTTTCCCACTTGTCGAGCGGAATGTCTGAGTTTGCTGAGAATGAGTCAGGAAATGAGTGATAAGGACGGCTCGAGCACAAAACACACCAGGCAGCGTAAGGGATTAATAGCTGAGTGCAAGTTAACCATATTCATTTAATGCTGTACTACAGAGGCATACGAGATATCTGCAGCAAAATATATCATAGCTGCATGCGCGTGTGACAGAGACTGCAGATGACATCAAGGGCGAGGATTCCAGGCATTCCCTGCGAGGAGTAGAGGATTCCCTTCACGCATGCACATACATTGTTTGTGCCACCAAACCCATTTCATTGATTTGAAAATTAACAGAATGTGAAAAACAAAAATGAAATAATGGAGAATTCAATTAGTAATGGAAAAAAATGATTAAAATGACTGAAGTAATGCTGAATGAGTAACAGGAAGTGATGACTATTTGATGTACATGTATATCCATGTGAAACCTGACGAATGTGGCATTGTTAACAGTCCCCTACACTTTAGACTGCATGATCAACTGCCAGCCATGCAGGCTGTCCACAAAATTGATGAATAATGGTTTATCCTCCTTATATAAGCTAGGTACACTAGTCCCTCCTTTGAAAGACCACTCCTTTGGGAGACCACCTCCTTTGAGAGACCATAATGGTCAGGTCTGTAATAATTTTCATGTTATTTGTACCTCCTTTGAGGGACCACCTGCTTTATGTGACCACCTTTTGGGTGGCACTAGGGGCGGTCTCTCAAAGGAGGGACTACTGTAATGTTATAAATGAACTAAATTATGCTGTTCACATATACATGTATGCATGGTTGGTGGTTGGTCGCGTTTCTTGATCATTAGAAGAATGCCATGGGGGCATGGTATGGACAATGATAAGGGACTGTTTGTTGAAGGATGGCGAACATGAGCCAAAATAAATAGAAAATCCGTATGAAAATATCAGTTTATTATAAAGCATGTGCACCAACAGCAAACAGAACCAGGCAGAAAAATGAAATGCTGTAGCTATCCAGGAAAGGGGAAAATGTGGCCATAAAGTCATTTTGTTGGATGTAAATTTTTCTAGGTCATTAAAATAAAAGCAGTACTTTGGTGGGGGTAAAAATAAAAAAGTTCTTTGTCTTTTCAAATGAAGAAAAAAAAAACATTGGACTTTTGAATTTTATTGTTTTTCAGAACTAGGAAGGGCACCGAAATTCTGACTACATCCCAACCTTTTACATGTTTTAGGTGATACTAGAATACATGTATGCCTACGGTACTTTGGAATGACCACATGGCTGGCTGCAATATCACATCAAAGCATTTTTCTTAGCCATGCAAAGGTTGGATACACATACCCCAGCGAGCATGACAAGTAACTGTTTCTGGAAAAGCTGCTTGGAAAATGATAGGTTACAGTCAAAGTACATGTACAGCGATCTTAGGCATTATGAAATAAATTTTGTGTTTCTCAAAACAGTTCTCACAGATTATCAAGCACACAGGAGGATTTTATATTATTTCAAATCCCATAAAACACAAATTAGTTTTAAAATCAAATGATCAAGCAGACAAAACATTCAGTTTGATTGAACTTTAAATTTAATTTAAATTGTGGTTAAAAAATGTTAGGGTCGGCATTGATGAAAAACAGGAAACTTTTTTCACAGCGCCTAAGTGAAATTCCTGTGAAGTTACCCATATATCAGTATCGTCGGTATGGAACACTAAAAGGTGGGGAGATGACTATGTGAGCTGAAAATACCAGCGTTACTGACAAAAATCGAGTCTAGCTTGTGTGGCTAAGTGTTTGTAGAAGTACCTGTGTATGTCTGGGCCTGATGGGTGTCATTATTGGCTATAGATACATACACAGTTTATACTACATAAGTAGTACTGTATGAGCGGTAAACAATTCCTTTTTCATTCTTGTATATTAAAACTTGATGCCAAATGTTTCGGTAGTGTCATAAAGGATATATTTTTTTTTTGTCTTTTTACATGTATATCAGAGCAAGGTCATTACTCAGCTGTGAGAGGATATCATACTTTAGGGCACTTCTGTTATAAAAGTCACCTGACCCCTTGCAGGAACCGATAAAGTGTCAAATGTTACAGGGAACCACTGTTTGTGTAACAGCCTGTTGTTTGCATTCCATTCAGTCAAGATGCATACAGTAGCAATAATTGTGCCTTTGATGATACCCCAGATGAAAGGTGGCCCCCACATTCATCATCAACTTCATTGTTGATGTTAATCAGGTGGTCTGTCTGGGTCTGCACCCAGTGGCAGGAAAAAAAAATGTAAACATTAAATATTAAGTTGATTAGATTATGAACTGCAGATGTCAGCTGCAATGTTCACCACAAAGTAGGAAAATTAACCCTTATGCTTCAAAGACTCAGGTTTATGTAGCTGTTCTCTTGATGTTTTCCTCCCCTTTGCAACCAGAAAGATCTAGCGTCAATGAAGTCATTGACCCAGACATAAGATACATTATGTTCCCACTACAACTTTGGTCAAACCTTCTTATGAGATTTGCTGGTCAGGTGTTTTCATCTGGGTCACGGCAGGAGATGACCAGGCGAAGTTTTTTGTGTTGAAATTGAGACCCAGCCAGCACAGATATGGCCTCATTGTTGGTACAACTGACAGTCAACAGATGCAACATGTGTTAGTGGAAGCCACATGGTGGCCTCAAAAAGATAAAAATTTAAAATGAAAAAAAAATCTCAAATAGGTAGCAATCAGATACAGATGATCACATGCATTTTATGGCGTGTTCATGTCTGTGGTGATGAAATGAATTCAGTCATACTGACATGTCCTTCCCAGTAAAAAGAGAAAAAGAGAAAAAGAGAAAAAGAAAGAAAGAAAGGAAGAAAGAAAGAAAGAAAGAAAGAAAGGAAGAGAAAGAAAGAAAGAAAGAAAGAAAGAAAGAAAGAAAGAAAGAAAGAAAGAAAGAAAGAAAGAAAGAAAGAAAGAAAGAAAGAAAGAAAGAAAGAAAGAAAGAAAGAAAGAAAGAAAGAAAGAAAGAAAGAAAGAAAGAAAGAAAGAAAGAAAGTCCTTTCTCTTACCTTTCTTGTCAGTTTTGTTGATAATCCTAAAACAATCATCTCAGTGGGAAACTCCAACAGCACAATGGTAGGCTATACATGTACTCCAATCAAGGGAATAATAACCGTGTCTTTGCATTTAATTACAGAGGTGAAAAGCTAGTTCACCTCTAATAAGTAATCAGTAATGCCTTTCAGCAAAAATTGGGGCAGGACATTTGAAACATAGCTCGGTCTGAAAATTTCCCAAGTGTTGTTGTTGCTTAACCGGAATAATACTATATGTTATGGTTTACTGTGGTTGAGCAGTGCATCGTGTGGTAAATGCAGATTGAGCATGTGCCAATAAGATAGTCAAGGAAAAGCCATACCTGTTGACATCCTGCGACATGAATTACTGTAAATTACTTTGATTTTGCTGTGTTCTTATTTTCGCTTGTTTCGCTGATAGCACAAAACTGTGAAAATAAAAACACTGTGAAATAGTATTTTACCATTGTTTGAATGGGAACTATGTCCAAAGCAGTGAAATTAAAACAACAGGGAAATGTTAAAAATGCAAAAACCGCGAAAAGGTATACGCACGAAAATAAAGCAATTCACTGTTAGCAGATTTTTTTTTAAGACTATTGCCAAACGAGGGAGACTTTATGGCAGGAAAAGTGCTGCAAGCACAATGTATATATATACATATATATATAAATATACATTGTGCTTGCAGCACTTTTCCTTTATATATATATATATATATATATATATATATATATATATATATATACATATATAGTGCATCACCAAAGAGCAGATGACACGTCCCGCTGGGAAAATTATTCTACTTCTTGGTCCATAGGATAATGGGGCACCTTTTACTGTCCCCTTGTTAGGTATGATATATTACACTGACGGATACTCTGGTTTTCACATTTTGTTATCCAGTTGCCCCTCGAGCAAACATGCTTCAAAAGCGAATCCACACAAAATTGCTGCAGCATAACTGAAATGGGAGAGAGCGTGATCACCCAGCAGGTATTGAAGGCTGCAGAGGAGAACTGCCCCATCAAACAGTGATATTGACTACTCCCTGCGATTTACCTGTACTTGAATGGTACAGCAGTCTAAATAAGGCATTTCCCAATACATGGAAGTTTAGAGCAAGCAGTTTATATTAGTCGGAATGGGATAGATTTGCGACAAAGTTGGTTACCATGTTGTATTGCTAGGTACCACAGTGTTTCAATAAGGATGTTTTACGTGGTCACATAATGACTGATCCCAATGTTTCCCTGCAGAGGCCTTCACAGCTGGCCGAAAGACAGCTTTGCGAGTGGTGAAAAAACAGTAGCCATTAGCGGGACAGACTCTGCAGAGCCGGCTCTTCCTAATCTTTCACCCAGCTCCGATGAAAAATGCTGAAAGTGTCACAGCATGCGAAGTGTCAGCTGCCTTGTATTTTACTCAACTTTTAGCATCTGTCGCTAAAGTTTTGAACAAAAAAGCTTGATACACACATGAAGAAAAAATTAAAAAAACATAAGTGCATTGTGGGAAAAATTGTCTTATTGTTGTGGAGAATATGGCCTTTCAGCAGCACTTAATGACACAACAGTGGTTTGCCCAGCTGACAAGAAATTCACATTATTTGAAAGTGCTGTGAAAAATGGCTGGTCCCTGGGGTCTTATTTTTTAATCTAAATACTGTGCGCAGGATAATCAATCAGCTACCAGCTATATTAGGTTGTGCATGTTGAGGTATAACCTTCTATTTGCTGGCCTGCATGGCTATTTTCCATGTTGTAATGAGTATTAATGTATTTGGTAAGAGCCTGATAGTGTTTCGGACGATGTGAGACACCACGTGGTGTGTCGCATGTTTGGCCAACGGGACCTGAAGCATATCCCGAACTATCTTGCTGCACAGCTGTGGGCCATCGCCAACCAAATATGATGTTTGATGTCAGCTGTACCTTTTATGATTATAGCAATGTCCCATTATGACAAATCATAAAAATCACTCCAAGTGGAAATTGTCACCATTAATAAAACGTAGCAAGAGAGGGGAGAGGAAAAAACGGCTTTGTGCTGGCAGCCTTGGAATTATGAAGGCAGAGGTCTGCATTTTGGAAATACAATGAAATGATTACAGTGATCTATTTTGTTATTGTCCTCAGTGGCACAGAGCTTCATGTATTAAGTTTGGCTTCATGGTAAGTTTGTTTGTGTTAGGTTGTGTAAATTAATTATGACCTCCTCCTACCAGAGGAGGGCCGTATAGTAATCACTTTTTCTGTGCGTCCATGTGTGTGTCCATCCGCTTTTCGTGTCCGGGCTATGATTCGCTTGTCCTTCGACTTAGATCAATAAAGCTTAATACACAGGTGCATCTGGACATAAGGGTGTGTCATACACCAAAAGTAGGTCACTAGGTTAAGTATCTGGGTCACAGTGATATATTCTTGTAACACCATGTCTGCTCCATAATTCCTTTAATATGTAACTTAGATTAATGAAACTTTACACACAAAGGCATCTACACATTAGGGTGTGTCATGTACCAAAAGTACATGTAGGTCACTAGGTTAAGCATTTGGGTCAGTGCTGTATCCTTATAAAATCTTGTCCAGGCTATAATTCCTTTACTATTCAACTTACTTTCCTAAAACTTCACACACACATATATATCTGGACCTAAAGGTGTGTCATGACATATTCAGTTATCTACCACAATTTCAAGGTGTCATTATAATGGGGTTTCACTGTACCACTTTGACACCTATCAGTGGCACATGGAGGCTTTACTTTCAAATGTTACAATCTATAAAGTAGTTTCAGAGATATGGTTTTGATATTTGGGTGTAAAAGTTTTAGCTAGAGTACGCCATCATTTATTCAAGTGAATGTATTTCCTGTTTTTGGTCTCGTCCGTTGACAGTCAAGTCTCAAAGAAGAGTTTTGTTGATTCAACTTTACAACAAGGAAAGTTGTAGCTCTGATCCCTGCCTGGTCAACTTGAGACCCTAGTCAACACCTTTCCTTAGCTCAGTCTGGGTGCAATGCACCTGCACCAGACCGTGACAAAGAAAGTTGTTGACCCAAGGCATGTGATTCAGTGGACTGTTTCCTATCAACTACACACACAATTTTGATAGAACAAATCAAATTTTATGAAAAATGGACAAGCAGATGACCTTTACACATGCAGAAACCTCGTGGTGTTTTCAGTGGGAAAGGGTTAAGCTGGTATGTTACATTTATAGGTACATTCTAAATTGCTTTAATGTTGCTGTATTCTTTTATTTTTTCGCTTATTTTGCTGTTGGCTCGAAATTGTGAAAATAAAAGCACGGTGAAATAGTATTTTAACAATGTTTGAATAGGAATTATGTCCAAAATAGTGAAATTAAAACTACAAAGAAAATAATAAAAGCAGAAAAACTGCATAAAATTTAAACATGTGAAAAATGAAGCAGTTGACAGCTAGCTGTCAGGACCACTGTCACATCACAAGTCCAAGCCTTCAGCCACGTACAGGTCTGGTTGGGTGTAACTGGGCTGTTAAAGTGCAGTTCACCAGGGAATACACAGCAACATTGTCTACCAATTAGGGCAGGAGTAGTTTTTTGTTTTGTTTTTTTTGTTTTTTTTTTTTTTTTTTTTTTTTTTGAGCCTATACATAATGCAGTTCCATTGCCACACAATGCAAATTGTCAAGTGGGGAATCCCGTGGGGAGTTAAGGTATGCATAAGAAATTAAGCAGTTGCTCGCCTTTTGCACATGTGAGAACAACTGGTAGCCGAGGCTGGACTGGCCGAGGCGTTTTGAGCATGGCCAGGCTTTTATGCAAAAGAACCGTATGACAGGTCGGCAAGCAAACTGCAGCCACATCAGCTATGGCGTGGTTTACACATAATCAAGTCCTCCAGATGCACCGTCATTGACATTGCAATGGAGCATTGATCAAGCCGGCATTGTGAGGAGGAGGCCCAGGCTGTCCCAACAGGCACTGGCATGGACTCGAGGAAAACACACAGAAAACTTTTCTGGTGTTTTGGGGCATCCTTGTGTGAAATGCACATCAAACAAAAAAACTGCCACAACCCAGGCTCAGGATGTATCAGGATCCCCGATGCTACTCTCCTCTATTGAATTCCTGTAGTTTGTTTACTAAAATTCCGAGACATATTTTGGGTTTTAGAAATACGAGATAAACGGCAGGTGAGGTTGCTGTAATGGGACATTGTGGGCCAGGGCAGAGCCCACAATGAAGGCTTCCAGTGCAACATCAATTAATATGGAGTGCCGGTCTTCATGCTGAAGTTGTCATGATTAGATCATGCCCGAGAAGCCGCCACTCCAGGCAGAGGCTTTGGAGGACTTCCCCCGTAAGCCACTTCAAGGACACAGCTGTGGCCAGTTTGATCACTACACTGGAACCCCTGATGTGAGTCCACTCTTATCAGGGATCAACTTCCAAGGAAAGACCGCTGATCCAGCATGCAAGAGTGTTTAAAAAGTATAGTTGCTCCTGTTGGAAAAGCGCTATTGAGATCAGCTTTGGGGACATTCAGGAAGGCAGCATCCCGGGTGGTGGGTTTCACTGTAAATGGATTTGTGGGATTCTTGAAAGAAAGCTTTGCTTTTTCAAAGCCATAAACGTGTCACTTGTGGTTTAACCTGTCTTCCTCGAAAATATCCTGAATTTCGGATCCTGCTCTTTTCTTGTGATCTATTTTATCACCTTGCATAACCAAAATATTTCCACAAAAGTTAGTCAGCCTTCATGAGGATACAGCAAGATCCTGTCCACGGCTTGTGCTCAACTGGGAAACTACAACTTCATCAAGGGTTTGAATTTCTACAGAAAGTCGAGGGCAGCCGATACTCGTAGTTTCAAAATTCCTTCCCCTAGCACATGAAAGGCCCAACCTTACATAGTCAAACCAGCAAGATTATTTCTCAGTCCGTGTCCTTGTTAAGGGGTGAATTTGGGTACAGATACTGGCAACAAACTGCCATCAAATAGGGAGTCTACATCTGGGACTCTCCTCATGGATTAATGCTGCAAAGTCATCAGAAGATGGGGAAGAGAACAGGAGACTGTACAAATCAAGGCTTATGGTTGCTGACCCTTTGTGTATGTATGGAGATGTGGCTTGCTTTCCCAACAATCATTTTGCCTCCATGCCTAGAAAAACATCCACTGTTTACCCTGCATAAACACTGCAAGGCCCTTCTGTCCACAACTGTAACCTATCTCTTACTAAAAAGGTGCTGTTCATTTTTGAGGGGCATCTGCTAATAAATTCGGCAGCTATTTGCATAGAAGCCGAGAGGACTCTTGGGCAAGTTATGTGGATGAAATTTGCAATTCGATCTTGGGACAGATTAGCTTCATGTCGCAAATTTTTATATCAATATTGTTTTTCTTCCAAAAAAATGTGACCAGAAATGAAACACAAGAAAATTTACAACCTCAGGTGTTCTTTTTTTTTTTTTTCGCGGGGGGTGGGGGGGTGGGGGGTGGGGGGAGCTTTGAGTCCTGATGCTGTACCATGCATGTGGAATAGTAAATATTTAAAGGAAGGGCCACAATCTGCAGTACAATTCTCCCAGGACTCCAACAGCTTGCTGGCTTGTAGTGCCCGTCACGTTTAACAAGGACCAGGTCGTGTAACATGACACAAACTCCACCTGCGGGCCACGAAATGTTGGCAGAAGGGGCCTAACGATGAATTTTCTCCTCATCAGCTGTATACAGACAGAGGAACTCCTAGTGGATTGAACAGTAATAATTTTTATTTTGATTTCGAAATGGTGCCTCTAGATTGCTTAAATTTGTAAGGCTTAAAGGAAATGACAGTGCATGCGTGTCACTTGAGTTTTGTGACCACGGAATGGGTGGGTCTGGAACCAGCAATCTTTGGCATCGATCACATAGCCAAAAATGGGAAATGCACGTAGCAGCTGCACCAAATCCTCATTCTGAAAGAGAATTGTTCAACGGAGGCAGCTATGCCGGAACGCCATCATCAACACTGTCCAGTTCGTTGTATTCAATCCAGTTGAAGTACTGTATGTGGAGTTATCCCAGATCTGGGACTGTACCAAGCACAAGGTGTGTTTGGACACCTAAGGTGTGAAAGTGGACTGGTGAAGCCCTCGCCATGGGACTTGGGTTGAGCCAGTATAAACATCTCACAATTACACCTGAACATGTAAGTAGGTAATTAACTGCTCCTGTTTCCCCTGCTAGACCTTATCAAATCAACACTACTCGTGTTTACCTTCATCAGGTACACCAGTCTGATGGCTGGCTGGTTTACTGTATGATGTCACCATTGTACGTGTACAATGGTATCTGTATCAAGAGATAGTTCCAATGAGATTGTCATGGGAGGCCAACGTGATGAACCAAACTGGATATGATTTAAATGTGAACTTAACTGCGTTTACCATAAAAGAAAAAAAAAAGAAATTGAGACCATTAAACCTGTCAAGTAAGATCACTGTATGAGGAGACCACCAAACAAGGAAAGCATGTCATGCCCGATTTTCAACAGGATTTTTTTTGGGGGGGTGGGGGGTGGGGTTGGGGTGAACAGTCTGACTGTGGATACACATCAATACACTTAACAGAACACTCCAGTCTACCTATAGGTAAAAGGGCAAATTGAAACAATTTTTGTGGTATAACTGACTGTAATTATGTCTTGCAAACACCATCTTCAGTTGCGCTAAGATAAAATTGCAGTTTCTCCTGACAAATATTACCTTTTCTTCAGGTAACGACCAGAACTGCAAGTGAGGCTTGTATTTTCAACGTATTGGGTGAATGTGTGAGGATGGCTTCCTATTACCAATCAAACTGTTTCAGCTAAGATACAGTGTGCTGACAGTTAACCTTGATGTTTACATTATTGCCTGTAATCCACTGATGGTATATAGCTCTCTAACGCCTGCCTGGAAAAATATATTGATCCATCTATGTCGCAGAGGCCCGAGATTTCAAAGCACCTGCAGCCACCTGACCACTTGTCTTTGAAAACCATGTTACGTTGACATATGGACAAAATTAACAGGGACAACTCTTGCATACAAATCAAGTAAACCTCAGCAATATCTGCTGCATCGTATCGGCTTATGCTGTGTTAACATATATATGGACAAAGTTTACAGTGGAAACTGTACGGGGCTTATGAAGGTAGGCATGGCTGTGCAATATCTCCTTATTGGCTTTAATTACCACAATTAAAGTTTGCCAAATTAGGAAAGAGTTTCAAACTCTCAACCAATGTAGTACTTCCCTCTAAAAACAATGTGGATCTCCCCCCCCCCCCCCATTAGAGCTTTTTGCAGCTACAAGAAAAAACTGAAAGCATTTCTTTCTTTCACAAGGCAGTCATGAAGTGTTAAATATTGCGGAAATCATGTGCAACTTTTCTTATAGCACATTCTGAAATGCAGCGTGGCGCTTCTGTGAAACAGAAAATGCAATTTTTGTTCGGTATGTAGAATCACTTCAGGCATAATGCTTCACAGGGCAGCATATCAGCTAGCGTGAATACATTGGCGTAAATGGGACATGAGAAGAAAGGGAAGAAATTGAGGTAGTTATGATCATGTTGCCTTCCCAGACTCTGGACCTTGCAGGTTGACATGCTCTGTCAATAATTAAGTGTTACCCCACACTTGCTATGTGATGGTGTGATGTCTGTGTGGGATCCTATCTCACACAGCCGTGGACATGGTGTCAGCTCACATCACTCAATACACAGGTCTCATAGCATAACCCTTACACCACTGAACATACCGGGCAGCAACTCTGAAAAGGCCATTGCAAGGGACCGAAGATGTACTGTACAAAGAAAAGTCTACCTTTCCAATACATAAGAAATGGTTTGGGGCTTTTTTTTGTCAAGTTCATAGTGTATGAATAAAGAAGTTTTTGAAATACAACTTTCAGACAAATTTGCACTGTTTGTTCGCAGATTGTTGCAGGTGGTATGGCATAAAATATTTGAATTGGAAAAAATTATGATCCCTGTATGGTATATGTAGTGAAGGGTAATTCCTGCCAGCATAACCGTAACCTCCAGCTTAACAGGTGTGTGTGTGTGTGTGTGTACAGGGAGAGAGCCCCCCTGTAAAGGTGAGATTTGGGTGACCTTGGTATATTTTCAAGGTCACATGCAATTGTTAGTGTTCACACGTTTGTCCACTTTGTAAAGAAAAAATTAGCTAAGCTAGGACTGTGATATTCAACATGATGAGGGTCCCCTGAAAAAGGTCAAGCAGAGGCAGCAGGGGAATGACGGTAACATTGTTACCGTGCCAGGGTCATGGAGCCATTGTTCATGTGAAATGTCCTGTTCCTCAGTTGACTTACAAGTTATCTTAAACTTGATGTGCCGAAGGGCTACGTTCATGTTGCAATTTGGTGACTTTTAGATAATATTCGAGGTCACAGGGTAACTGAAGTGGTTTTCTGATCAATATGTACATGTAAGTCAACAACTATTTCAGTGTGGACTTTGATAGAGCACATGATGATGGTACTCTGTAATGACTATGTTGGGTGACAATCACCCAATTTCCTAGGATACAAGACTGTTTTAGTGTGTATGTGCACAAGGCCAGCTGAGCACAAGGCCTTCACAGTCCTGTCGTTTAAAGGAATCTAGCCCCATGATTGGGTAATGCAGCTGTAGGCATTATTTATATCCCCTCGGCACCCTTATGTCACCTCAGCTGTCCGACAGTTTCTTGTTATATGTAGTTCCGAAAATCCATACTGGCTTGCAAACAACACTCTGTCCGGCTCTGTGAAGACAGCTGTTCAAACTTGCTGGCAGATCCGAAAAAATTTCAATTAGTGACAACTGGAATGTATGCCAGCTCAGGACAAGCCTAATTATTGACCCAATACCATTGTGATATTGCCCCTTGTATTGACCCTTGTCCAGAGCAGACAGACTTCTTCAGCATGCAAATGGCATATTATTCCAACCCATATTTGGAGGAAATCTGATATTGCTAAAAGCTGTTGTCTGGAAATTGAGCATCCTCCAATCATGTCATTGCCAACAGTTGCTAATTTTCATGGCAGAAGCAGTAAAGAAGCTGTCCCAAAGTGCTTCACCCTTTTAGCGCCACATTTTGGACCGAGTCAACAGCTTTTCTCGGCATACTTTGGGCTCATTGGACCCAAAGCATGCTAAGGAAAGCTGTTAACGTGGACTGTTATATTCTGTGTAACTACAAAAATGCATGCTGGGACTTTAACGAAAGGGCTTTTCACGTGGAATGTGAATCCAGCACCTTTGTTATAATTCAGAGCAGTTCATTTAGTCACAGTTGGCAGCAAAAAAAAAAGTTAAAGGAGGAAGGCAATGTATTGAAGAAGGAAGTACATGTACGCCTGTGGGTCACCTAATTAATGTCCTGGGAGACGTCAGGTCATTCTACACGTCATTCATTAGCATTGTCATTCGGCTAAAACAGTTGTGAAACGGTAGCAACAAAGGAATAATGGCAGTATACAGAGCTACTCAACAATTCAGGTCTAGCCGGTCAGCTGGTCTCCTGAGTCGTTGCAGGCTGCACACACTTGGAAGAGTCCGGCACTTAGAAGCAGGGCGCCAAGTATGCATGTAGATTTGGCAAAATGATGGCACTAAAGTAATGGATATGAGGATAGACAGGTAAACATTCTTAGGAGCCATGGACATTGGGGGATACAGCTATAAGATGGCGCTGCAGCGCCCCACCAAAGTACATCCTGGCTTTTGTGATGAAGCTTAGATATCTATGAAAATCTTGGGTTGATCTTATCTAGCTGCATTGTAGGTGCAAACTTCAAAAGCTGAGTTTACAGAGTATTTACAAAGATTCAATGTTTTCAAGTATATCTGAGCTCATCCTGTATCTGCTGAGTTTGGAATTGCCTGGTATAACTCTGTTTTCACTGTCTCAGCACTCTGCCAACCTTGGATTTTCCCAGGACTTTGTCTGTTGTTAGTTGTACCTCCTTGGATTTTCACTGGATATTCTTGGTACTTTGGCCCTGGGCTCGAAATGTTGAAAGTCTACCCTTGGTCTATGGCCATGACTTATGATAAGTACCCATCCTTGGGGAGTGTCAGACTTGTTAACTCTCATTTCTCATGATACTAATGGAAAAGTGTCCTTTGCACATTTTCACTGCAGGTAAATTTCACCGTCACCATATGAAGTATAGGAACTGTATAGATTCAAATATCAGAAACCAAAATCCTTTTTGTTTTCTTCTGGAAATATGTTGGAAATGGCTATTGCTGAGGTCTGCAGCAAGTGAAGAAAAGGGCCTGGGTAAAAACAGCCAAACTCTTAGCAGCACTATATGGTCACCATATTGGCTTAACCCTTTCCCCCTCAAACTGGCTAAAACCGGCTGGTGGTCAAATGTCGTCTGCTTCAGTGCTTTAAACTAATTTCGACAGTAATGTAAAACAATTTTGACTGAGAATTGTAGATGAGCCCTATGAAGATCACATGCTCAAGGTCAACAACTTTCCTTGACATGAGTTGGGCACTTAGTGCCCAACTCATGCCAAGGAAAGTTGTTGACTCAAGTGTCAATTCAAGGGGGAAAGGATTAATATAGCTGAACTCTTCATATAGCCATTATACTGGCTTTAAATAGCCAATCTAGTAACAGCACTGTATAGCCATTATACTGGCTTTAAATAGCCAATCTAGTAACAGCACTGTATAGCCATTATACTGGCTTTAAATAGCCAATCTAGTAACAGCACTGTATAGCCATTATACTGGCTTTAAATAGCCAATCTAGTAACAGCACTGTATAGCCATTATACTGGCTTTAAATAGCCAATCTAGTAACAGCACTGTATAGCCATTATACTGGCTTTAAATAGCCAATCTAGTAACAGCACTGTGTAGCCATTATACTGGCTTTAAATAGCCAATCTAGTAACAGCACTGTGTAGCCATTATACTGGCTTTAAATAGCCAATCTAGTAACAGCACTGTATAGCCATTATACTGGCTTTAAATAGCCAATCTAGTAACAGCACTGTGTAGCCATTATACTGGCTTTAAATAGCCAATCTAGTAACAGCACTGTGTAGCCATTATACTGGCTTTAAATAGCCAATCTAGTAACAGCACTGTGTAGCCATTATACTGGCTTTAAATAGCCAATCTAGTAACAGCACTGTATAGCCATTATACTGGCTTTAAATAGCCAATCTAGTAACAGCACTGTGTAGCCATTATACTGGCTTTAAATAGCCAATCTAGTAACAGCACTGTATAGCCATCATACTGGCTTGAAAGAGCCAAATTCTTTGTGGTTCATACTATATAGCCATTATAGTGGATAGCCAAACTATACTGGCTTAAAACAGCCAAACTTTTCATAGTACTATATAGGCACAAAACTGGCTTAAAAGTAGCCAAACTCTTCATGGTACTATTTAGTCATTACACTGGCTTGAAAGTAGCCAAACTCTTTGTAGTACTATATAGCCATAATGCTGCTTTAAAACAGCCAAACTCTACGTGGTACTTATAGTGTAGCCATTATACTGACTTAAAATATCCAAACTCTTCATAGTACTATATAGCCATTGTATTGGCTTAGAATAGCCAATTTCTGTAGTAATATGTAGCTATTATACTGGCTTAATACAGCCAAACTCTTTGTAGTACTATATAGCCATTATTCTGATAGTTCGAAGTGGACAATTGGCTGAGTATGAGCCCGCACTTACCAGAATTTCCATCAAACACGGCCCTGTTGACAATAAAATTCATCTGCTGGTAGCTTACAGTTGCTGAAATATGGCATGTGATGGTTCCACGGCACAGAATATGGCCATTATGCTTGATGTGGAAGCCACTTAGTGGAGGTCCACCTGTCTGTCAATGCCTCAGAGATATTACATGTGAAACATTATAGCTAAAAGAGCTTACCTTGCAATCTCCAAAAGTACACCCAGGTGTACGTAATGTCTGTCTATCCAACCATGGGTAAGAATTACTCTGTGATCAAGACACAGGTATACAGTCCAAGGTTTCAATACAGCTAAGTAGATGGAGTTATACCATCGCGGTAATGAACCATGCATACATCTCGGCTGGATCCAGTTAAAATAGACCCGACTGGGAGCTGTCCGCGTGAAGTGCAATGTGACAGGGTACCGGTCAGTACAAGAGAAGGATCCAGTATGTCATGTCTGCTGCAGTGATGCCAGGGTTACATAACACACGGAAAGTGCAGGTCCACCTTCCCTCCTACTGTCAAACAGAGTTCTCAAGCTTCAGGCTGCATAAAGAGCCAGATATATATGTAAGTTGATTGGGACCTAATCAGAAACTTAATCATGGGTATAAATGTGTTAAGTTAAGCCATTCTCAAATTCCTACCAAATTAGATCAGCCCAGCGTGGTTAGTTTTAAGTGCACATGGCCACTGCCAACTAGTCTATTTTTGAGCCAATTTTGTGATAATATAATTGTATATTGTTTTGGATGTGGGGAAAAAATTGTGTATGGAGCACACATTAATGAAAAGCAGAAAAAAATAAGAAACAA
This sequence comes from Hermodice carunculata, assembly GCA_964020975.1. NCBI lineage: Eukaryota > Metazoa > Annelida > Polychaeta > Eunicida > Amphinomidae > Hermodice > Hermodice carunculata. The sequence continues at coordinate 8,110,320 of OZ026622.1, forward strand.
AAAACTTCAGAAAATACTAAAAGCAGAAGTAAATTCCTTGAACAGCAAATGTTATAGAATGTACATGAACATTTGTGAAACAATTTGTTATCACATTCCAAGTTCATTATTTTTGCATGACCTCAAACCGAGATAGGGTGATAAAAACAGTACATATAAAATTTGAAAATGGGAAAGGCAGGGTGACTGCAGAGTATGGAGGACTTTACAATAATTTGAACCCACCCAGCTTGTTGAGATGATACACTGCAGTAGGACTACAAGGTAAAAAAATCTGCAGAATTCACTGCACCTGAGTGCAAGGTTAAAGAAACTGCAGTTTATCTCAGAGTGGTGTTTTTTTTTTTTCTTCTAGTCCTGGAATGTTGGCAAAATATAACTTTGTTTTACTTCTTGTTTGTGGCATATGGAAGGGAGAATAGAATGTCTCATTATTTGTTTTTCTACTAAATACTTGAGTCAATGTATCAACTGCTTCAGTTCCTACATGGACAGGTAAAGGTTGTCAAAACAAATGGAGAATAGAGATAAAAGATTGAGAGAGAGCCATTTGCCAGGTTTATTACTGCAAAAACAAACACAATTAACAAAATTAAAAACAAAAAAATAAAAACAAAACACAGTCACTATTTTTATGCTTATTTACCAGAAGCCAATAGTGAGTGATGCAGGGAAAAGTTGCTTTTTTAGCTTTGCAGATCTAAGGTTGCAGAGCTTATATGATCATGTATGTCCATCCGTCCATCCGTCAACTTTTGGGTTGCAAGTGCGATAACTAAATGTTTTGATGGCGGCCCCATATAACTTTCAGGACATATCATATTATGAAAATCTAGGTAGAGTTCGATAATGAGGTCATAACCTACATCATACATAACATATAGGTCAAAATATGAACAATTTGTGGACATTCTAATGTGTTTAATTTTTTATGGATCTTCACGGAACTTAGTGGTAATGTTATTGAGCTTAAAGTCTTAAATGTGTGTGATACTTGTGGCACCACCTCTGGTATTACAGGAAATATGAGCCAAAATATAATGAAACATACTAAATTCAACATCTCGAAAAATAATTGAGCTAGCATTTTGAAATTGATGGCCATTATGCTTCATGGAAAGGGCTACAATGTTATGTAATATGAGTGACATTGACCCATTTTCTCAAGGTCACAGAGGATTTTAAGTTGAAAATATGTGATTGAAATAGGCCTCGTGTTACAAACTTGTGATGTACAGGCTTGTGACTTCACAGATACATGAGAGTGATAAAAGTCTACATAATAGAAAAAACGTGGGGCCACCTGTGATTGAAATGCGAGGCTATGCCCATGAGGTGTAAAATACATTAAATTCAATACCTTGACACCAAATAAGACTGGCCTTACCAAATTTATACCAGAGAAGCACTACATAAAGGCACACATTCTTATAGAATAACATTGACCTTGACCAATTTCTCAAGGTCATTTCATAATGTAAAGCAATAGACAGATTATGCAATCAGGAAATAATTGAGACAAGTATAATTCATTACTCAGAAAGAATAAGATTGTGGTGATTCAAGATGTACATGCAGCAGAAATGTATACCTTGTGATTTTTTTATATTACATGCACATAATCTGGGTGACCTTGACCCTCTGTCATAAGATCACTGAGGACAAAAAGTTAAGGACTCTCTCATTGTTGTCTTGGCACATGCAACAATATCCTTCACTGGAAGTGCACAAATAAGGTGTGATTACATGTGAAGCAAAGTGCCATCTGGTGGATAAGTCAGACACTAAAATCACATAAACTTTATATGTACCCATATATACCATCAGACAAGACAAGTTGACAAGTTTTATCGGCAGTCCATTTTCAATTACAAACTGTGGAGCATGGATGCCCAGAAACTACATGTAACAATAACACAATTTAAAAACATAAAATAAGAATATCAAGATAATATGTAAAGTGAATATATGTCAGATATCAACAGGTCAGGTACCACTTGAGGATTCACAACTCTGAAATGAAGATGTAGGTGCCATATGGACATAGTACCATGGGAGCATTAGGCCCATGGGCCTCTTGTTTTGTGGTCTGTAATTACTCTGTTTACCTGTCAATGTGCATCTTTTGATACATTTTTCAAAGAAATATTTGCCTGCATTGATACAATAAACACCAGCCCCTATGCCCTCCTTTCAGTCTCAATGTGAAACGGCAGACTTTATGTGCTGGTATGTTTAGTCGCCAGGTTTAGAATAAGTCCGCAGAATATTATGAAGCTTCTGCATGGGGATGAAAAGAACACAAATCTGTGACTGTGTGATATCCAGTGGTGTTGGGTCTTGACGTATTCCAGGTGGCCAGAAAATACATCTGGTCTGGAAATGCCTGCCACCTGTGGCGCTGTAGGTGCATCATAGTTTGTTGCTAAACATGACATAAGGTGGGGTAGGACAATGCAGCTCAGCATGCAGAATATAAAGATTTTACCTTCCTGAAAATTCAAGTTTGTATTTTTTCTAATTCTTTCTTTAACAAAAAAAAAAAAAAAAAAAAAAAACTTGTTTGTTGTCAAGAAAATAAAGAGAAAAGGTCCTGACTTGGATTGGGGAACATGTTGGCACACTTTGCTGTAAACCTTTATAAACCCGAGAAGATGACATTTTTGTGCAACTCTAAGGTGGCAAACTCTCAACAGATAGAGCTGTACAAAATGACAGTTGTCGCCATCAGCAAAGAAACGGTCCACTGTTCCTGGGCCCAGAAATTCAAAGACTGCGCAAATGCATTCTTTCAGTACATCAGCAGTCTTGCTTTACTTCCTCGTGAAATCAGCTGCTGATAATCATCGATTCACATGCTGTGACAGAACATATGAGCTGGAAGGCTTGCAAAAAAGAAAAAAAAAAAGATTAACACAACCCTGTCCTACTGATGTGGAAAAAACCTTGGGGAAATGAAGTAGTTGCGGGTGGCGGGAAGCTTGTAATGGGGCAGAGTAAACAGAACAGTTTGTCTCTGTATTTACTGTTTCACACAAAGTCATCTAATTTGTCATCACAGTTTACAGGAGATTAATGTAGCATCTGATACACACGAAATCAAAATGTTTTTCGAGACCAGAAAACAAGAAGTGGGGAAAAAAAAAACTAGTTGTGTGAGGCATGATCAAAGTAGGTGTACAAGCCCGCCCTCATTCTGCAGTATGCGATCATTTTCACTAATTTGGGCTAAATTATGCATGGAGACCACCAGTTGCCGATATGGGAAGTTAATGGTGTGTTTGGATGACACATGAGGTGAGAATTGGTTGGTATACACGTACCCCGACTTGCTCATCAGATAACGCAAAATTGTAGCTCAGTTCTGCTGTGGTCGGTCGCCAGTTGCGAGCCAACAGAATGTACCCCAAGATTGGATTCCCAGCAAAAATGATGATGTTATGTATACAATTGATTGTGGATAAACTTTCCAAATGGACTTCTTTTTGGCTTGTGCCATGATACTGACTGCATTATTTATCAAATCCAGTGTTGCACAGAACACCCACAAAAACACATGAAACTTAGATGTGTATGAAATATTGATTTTGTTGTCCAGGCGCAACTTTTGATGTTTCAAGATGCATTTACAGAGTTGATTGCCTACTTGATACCGTCTGTTTATTTGCCTTCACCGAGTCGTCACGCCGACTGTACTGTTATACCCACCACAGAGTTACCACAGCTAAGTGAAGGCTAGAAAACCAATTTGTATTTGCCCATGCTGTCTTCCTCGCCAAGTGAAAAGTATGATTAAACCAACAAGGTTTCAGAAAGGAATGGAATGAGGTAAATCAAGAGTTGAAAATTGATATGTGCCACAGCATATCGCCAATATGGCATTGTACGTTTTTATATTCTGCCAAGATGATTTGTTCACAAGATGCAGCCAGGCCTATCAGTATATTGAGTTTATCTAGCATATTGCCATATGGAAGCTGCATGTGCTGGACCAATAGCGTCACTGCTATTGAAGCATGCACGCACATCTCTACTTCCATCATGGGGTCATAAACATACAGCAAATTGTCCAGTTACCTGAATAGCCAAGAGAACTGCGGCAAAGGTGTTCTTGTGTGCAGACTCCCTGACCATGGAAACCAGTGTATAAGCATAGGACATGTTTTGAGGGTTTGGGTAGGTGTAAATGATCTTGTAAATTGATTATATCACATGCGCATAAACACATCGCCTACAGAGGCTGGTTTTGAGTTTGCCTTATGGAATCTTAACACCTGGGAGTGGGAGTGGGGGTGGGGTGGGGTGGGGGGTGGCTGAAGCTCCAGTGTGGCCCATGTTGGTTTACCTTAAACACCACTACCACTTTACAGGCCCAGCCGTCAATTTGCTACATGTGGGCTCAATGTATAAGACCAGATGACAAGATCTTGTAGATACCCTGCGGTGGCAAATCGTGCTGATATGAAGGGGTGGGTGGAGGCCCTGGGGTGTCATTGGGATCTCATGATGGAGAAAATGTCTTTGATTGTGGATAAAGTAATTGGCAAATGATGAAGTTGAGTTTTTTTATGTGTAGCCAATTTTTTTTTTTTTTTTTTTTTTTTAATTGTGATTTTGAGTCCCAGTAGAAGAGCAATCAATATTTCATGATCGTTTATCAGATGTGAGCAATTAATATTTCAAGATTGTTTCTCAAATATGAGCAATTGTTTATGCATCATGTTTTCAGGGTGTCTTTCTGCATGTCCCAATTACCTGTGCATCTGACTATCCATGTGGTCATATTGTGTTGTCACAGTATTATATTTCAAGAATGCAGTGATAGGTTTTCATTAAATTTTGGCATAAAATGTACCTCATGATGTTAAGATAAAATGATGAAATTTTGGGGGTCGTTTGACTTTTTTTTACCGCAACTGTGACACAAGAAGCCTAACTTTATTCCACTGATTGAAAATCCCAACTTGTATTTATGAAGGCTTTTTTTGCCTTTTGTATTTCTTTCCTGAATGCATTAAAACTGAATTGACAGCTACCTCTGTGGTACACTTTGGACACAACGTAACCAGCATATGGCAAGGACTGCTGCTGATGAAGGGCATATGATTCTGCAGAATATTTCCTGCAAACTTTGTACGAAAATTCTGATAGAAAATTCAAAATTGAAGAAAAACTGTGAACGAAAAGCAAGTGAGTGGATGACATTTGGACATATGGGCACTTTGGGCTGCTTTGAGCTAGAAAGGGTTAAAATTCCTACATTGTAATTGTGGACGGAGTGAGTGTGGATGTTTAGATAATTAATGCCAGACATAGAGAATGTTTACTCAGTTAATTACAGGTTGGTTTGTGGAACTTCTTTGTGTGACATATTGGCAGATCTACGCATCCTGCCTTGCCTGCAGTCAGTGTGTGTGACACCGCCATATCTCAAAAACACACGAGAGATTTTGCTCAGATTTTGACACAAAAATACCTCGGTTACCAGGACTTGTTTACACAGCGACAGGCACCAGGCATCGGTCCTGTCACTTCTCTTATTGCAACACGTCAAAATGGCAAAGATTTTGAACCTCTTAAGGATGAAGTAAACAGAGAAGATTTCTGTGTCACTAAGATCTGTTTGTCTCTTATTATACCGTCTTATACTCAACACTTGCCCTTGTGATATGGGAATATCGCAGGAGACAGAGATTATCTACTGACAGAGTTACGGTGACACAATTTGCATCAAGCCAAAGGGTTAACACTTGCGTAAATTATTAGCGTTAATGTGCGCCTGCCTTGATATCGCGATGCAACAGGTCCAATAGCATAATCGCATAGTAACTCCTTTCAGTGCCCAGTTGGATATAGAATCTACAGCTTTCTGCTAATGTCCCCAAAATTATGCCAAAGAAAGTTGATGACCTGGAGTATTCTTTTCAAATATAAATAAATAAATAAATAAATAAATAAATAAATAAATAAATAAATAAATAAATATATATATATATACATACACACACTGTATATATATATATATGTGTATATATGTATATATATATATGTATATGTGTATATATATATATATATATATAATATGTATGTGTATATATCATATATATGTATATGTATATATATATATATATATATATATATATATATATATATATATATATGTGTGTGGCATGCTGGTAACTGAATGAATGATTGTTATATGGGAAAATCAAATCTGGGTTTATCCTGGTACATGTAGTTTCTGAGGTGGGCAGGACTTTTATTGTGGGGAGTACAGGAGGCAAAGCAGTCCATAGAAACTGTCACGATAGAATCCATACACACCTAATCTCTCGTGGATCTGTGTGTTTGGATGCCCAGGTAACAAGAGCTGAAGTGTTTTCTCAGTCAGAAAGCCTGGTGAAGTTGCCCCAGTGGGATTCACCAACCCACTGTAGGATAAATATATTTTGTCCTTTCCTTTTCTTTTCTTTTTTTTTGATGTGATGTGATGGACACGGTCACAGTGGGTGTAACAGACTGTTGTTTTATGGTGTTTGTTTATTGTTGTGGGTTATGCATATCCCTGGTGGATCACAGACAAATGCTACCTGTGGCAAACACTTTTAATTCCTCCATGCCACATTAGCCGGATTACCTGAGTGATTTACGGAGACCCTGCTCAATGGGGAGACCAGGAATAAAGCTAAATCGGCTTGGGGCTCCACATTAATGGGATTAGGTGTGAGATTTATGTGTGGGGACAGTTAGATTTGTCAGCAGCTTGGCTTGCAGTCAATGCTACCGCCAATCATTAATTCATGACTATAGCCCAGCGATTGTGATTTCCGGCAGCACTCGACAACAACGCTTGCTTAGTAGTTTGCAATGCATATCCACCAATGTTAATGAACTGTCAGTTCAGCCTGTAAGGGGAATGAACAAAAAAAATGGCCTGATATTGAATGCTCGTTGAATAATCTTATGCCATATTTCAAAATGATAGCAACATTATCTTTAAATTAGTTTGTATTAGGACTTTTCCATAACAATTAAACTGCGATGTGTTTTATGTTGAAAACCAAAGTTTGCAAGAGCAGTTGACATAAACATGAACAGAATCTAAATATTTCAGCTTTTCTCTTTGACATCCAGAGAATCCACAGCTCCATCATTGTTATTCATCCTTTGAGGATAATCACTCTTTGCGTCTGGGTCAGACCGTCATCAGTGCGACAAATAAAATTTGCCACAGCACAAAAGCATTTGTGACACTTTCGTGTTCGCAGTGCTCATTTTGATTTAGTGAGATTAATCTTTGTTATTCCTGGGGCTGCAATAACGTTATATCATAACACAAATTTAGGTGAATTAATACCAGTTAGTCAAACGTTGCTTCCCGCGGTGGCGACCGCAAATAGGCGTCCAATATGATTAATTCAGTGGCTCGATTTCATAAAGCAGATCCCAGTAGATGACGGAGGAGCTGCAAATGGATAATTCTGAGTATATGTCAAATAGTAATACTGATTATCGTTCAATGACCTTTGCTCCATTTCAAGGGGCCAAAGCCAACAATTCTTCTTAATTGATGTTATTCCGTAAAGTGCTTGTCATGTTCTGACAACAGAGGGACACATGACATAGTCATGTCCATGTCTAGACACTTCTTAATGCTTGATTGTCATGGCAATGTCAGTCAGCTGTTCAGAACAGCAAGGAGATGGTCTAAGAATAGCCTGCCTGGGAGGTTAAAGGTCAGGAGATGCCTTGCATACACTCGGACGGTGTTGTCTTATGCATGTGACCCCCGTCTGTTGCTGACGCAGTCTTTGACTCGTAAATTCTCACTGGCTATCACTTTTGGACATCTGATCGTAAAGAAAGGAAGAAGTTTAATAATGAATGAAGTTTGTAGGTCATGGGATGCCTCGATTTATTCTATCTGTGATGTCTCATATATTGAAGCTAATGCTTCGTTTGACCCATGTCTCCTTGCAGGCGAGTAATTTTGGATATCTGCTGTAAACAAAAGGAACCAATTTAACAATTAGTGAAAGGTGGGAAGGAAGCCTTTGCATACACCATATGTTGAGCTTACTAATGTTTTTTATGCCTATTTTGCAAAAAAAAAAAAGCAAACTGAAAAACTAAAATGAAAATAAAAGCATGAGTCAAGCCAACTGTGCAGATTGTCAATTTCAGGGTTTAAAGTTCAAAGCTGGTTGCATGGCATTTGACCTGTGGTCATCTTTAGCACTTTAGAGAGTCATGCAAGCATCATGGGCCTGGGGGCTTTTGCCTTGCCTGTATGGTCTGCAGTCATGGCTGCAAGGGCAGCTGGTGTATGACATGCATAAAAAGCAAAACCAGCAGCCCTCATAGTGGTTTCATGTTGTCAAAAGAGTGAAGACACTGTATTGATATATAACCTCTACCTTCAGATGTGGAACTCCTTTCTTCTTTACCAGCTACATGTATATAAAAAACCCCAGTACTTTCGGACCTGTATCCACTATTGGGGCAATCTTCTCTGCTGAGCTCCATCTTTGACTCAGCAGGGCTCTTGACTACTGTGCCCCTTGATGCTACTTAGTTCATAGCCTGGGGGTGACTGGAGTGTCTGATACAGTATCCCTATTCTGGGGCCTACAGTTGCCAACAACTGCTAGCTGCTAACGTCAAGATAGTTCAGATAGTTTTCATTTGTTTGGCAAGAGGACATCATCATGGTGAGCCTAAGAACTCTGGCTTTGTCAGCTATTGACGATGCAAGGATCCCTGGACAGATAGATTATGCAAGGACCAGGACGTCAATCAGCATCTTTAGCCCCATTCACACTGCTAACATTTATCCCATTCTGTTTGTAAGACTTGTGAAAGTAGCGTTCAGATTGGCTTAAATTCTTCAGCATTCTGTTAAGAATGCGCAAGCCACTTCAAAGCAAAACCTACTAATGGAGGTGGTATTTTTGTGGGTGTCAATTGGTAGTATCTACCTGCGCAAGGTCTGTTGCGTGCGCGAACGCCAAATCCATATGTTTGCTGAACACAGAACATGTGCATGCCCGCCAATTCGGTAGGTGAATCCGAAAGTTAAACCTTACAGTGTGAATGGTCCATCTGCATTTATTTTGGATGTCAGGTAAACAGTTTGAACGCACATTTTAGATGTCTTTCAGGTGTGCAAAAATGTGAATGGTAATTCCGAAAATAAATCAAAGTGGTGTGAACACAGCATACATGTATGTCTTGGTACAGTGGTACCTGTCACCCGACCCCACCCCTAGGATCAAATGTGGTCTTATGAGACAGGTGGTCTTTCATGAGAGGTACAAATAAGAATAGTACCAAGTAAATTATGTTAAAAAGTGGTCTTAAAAGGCAGATGGTCTCTCATTGGGATGGTCTTTAATGACAGGTTCTACTGTATATGTATATACAGTGAAACTTGGCTGGAAAGATAGTCCCCCCATATATGACAAATTTATGGTCTCTCAAGACTGTTAACCTCTCTCGTATGATTGAGGTATCAATGATATGAACAGTACTGAGCACAATACATGTATCTTGAAAAGGTGGTCCCATCAAAGCAGGTGGTCTCTCGAGACCGGGACCACTGCACCGGCTAATTATGCTGTTTGTTCAAGTCATTAGTGCATGTGTAAATATATCTCTAATACAGCACCAAGTCTGGGCACCTGCATCATGGATCTCATTTTAGCTCTGTTGATTAACTTGCTTTTTGGCTGGTGTGTCAAGTAGGCAGTATCCTGTGAGGGAGCGTGGCTGGCTACATGATGCTTTGTTTCTTTGTTGACAGTCAGTTGGCACATAACTGCATGTGTATTGAGCCTCCAACTCCGTCATCTGCAACTCTTTTTTTTTTCTTCTTGCCATTAGTAAATCTTGAGGCAGTTGGCCTGCATGGATTTGTCATTTTTCATCCTTTCCTGGGTAGAATGAGGCGCTGAGCCAGCCGATTTCCTCGGGCCTGGGTTAGGTGCACGCTGTACAACCTGCTCCCGTTAAGATCACCCAAAAGTGCCTAGATGTAAATTTTGGTCAGGCTTAATGTTTTTACCAAAGTTTCTCATCACCAAAAAAAACAAAAAAATATTTTTGCTGAGATTTGAATATAAGACCATTCATGATGGCACATCCCAGGTCAATAGCTTTCCTTGGCATGGATTGGGAGCAATGTACCCAACACGTGCCAAGAAAAGTGTTGACTCAGTTGTACTCTGACCAGGCATGGGTTAAGGAAAAATGCTGACCAAGAATAAATATGACTTCATTGCACTCGCTATAAGTTTCATTCAACCATCCATATATTTGAAATTAAATTTGCTCAGTCATGATAGATGGTTATTTTGCTGCCCATTCAACATTTTCTCAAATAGCAACTACATGTAAACTCATACATGTGTGCCACCATATACATATATATATATATATATATATATATATATATATATATATATATATATATATATATATATATATATATATATATATATATATATATATATATAACTGTGTCAGTGCCAAATTTTGGACTGAGTCAACAGCTTTGCACCCAATGTGCACCGAGAAAAGCTGTTGACCTAAGATATTCTCTCAGGAACTAGAGGCGTGCTGGTAGTTTAATGGAAGGTCTTTTTACAAGGAATATCTGGGATCCTTGTGATAACTCAGACAAGTTTGACTTAAGTAGATCGACTTAAGTTGTGCTTGAAAGAGTTCAATGGATTCAGCTGTTGAAGACATTTGTTACTTTTGATGAACATATAAAAGTAAATCCCGCAAAAATTACTAACTGCCAGCATATGATAAAACAAGAATAATGTATTTTTGCTTGATACATTGTGTAAGAGGCACCAGAATAATGAATGGCTGTGAAACACATCCGTATCTTGATTTGTTTTAAACTCATTGCAACACGGTCCTGTGCTACTTCTCACACTTTAGTGTAAACTTGCTTCTGATCTTTCTTATTTATGACTTATCATGTGCAGGTTTTTGTGGTTATTCAGAAGTTTAAAGAAAACCACCGTGTTTACCTGATGTTATAAGTTCAAAATTGCGCCTGGTTTCCCCTTATCACACCTTTGATGGTTTCCTCAAATTTCATATCCAGTTTCTGCTTTCATGCAATAACAGATCCGTTCAGTGTTATTTTCATAACATTTGCAGCAAGTGTAACCAAAAACAGTGCCGCATGGCATGTATTTTTTCAGCCTACTGCTCTAAGTTACATGTGTTACCTGTCTTCTGTTGAAACGAGAAGATTACTTGAAGCTGAATGAGCAAGAAATTAAAAAGAAAAACAACTCTCTATATCATAAACATCAAGTGCAGATACTAATCTCGCACTTTATCAGGTTTGCTATTAATGAGAGTGTACATTTTGCTGTATGTGGATCACACAGTAAATTCCTGTAATTTATTTTTCTTTTCGGTGGCAATAAGATTGCCTGCACAGCAGATATTACTGACAGCGTTAGCAGGTAGATGCATGAGAGAGCTTGGACTGCAAAGCGACAAGACTTGCTCAGGTAAATTAAGAACTGTTCAAGGTGGTTTATCAGTTACTGTGTGATAATTATCAGGTGCCTAACACCATTATATCTTTAAGAAGTCACCAGCAAGCTCAATTATCAATCTTCGATACAACATTATCCGGAAATTTTCAATGTGCAAGGTCCCAAAGGTGAGGGTTTATGTATATTACATGCGGACGGACTGGATTATTGACGGGGCCTGATTCACTGCCGATGTGGCGCTGGGGGATTTGAGACTGGGTGATTCTGACCTTTCATTTAGGAAGCACATGTCTTTCTCCAAATTTATCAAGGATCCGGTACTTTTGATCCTGAGTGACGTTGATGGTTGTGTGTAGTACTGATTAATACTTAAGCAACATTGATGTTTAACTCTTTCCACTCCAGTTGATAGTTTAGTCATGCCTTGCCAGTTAAAAATATTGGGGCTACATTTGGATGGAATTATCACGGTAACTGTATGGTAAGGATCCTGATGTAAAGAGCTGGAGCTTAAACGCAAGCAGTGGTTGTGACATTGGCGTGGCAATAAAGTCATGCTTCAGTTGCTAATCTGACAGCTGGAGCACAATTTTCCAGGCGAGGCTGTCACTGCCCAGCGACACGTTGGCCAGCCGTGGAACAGAACGGGTTAAAGGGCCTGGGCTGTGTGTTCTTTCGCCATGTTGGATTAATAGTTTCAGCAGCCCTTAATCAGCCCATGATTGCTACACAGCAAATTTATTGCCAGAAAAATGGGTTGCCTTTCACACAAGTCCGATAAAACCTCACCGGGAGAGGGCCACTGTCTAGCAGCCCAAGTAGAATGTTTTTTCAATAGCTTGAAGGCTTTGTGGTACAAACTTTATGGGCTGTATGTCAGGCAGAAGTGCCAAAGTGCTAATCAGAACCCACATTCACTCAGGTCTTAAATATTCGCTCTGCAATATCTCTCAGTCCTCTCCTTGGACTGAATTAACACCTGCAAACAAAGCTTTAGCCCAAGGTTGATCTCTTACAGAATGATGAACTGAAACATCTGATGTTACTGGTGTCTGGTGTAAAAGCAAGCTATGTGGGTACACTATACATGTATATTGGGGCCATATTATAGGCATTTTCAGAGAATCCCAGAAGCAGAGCTATACTACTGTATGGAGAGCAGTGAAGTACATCATTGTTAATGTCTGAGTGTCAAAAAAGAGGGGGTAAAGGGGTTTCCCATTCTAGCATACTGAGCACTTTTATTTGCATAGTTTGTGCACTGGAAGTCCCTCCATTTTCTGTACATTATCTCTAAAATTTCTGATTGTCAATACCCCATACTAGGGCAAAAGTAGCCATGGTACCAGGGTAGTGACTACACCCTTACCCCCCCTCCCCCCCAAAAAAAGGCAGGTCTCCCATGTACATGTAACAGGGCTCCTGGAGCCAATGTTTGTTTGAGAAGAACAAGTGTATGGTCATCATTTCTAGCCACTTACATGGTTTTTATGATATGGAGCCGCACTCTTCATGTGATATTTACCAGGTTGAAAAAGAGAAGTCCAGGCGTGGGTGAACTACAATAGCGTCGTAGGAAAGCTTCGTTCAGATGGTTGTATGATAATTAGTATAAAGTTTTATGACATCTTTGACCAGCTACGACCAAGTGACAAGGCTTGCAGTGACAATTATGATTCTTATCAACCAATATGCCTGTCAATAATGGATGGTGTCTCTCCCCAGTCAAACGACTTTTCTGCGTACAGATAGAACCTTTATCCAAGGTCTATTAGGAGGCAAGTAATTGCTCCATAAAACAGCAAAAATGTGCAATGTTTTACCCTGGGGAATCAAAGTGTGTTCCGTGAGTAATCAAAACCATGAATGCCTGGCATTAACCAATAGATGGCAAACCTCAGCATACAATCAGAATCTTTATTGTCATGCAACAGCAGAAGAAATATACTATATAAACCGTCATGATTGCTCTGTCTATAAATAGAGCCGCTATTGCACAGCAAAAGAATTGATCTGCTGGTAAACAAGGCCATGATTACCTTGCAACAGCAAAAGAATTGCTCTGCATATGAACAGTTGTGATGACCTTGCAACAGCAAAAGAATTGCTCTGCGTATGAACCGTGGTGATTACCTTGCAACAGCAAAAGAATCGCTCTGCGTATGAACCGTCGTGATTACCTTGCAACAGCAAAAGAATTGCTCTGCATATGAACAGTCGTGATTACCTTGCAACAGCAAAAGAATTGCTCTGCATATGAACAGTCATGATTACCTTGCAACAGCAAAAAAATGGCTCTGCATATGAACAGTCATGATTACCTTGCAACAGCAAAAGAATTGCTCTGCATATGAACAGTTGTGATTACCTTGCAACAGCAAAAGAATTGCTCTACATATGAACAGTCATGATTACCTTGCAACTGCAAAAGAATTGCTCTGCATATGAACAGTCATGATTACCTTGCAACAGCAAAAGAATTGCGCTGGATATATTCATAAACAGAGCCATGATTGTCCTGCCAGAGCAACAGAACTGCTCTGCATCTGAAGAGGGCCATTGATTCTGATATCTGCATACAGTGTATAAATAGAAGCATTTTGCGGAGCTTGTCATTTCTGCCAGGAGTTGAAGCAGCTGAGTGTCACTAATAAACTATAGACTTACCATAAATTAGGTCTTTAAGAACTCAATTGGGTGACATGGAGCAGCAGAACATGATTTGTGATTGTATTGATTTACAGACAACGGTTAACAATACGCTGGCAGTGTGGTAGGTCCGCAGCAGCCTTCCCATATATCCAAGTGGATATCTAGCCATACATATACACTGCTGAAAGATTGTGATGTTAACATGTCAAAAATACCGAAATTTAGAGTGCGGGGTGCACATAATTAAAGTCTTGCAGATCCTCAACATGAATTTTTGACATCTTAAGAGTTTTGCAATGGTTTTATAACATATGATCAGGGGGAAAAACATATGGAAATACTGTGTATCCTCATGCTGGGAAATATGTTGATGTAAGAAATGTAGCCATGTGGCTTTCTGGCTTACCACTTGGCTTTATGGGCTTAGGGTTGGTTGGGTCACACCAAAATTTAATTGCTACAATCAGCACTCCCCAAAATCCTAAGTGCCTCTATCCATTAATGATGGGCCTTGTATTTTGTCAAGTATGAGGTTCAGGTACAGTGATCTGTACCTTCAACATGCAGGCTGTGAAAGGGATCCTCAATAGAATTGTTTGTCATTATTGTAGTCGTAACCATAGCCATTTGCTACATGCAGGCAGGACAGTAACGCACCGTGTACTGAGCATGGATGGGACCATGCTGGGCTTTTAATATGCAGATCTTAATATGTACACATGCAATGAAACCTGGCCAGAAGGACCACCCCAAGGCATGGCCAATTATGGTCTCTGAAGACAGGTGGTCAGTCTCACAGTGACAGCAGATGGAGAACAGCTGACCTACAGTGACAGTAGAAGGACAGCTGACCTACCGTGATAGTAGAAGGGGGACAGCTGACCTACAGTAACAGTTTAGGGAGGACAGCTGACCCACAGTTACAGTAGAAGGAGGACAGCTGACCTACAGTTACAGTAGAGGGAGGACAGCTGACCTACAGTTACAATAGAGAGAGGACAGCTGCTGGACAGTGAAAGTAGATGAGAACAGCTGTCCTACAGTGACAGTAGAGGGAGAACAGATGCCCTACAGTGACAGTAGAGGGAGAACAGCTGTCCTACAGTGACAGTAGGGGGAGAACAGCTGTCCTGCAGTGACAGTAGAGGGAGAACAGCTGTCCTACAGTGACACTTATACAGGTATAAGATGCTGAGGTTCAGATAGATGTAAATGAAAGAGGAAAAGTGTCACTGGTTTGTGCAGTGTGCTTAGGGGAAGGGTTAACATACGGTACATTGTGTATCAAAAGCACACCAACTTGTAATGAGGTGACTGGAGACCAGTGATCACATGGGCTCACATGCAGCCTCCAAAGTATTGAATGAAGAGCTTATTTTTTTCTTTTTTTAATTTATTATTCTTTTTATTTGTTTATATATTTTTTTGTTTGTATGTTTTTTTTTTTTTTTGTGACATGGTAGTAAAACATATGATGGGGAAAAAGTCAATAATGAGGACTGGGATCAGTAATTTTCATTAGTTATTTATGCATCATGGAAAACTAAAAACTCTCAGGACCGGATTTAGTAATTTTCATTAATAACTTATACACCACGGAAAACTACGAACTCATCAAGATACTGGAGTCCTGACCTTTGTGAAAGTCAACCAAATATCCAAAAAAAGGACCTCTTTTAATTTTGTTAATAGAAAATTGTGGCTAAGAATAGTAAGCATATTACCTGCCTGCTATATACAGACTGTGTGTTTTCCCCACCTACTTGAAGTGTAGCAGTAGTGATAATATGGAGCTCGTTCTGCTTTGGAGACAAGTTAGCATATATGTATATTTTTTTTTTTAGAAAATTGTGCAGAGTGTTCAGTTTTATCACCACACAAAGTGCTGATCTGTACACTGGAATAACTCACTGCAATGTACATGGAGTATGCCAATTTGAGAATAAAGCAAGTCTGGGTACAGTGGGTTTTCAGCAAATTCGATTGACACAACTTTTTAAGGGCACCTCGTATGGCCTCAATCCAATTAGAGGTGTCAGATCCTCTTAAAATCTACTAATATGACAGTTTCAAATACCCCACATGGCCTTGGCCAATCAGAGGTATTGGAAACTGCCACAGAATATCCCCAGATCCAATTACTTGAACTTGCCGCTGTCATCAGAATTCAGCAATCGTTCAAGGTAACATTTGTCAAAAGTTGAAGGTAACACAGTTAGCAATGTTAAAGACATGCCTGTGTCCATCACAACACCAGAAATCGAATTGTTTTGGTGCAAAATTGGATCTTCCAGCTTAAAATGATTTGATGGTGGACACACCGTATGAGAGGTGATATTGAAGTACAAAACCATCATAAAACGTCAGTGGTGACAGCCTGCCCCACAAAGACGATTTGATGTCAGTTGATCTCACATATTCACATAACGCTGTTTTGATGGAACGAGTTCAGACCACCTGAATGAACACTTTCATCTGAGGCTACCCAGAATACCATGGTACAAAATAAGTGCGTTCATACGGCTGAGCCGTATCACTTGTGATGCGCCAATATATCATTTTTTCTCTGTATACATGCACCATAATTAGTTTCTGTCATCAACTGAGTAAAAAAGGATAACTTGACTTCATGGGAGCCTACAGATTGTTATGATATGCTTTCTTTGCTTTGATTTATGTCATGCAGAGTTATACACAGATCAAACATGTGAGACATATTTCATAAAGAAAAATCAAAAATCCCGAACGCCTGCACAGATTGCGTTTTTGCTTTTTTCGGCTCTATAAATCAACCAGCTGTACATTATGGGATATTCATAATATACTCCTACAAGTTTTGACTCCATATTCATCAGTAAACTGGGAAAGCAACAAAAATGAAATGAACATCATTTGCAAGAGTTCAGTAACTGATACAGCATCCATCAGATCTTCACCTTTGAAAAAGGTAAGTTTATTGGTGCATGGTAGATCTGACATCAGCTTGCATGTCACAAACACAAGTGTGACATTTCCTTTAAATGTGTAGATGTTTCATCAAGTTACAAAAAATATGTTTGCACAGTGATTGAGTCTGCAAAAACAGTCTATTCTTTTAGCTCGTTATGATACTTTGGATAGGGTAGAATATTGGAGGTTAACAAAGCATGCTCGGTGCAGAATGTTGAAATTCTATCAAACTCTATTATTGATTTTCATTAAACAAGTAGTCACCATATCAAAATGCTGTATATATATGTACCAGTTTATTGATTCAGAGGTATAGTTTTACTGCAACACTGTAAATTGACTTTTGCTACAGTAATGTAAATTAGGTTTGACCACAATTGTGTAAAGTTAGTGTTACCACAATGTAAACAGTCGATGCCATCATTTACATTCAAGACGGCACCCAGTCTGGTGGGTGGATATGCTCTATCAAGGCAAGTTGGTCTTTGGTTCCAAGTCATAAATATACTGAAATGACGTGGGATTTTGTGAATACGGGATGACAAGTGGGATCTTGTGAATACGGGATAACACGTGGGATCTTGTGAATATGGGATGAAACGTGGGATCTTGTGAATACGGGATGACACGTGGGATCTTGTGAATATGGGATGACACGTGGGGTCTTGTGAATATGGGATGACTATTGGGGTCTTGTGACTATGTTCACTGCCAACAAACTCACGGTCGCTGCAGCGTTCTTTTAAAAGATCTGTTCCAAGTTATTTGTTTGCCAGAAGTCTTGACTTCATATCGTGTTTACAGCATAAAATGTGAAAGAGAAAGTACATGTAGAAGAGGTCCTTACAGATGGTTGTCCCACAGTGGCAAGCGAAAGCTAGACACTGCTTTTCAAGGATCAGCCCCACAGGGGGACCCTTCATGTTTTGGGGTTGTCTGTCTGGATGTCAGTACCGATGTGCACATTCTAGTTACCGCAATATCTACAGAATGCCTCCATGTATTTTGCTCAAACTTGGCAAAATGCTTATGTTACATGACAAGATGAACTGATTAGATTTTGGTGTCACCATCACCTAATTTGAGCAAATAGCAGCCTAATCACATGCTCATTAGGGCTCGTTACCGCAATATCTCCAGAATGCTTCTATGTATTTTGCTCACATTTGGCAATATGCTTATTTAGCATGCGAAGATGAACTGATTAGATTTTGGTGTCACCATGACCTAATTTGAGCAAATGGCAGCCTAATTATGTATTCATTAGGGCTCGTTACTACGATATCTCCAGAATGCTTCCATGTATTTTGTTCACATTTTGCGGTATAATTATCTTACATGACAATATGAACTGATTAGATTTTGATGCCACCATGACCTAATTTGAGCAAATGGCAGCTTAATTAGATGTTTGTTGGACAGCTCTAAGTGGCTGATGCTGCGAAATGGTGACATCCTATTCATGATTTTTTTTCCTGGTGGACCTTTCTGTCAACGCTTTGCGTTAAAGGTATCTCTAGTTACACCACAAAGTGACCATTGTCTCCAGTAATTCTCCTCATAGCACTTTACAGTGAAGCTAATATGGAGGTTACTGACCTGGTTATAACTCTTACAGAGCCAATTTAGAGACTGAGTCAACAGCTTTCCTTGGGGCACTTTCCGCGCGTTGCGCGGAAAGTGCCCCAAGGAAAGCTGTTGACATGGACCAAATTTTTCACTGGGAACATAGGCATGCTGGTACTTGAATGAAAGGTCTTTTAATGAGGAATATGAATCTAGAATCATTACAGTAACCCCGCTTCATCAGCACAGCTTAAGCCGTGACTGGCACTCAAAGGGTTAATTCTTAGACAGGAGGGGGACACTAATCTTGCCAGCTTGTACGTCTCTGCTTCTGTCATACGTTGTAGTGTAATGATTGGGTGTAAATGAATGTTAATTAACTCTGTCTGAAAAACTAAAAAATGAGAGTTTCATTTTAGTTTACTCGACAACTAGTACAAGTAGCACTGGGCAGTGACATGCTTATCGCAGAAAGTAAAACACCACAATCACCTGTAACATTTCGATCATTCTCTTCTTTTGATTGACCAGGCCAGCTATGAATTGTGTCCAAGTCAACACTTTTTTTACCAGGGACATTAGAATTAATCTTAAAAAAATCATTGAAGCATATGACAGTGTAACTCGCATCCTGTTTTTGGTCATTTTAATGTGAAAAGGCTAATAAATGATGGTATATCCACTTTGCATTTGTTCCCAAACCTTGAAAAGGAGGTCAGCTTAGAGGTAGCGTGTAGGATCCCAATCATAAGTCTGGTAATGTTATTTTAATTGCCTTTTGTGCTTAGGTTTCTGTAGCTGTCGCTGTTTTACATTGATGCAAATAAAATCTAAGAGAATTTATACATTCTGGCGCCATATCCATTTTCCGCAGTGTCAACTGAATCAAAATAAAATAATACTAGTTTTTCTCCTGCTTGGCACAGTATGACGGGGCTGGTTAAAACAAGCACCTTATCAAAACACAAAACACTGTATGGAATTCGGGGCTGGGGATCAGCCGTCACTTGTCGTGTTGGCAGGGATCTTGGCATGAATTAAAATTATCCTCCAGTTAGTAAATATAGAAACACAGGAATACACCTCCTGTTAATATCAACTCTCATAGCAGAGGCGGCCATTGTTGTGGGGGCGTGGAGAAACTGAAAGGCAAATTGTGTTAGTTTGATGATAGCTTAGTGGCAGTTGTGTTCGGTAGTCACTGCAACAGCAGGCTGTGTAATAGGTACGGAATCGAGAAGCCAACTAACCCAGCCGCTAGACGTGTATATGAAGACGAGATCAATGTTCCAATTGTTATGCCACAATCTCACTTTGTACAACCACCAGGGACACCCTGGGACTGGGCCAGGCGGTTAGAGTCAACACTTCTCTTGCCAGGACAACTATGTCTCAACTGTTGTTGTTTTTTTTTTTTTTCCTTCGTTCTTTTCTTTCAAGCATGCCTGATAGTACCAAGCAGGAGGGATGGTTTTTAAATGACAGGTTTTAGTACAGATTCATGTCGAAGTCTGACACATTCCTTGGTAGAATCAGACAGCAGACAGAGTCAAGAACTTTCCTTGCCACGGCCTGGGTGCGAAGTGCCACTGTGCCAAGGAAAGCTGTTGACCTGGGGCATGCTATCAGGATAAGTCTTATCTACAAGTCTTATAAAAATGTCTATTGATGAGACATTAAAGTCCAAGCGCAGAAACAGATTACAGTTTATATCCTGGCTCTTTGGGTGATTTTGAATGGGAGAGGGATGACTGTGAGTGAAGGCCTCAGTGCTATTTACGGTTGCATAGATCCAGGTTCACCAAACCAGGAGACGATTGTCTGAAATATAACACTGAGAAAGTAATTTTGATTGCTTCACACATGATCTGTTAACAGCCATGAGGAATACATAATCCAGTTATGTGCTTGTCCAATAGCTAATGAAAATAACCACGACATTATTGAGAGCACATTGGCTGTTGAAATGAGTCACAGGAGACCAACGTTGGCACAGGTCCTCAGCATACGATTTCTGATGAGACAGGACAGGTTTGTTTTAGACAGTCAGCCTTTGTTAGAAGTCTGACAAGACTGCAAAGATAAAATTTGGATGGGGTTTAATAAACCCCATCAGGACCTGTGCGGTGTGTCATTTATAGTGCATATAGGAGTTAGTTCTAATGAAGGGTCACTCATGTGTAGGGGCCAGAGTATTTTACGTGAAAGGTCACTTTTGATAAAGCAAAAAACTACCTGCACAGAATGGCCTCTGGAACCACTGGCTCCAAATGATTTGTGCAACTACTGCTTTCACAGGGCACTAGCCTTTCTGTTCAACTGTTTGATAAACACTTTTATTGTTTATTTTTGTGTGTGTGTGAAATAGGTATATACATGTATTATGGAATTTGGTGAAAATAACTGATATATCTATATATATACACACACACATATATATATATGCACAGTGAAGCCTGTCCGAGTGGGCACCTCCACTAAGTGGGCACCTATGTTTAGTGGGCACTGTTGCCTGGCCCAGTTCCCTGTACTTCCCATGTTAATGGACCTGTGCTAAGTGGGCACCTGTCTTAAGTGGGCACTTTTGCCCGGTCCAAAGGGTGCCCACTTAACACAGGTTTTACTGTATATATATATATATATATATATATATATATATATATATATATATATATATATATATATAAATGCATAAACATAATACACCCTTATACACATATCACAAAGGCAGTAGTATTATATATATACTTAATTGTCTATTTAAAAGTAACGAAGACAGTAGTCATATGTCCACTTCAATGTCAATATTATGATGACAAAGGCTGCAGTAATGTGTCTGGTCTACTGTCAACTTGACAGTGCCAGAGACAACAGTAATATATCTACTTTCCCATCAATGTTATGGTTATGAGTAGTAATATGTCTACTTTACTGTCAATGTTATGGCGACAAAGGTAGTAGTAATATGTCGACGTGGCTGTTTGATGCTACGGTAACAAAAGCGATGGGTACACATCTACTATGCTGTCAATGTTATAGCGACATATTGTGATGAACTGCTGGAGCAGTATTGGTTGAATCTGTTGCAATAATACCAAAGTCAATCACGCAAATGGATACAATAAGACCAGTTTGGTATGATCATTGACTCAGCTTTTAATGGTACACAGTCCATTGCAAATTGTGTTTTACATATGACAAGGAAAATTTAAGCTTACCGTTCAGTCCAATTGCTGAATTGGCAACTGGGACCCACATGCCAATATGATAAACCTTCTTGGAATGTATAGGTAGTTTTGACTACACTCCTCTTGTGGTAGTGGAGATGCTTACTTATGGAACCATTTTGTAATTCATTGTTTTGCCCGTAGGATCCATTTTCAATTTTGGAGTCATCATTTATTAATTCATTAATACAGAGTGAGAGTAGACCAGTCAATCGACATTAATGGACTTGCGTCGTTAAATCTCCCTTACTGGAGTGTACAGTCACATTACCTGAACCAAGCGTCAGTGTGCTACGAGCGTTAATGCTTGTTGTTTGTCACTCAGGCCAGCGATATTGACGAAATGAAAGTTTCATTTGAAATTGACATGTCCGCTGCATGGTCCTTATGTGAGAGGTGGCCTTTTGTGGTTACAGTTTGATTGCGGACCATCCAGGAGTGGTGTTAGAAGCGGCCTCGTACTGCTGTATTGTTACATTGACCTATCAGATTTCTGAGTAGTAAAATGAAACACAGCTGTTACTGGAAATTGATGCACCAACAGGCTTGATTTTATCTAGTTTTTTTTTATATTTTTTTATTCTTTTATTTTTTTGTTTGTTTCTTTTTGTTGTCATTTATTGTGGTTACTGAAGCGTGTGGCACAAAATTAATGACCATGTGACTCAAAAGTTCATGATTCTGTCAATGATATCGACAGCTTTGTAGGAAGTGAGCAGAAAAATGTCTGGTACATAGTATTGTACATTATTGCATGTCATTAGAGCATTTGCACGTCAGTGTTGCCAATGTTATCATATTTTGTTTCCTGCCATTCTCCATTGATAGGATTAAGATTGACCAATGAGGGGGCACCACTGCTTATAGACGTTTAATGTTTAGAGACCCTGATGATTTTAACATCTGCATGTGCTTTTGTGTTTCATTGTAACTTGGGCATAGGCCTGTAATTGACATAGGCCCACACTTGCCATGGTATACTGGGTGACAATCTCAGTGTATCTTCATTCATTCACAAACATGTCCCTCAGGTCAAATACTGATTGCAAAGTGGCGAAATGCCCGTTTCACATTGACGACCCTTGTCATGTAGGTCAAGGCCATCTGTACAAGTCACAGTCCTCTATTGTGATGGGGTGCTGGCAGTGTCATTGCTGACTACTTCACATCACTAAAATCACAGCCACTGTAACAAACTCTCGTTCACGAAGCATGGCCACAAATGTCCACATCAAATGCTTTAAATTGTAACATCAACAAATAGCTCTGAACATAATTTCTTGAGCAAAGCAAGTTTCTGACCGATTGTCCTGATGTTCAGGTGGGAACTAATAAAACCTGAGATTGAATTATTGGAAGGAAACGAGACCGTGGGAACTTGTGGCCATGTTAGCTGTGCTTCCATAACCTAGCATAGAGTCAATTGATTGATTCATGTCCCATAGCAACCAAATTAAATATACATACAAGAATCTAATGGTATTTATTTATTCATGATCAAGGGAATATGCTACTGTTGCCTCGGTGTGAGATATATATATATATATATATATTTACTTGGTCCCTCTTTTGAGAGACCACCCCATGGCAGGTCCAAAGTGGTCACATAAAGCAGGTGGTCTCTCAGAAGAGGTCTGACAGCATGAAAAAGATGACAGAGCCAGCAACTGAACAAATGAGATCTTGCAAGGCAGGTGGTCTTCTCAGGCGATGGGTCTCATAAAAGACAGACTATACTGTCTAATACTTATATACATGTACAGGTGTATGTGTGAAGAAACTTCTTGATACTCAACTGGTCAGCTTACTTGAGGTACAGATGCCCTGTTATTTACAGTACTCCCTGTTCCTGAGGTCCCTGATCACAAGGCGGGGTCTGATATAACATGAGGTCCCTGATCACAAGGTGGGGTCTGATATAACATGAGGTCCCTGATCACAAGGCAAGGTCTGACATAACATGAGGTCCCTGATCACAAGGCGAGGTCTGATGTAACATGAGGTCCCTGATCACAAGGCGAGGTCTGATATAACATGAGGTCCCTGATCACAAGGCGAGGTCTGATATAACATGAGGCCCCTGATCACAAGGCGGGTTCTGATATAACATGAGGTCCCTGATCACAAGGTGGGTTCTGATATAACATGGTGGGTCCCTTGGCTCTCACTGAAGCAATTTTCCCATTACTTCTATGTGAAATGAACCCCTTGTTGTAAGGGGGCTTTGCTGTAACAGGATGTACTCCAAGCACCCCACCCCCAACGTTAAGATTAGGAAGTTTCCGGAATTCCTCCAGTTAACTATAGTTCCATACATGTGACAGTTTCTGTGGTACATGTATCCAAGTTTGTATAGATTAAAATTTGAGCAATGTTGAATTTATTTTCATATAGGATATAGAGCTTACTTCAGTATACAAGGGGATATGTTTTTGATATGGTATTACGTGCATTATATTTGTTAATATGAAACTGGGTCTGAATATGTACATATATGTAAGAAGAGAAAATACACAGGGTGTTGTTGTAGATGTAAAATTGCATGTAACTGTAAATACATGAATTGAAATGAAATAATCTTTTCATGACATACCAGGATTTGTTTGGGTCATTTGTAATGTGTAAATTCCAGCACAGACGGTCTCTCATAAATCAAGTGTCACTTTAGACAATGTTAGACTTCAATATCATTTGATCAGATGGTGACAGTGTCTGTCTGCGTGGCGGTGCATGCATGTCAGGAAGGTGTGTGTTTACTCATGGGGCACTGTCAGCATATGGTGTGCTAATATAACAATCAAATACAAGGAGGCTTTCTTTACAAGCAGACAGCAGACCGCTGCGTCGAGTCACTGGAACTTGTCTTCCCATTCATCGGCACTCGTCCGGATGACAAGATTAATGTGACAATGAGTTTTGCTGATATGTTCATCCATGCAAGTCCAGTCTTTACTCTTGCGCGTGATCGGTTCCGATGACATGCACCAAGATATAGTACATCAGTTAAACCTATTTGTGGCAGTAACACAGTTGAACCTCTTGATTGTGACCAGCTGATTGAAACCTGATGCTTCTGTCTGTGTGTGTCTGTGTGTGTGTATGTATGTATGTATGTATGTATGTATGTATGTATGTATGTATGTATGTATGTATGTATGTATGTATGGATATATGTATGGATATAGATATAGATATAGATATAGATATAGATATAGATATAGATATAGATTTATGAGCCTAAAATAAAATTTGCAGATTTGATGACCATAAAAACATCTGTCACGTGGGACTTTCTTTATGGTGTCGCAGGGGTGGGCTTAAATGAGAGGTTTTCAGCATACAATCATAAATCTCCAGGATTAGCTAATAGTATGTCATTATTTTCATTGCCTGTGCTCCCTCTCCAAAAGAAATATTCCAGCCCAGGCCTAATGCGATATCTGTCTCCGGAATTGAAAATTATCGACATGGGATGCTCATTGTTGCAGCCCTGGCTTTTAGCTTTCAGGTTAATTTGTGGCGGTAATAGAAACAATGGTGGAAGCCACTGGAAAGAATGAAAGACCAGGCACATCCAAGAGGCTAATGAGGGAGAATGTGTGCTGTACGACCACAGCGTAGAAAGACCGCCTGCATACAAAGACCACTCATTTAATAGGCCAAAGAAAAAAAAATTCCTCGACTATAAAGGAGCACCTGTACTGTGAGCATATTTACGAAGGAACTAAGGGTGATATGATGTTGAGGGGGTACTATAGCGCACAGTGGGGTGCTTCAGGCAGGTCACTGACTGCATGCAGTTTGCGAAGAGTTAACGGACCATATGCCATGGCATGATGCTAGTTAGATGGGTGAAATATGGAAGGTTATTGATGGAGAGGGAAATGATAATGACTTGAGTGTACATGGTGGGCCCTTGTAGATTGCCACATTACTTTTGGACTGGAAAGGCTTTTTGTGTGTGTTTGTCATGCAGGCATTGTTGTTTCTGTTTAGATTTATGACTCGTCAATTGCTGTTTTGTTTTATGTGGACTTCACCCCCCCAAAAGGTGAGCAGGAAACAATTTGTTGTATGTGAGAGGTGAGATGGGAAAGATTTTTTTTTTGAGTGATTTATTAGTGGTTTCGTTGTGCTTCTTACATCCCCTTCCTACAGACACAATCCCCCTCCCCCTCCCCCTCCTTTAAACTAGCCAAAACTGGCTAGTGGGCAAATGTGGCCTGCGTCACTCTTTTTGAATAATTACAACGACAATGAAAAACAATTTTAATCAGAGTTGTAACAGAGATCACTCAGGGTGACGTGTGCAGTGCCTAGGAAACCCAATGACTTGGCCATAGTTCAGGGCAAAGGGTGACCAGGCCATGGAAACTTTCTTTGTGTTACACTGTGAGAGGCAATTTACGTATCCTGTATGCGTGGTCAATGTTATTAGGTTCTCTCACGTATTGAGCCAGGTACATGTCCAGCCTGTTTACAATATCAGGTCACATGCATATGGATGCATGTATATGATTGGTCAATGTCTGACCTACTTACAAATATCAAGTCACATGCATACTGATGAGGTATATGATTCATCAATGTCTCACCTAATCACAGATATCAAGTCACATGCATATTGATGCAGTTAAATGATTGGTCAATGTCTGATCTATTTACAAATATCAAATCACATGCATGCTGATGCAGTTATGTGATTGGCCAATGTCTGACCCATTTAAAAATATCAATTCACATTCTTACCGATGCAGGCATATGATTGGTCAATGTCTTATCTATTTGCAAATATCAGGTCACATTCATGCTGATGAACTGGTCCACTGAACAGTAAGTCATTGATTTCATCAGCATATGCCACAACATGTTACAGAATATCTTATTAAGTTACCATTGAGCTCATAATATGATTGGCTCTTGCCTGCCTCTGACAAAGGAGCCACGCCCTCTATTGAGGTCACTTATGTGTGCCGCAGAGATTGTGTTATATCACCCCTCTTGCCCCTCCCCTACCCCCGCCAGGAGAAAGCTCTACTCTTATAAAACAACAGTTCTTATCCATTTGGTTTGGGAGGTTGGCACTGTATAGTGTACGATGAAATTCAGGCAAAAGAGAATTCATTTACCAGAGGATGGCGAACTATCAGAATCAGTTTCCAGAGTTTAGTTCAGAGACTTAGTTTCCACACTGGCCTGATTTTTTTTTTGCCAAGTACCACTTTCAGCATTGACTCAGCCTTGGATAGTGAAATCAGTGTTTGGTAATAGACAAGTGACCTCCACTTTCTGATTACTACATGATATTTGATTTTAGTGTCGGTAACTCATGGGGTCCACAGGGCAAAATTTACAGTCATAAAAGACAGGATTCACTCGACAATGGTGAGGTGATTGTTAAGTGAGGCTTCATGAACTGTGCTATCTGCAGATATGAATATTTAAAGAGATCTCTCCCGTGACTAAGAGTACATAAGTAGCTCACTGAACTGTGTACGATTTGTATGAACAGGAACAAAGAGACATGTTCAGTTATGGTTGGAAAATTTGATGCGCTTTTAATTTTTCATGAATGCTTGTGAACTCACCATAAAAGAGAAATCAATAGGCTTTAGGTATAACCATGAATGGAGGTGTTAAACCAGAAGGGACTGATGGGAGGGGGGGGGGCACATCTTAATGGTCTTAAAACATTGGCTGTCTCTTTGAACCTGATTATTTTGTTTCTTGCTTTCAATTTGGAACAAATATTCTTCTCATTTATTCATTCCTACCACATGGGTGCAGTGCAGGAATAAAGTTGAGTTCTGTTGTCTGTGTATTCACAAGAGACCTGGGTCACCTGGTTGGCTGCTGGAATATTTAAAGAAGAAAAAAAAACACAATCATTTCACTTATCATATTCACCCTAAACCTACCAAAACCAGCAGGTAGTCAAGTGTCATTTTTTTCCCAATGTATTTGACATATTTGAGCAACAGTAGAAAAACAGTTTGAGAATGGAAGGCGAGACCTGTCAAGATCAGATGCCTCAGGTCAACAGCTTTTGCATCAAGTGCCAAGGAAATCTGCTGGTTCTGTCTTAACCCTCTGAGTGCCACCTTTCAGACTGAGTCCGCAGCTTTCCTGGGGTGTGCTTATGGTGTCCAAAGCATGCTGAGGAAAGCTGTTGACCTGGACTATTATATTCTGTGTAACTACAGGTATGGTGGTACTTGCATGAAAGATCTTTTTACAAGGAACCTCTTTCTGGCAGTCAGGCTATATAGTCAGAGCAGTTCATTTGAAGTAGTGCAACTTCAGACACAGTTGGCATTGAAAGAGTTAATTCAAGAGTAAAGGGTCAGTTAACCAAGGAAAGCTGTTGACTCAGTCTTAATTCAAGGGGGAAAGGGTTAATATTCATATTAGCTGCATGTAAAAACATATATTTAAAATCTCACTGATACAGATAGCAATTAAAGCACTCATTGAAGTTAATTGTGGCAACAGCTCTAGTAGAAAATAACAATGGCTCTATTCAAAAATAGCAATAGCAAAAGCTTGATGTGGAAATGGCAACAGATTAATTTCATAATAGGGATTGTGCCATTCATTAAAAACATCAATAGCTTTATTTAAAATTCACATAGCTTCATTTTAAGATAGCAGTAGCTTTATTTAAGAATAACCATAGCTTTACTAAGATTTTGGAAAAAAAAAAGAATACTTAATACAGATAGATGGACATTTATTATTGTAACTGGTTTTATGAAGCACTAAATGAATATGACTTTGGTATTTGTAAACTTTAGCTTCTCTAAAAGATCCTAATTTTGTCAGAAAAGGGTATCTATAGCCCTGTTTGTGACAGTGATATGCCTGTGCGTCCTCCGTGATTGATTGGCATGAGCCTCACGCTTTGTGGTGGGAAATTAATATGCATGTCTCGTATTGCTGCACATAGTGATGAAATGACATCACTTGTGCTTGTAATAGCCCTGGCTATGCTGAGACATCGTCAATTTTAGAAATCTATAACAGTAGCAACACTTCAAAATAGTGATGGCTACACTCAGAAATAGTCAAACTTAGAAATAACAGGAGCAACATTTAAACTGGAGGGCGGAATGAACAGCCTATGCTCAGCTGACCTAAGCTTGTCCCACAAAAGCAAGGTTGCAACTGACTAGACCTGTGTTGAGCTTTAGCTGAGTGCATATGACATTTAGAAGTATTTCGAAATTGGTCAACTGAGCCCCCTTAAAGCTCAGTCTGACTAACAACTTAGCTGAGCTAAAAATTGCAATGCCACCTGGTGACCAACTTCAGAACTAGGAGTCACTGGGAGTGTTCCTATGTGATATCAAAGCAATTGGGTGGGTGGTTTTGGGTCAGAGTTTTTAAGATTTGCCCCCAAAATAGATAAAATAAAAAAAAAATCATAAACAATTCAAAAATCACTGGAGCATGACCACTTGAATGAACCTGGTAGAGACCTGCACAAGGTACATTGCCACTGAGTTTGCAGTCAATCTGAATGATGGTTTCTGAGGTGAAGTTGAAAATGTGAATTAGCATTAGAATACCCATTGACTTTCATAGTAATCAATAGGAAAGGTTCATTTACCAATAAGTACCCGAATTGAAAAAATCGTTAAAAATCAGGAATCCACAGCAGTGCCACTGAGCTTATAAGTGAACAACCTTGTTTGACCCTTCCACAAGAAACATATCCACCAAGTCTCAGCTCAATCTGAGTGGTGGTTTAGAAGAAGTCAAAAATAGCAAAAACACATAAAAACCATAAAGAAAAAGAAAAAATTGCAGAGCCACCAGGTGAACAAATTAAGAACTAGGATTCTCTGGGAGTGTTCCTGTGTTATATCAAAGCAATTGGGTGAGCGGTTTCTGAGAAGATTTTTTTAAAGATTTTTGCCCCCCCCCCCCCAAAAAAAAATCATAAAAAATACCAAAATTACTGGAGCATGACCATTTGAACAAACTTGGTAGAGATCCACCCAAGGAACATTACCACCAAGTTTGATGGTTTTGGAGAAGAAATCTGAAATGTAATTGTGAACGGATGGACGACAGACGAACAGACGACTGATGACTGGGCCTCCTAAAAGCTCTGCCTGACTAGTCACTCAGCTGAGCTAAAAATTGCAATGGCTGCACTTAGAAATCATCAAACTCAGAAATAACAGTATTGACATTTAAAGGTAGCAGTGACTGTGCTGATAGTCAAACTCAGAAATAGCAGTAGCGATACTTAAAATAGCAATGACTGCACTTACAAATTGTCAAGCTTATAGATATCAGCATTGACATGTGAAGATAAAAATGGCTGCACTTAGAAATAGCAATAACTGCATATAGAAATAATCACACATCTATAGAAATATCAGCAGTGACATGAAATACTAGCAATGGCAATGAGAAGCCAAGAGAACATGTACACAACGGTGCATTGTCAAAAGAAGACTACACTCCGAGTACATTGGCTCTGGGTATAGTCTTGTTGAATAAATATTACTGTTGGTAACAGCTGCTAAAACACAGGCTACAAGTCTTGTGTAAGTGCACAAGACTGTTCCTGTGGTGCCGGACGAGGGGTAGTTGTCATTAACATACACGTCTTGTGTTCTGCATTCACCAAGTATTGACTGAATTGGAAAGTGCATTGTCCTGATCCTTGCAGGTATACACAGAGGAGCTGTGCTGTGTAGGGAAAGGTACAGGCCTCTCCATTATATATTTATGAATGGATATGTATGTATGTGTACTATGCGTAAATTACGGAGGATTTGTAAACAGCAACAACAGGTGTCACAGGTCACGTAAACACAGCACTCGTAAACACAGCACTCCATTATAGGACTGTGCTGACAGTAGATTTTTCGACATGTTTTTATTTGTTCATCAGTAGGATCATGATGGTGAACATTATTTATGCCAAATTTGTCCTATTTTTTTGCACAGATAGGCACGTAATAAAATAGGAAGCAATGTAAGATTTTGTTTGCATGTACACTTGTTTTTCATCTGTGATGTTGTTTCAATATATACATGTACACAGTTATGACAGAGTCCGAGAAACAGCAGTAACCCTTATAATAAATTTATGATCCCAGATCATCAAAATTGCAAAGTATGATTCAGTAGTTTATGTATATATGTATATATTTTAACCCTTAAAGAGCTGATTTAAGATTGAGTCAACAGCTTTCCTCGGGACACTTTGCTTGCATTGCGCGCAAAGTGTCCTGAGGAAAGCTGTTGACTGAGACTACTTTTTGCTTCAGACAAGGCTTGCTGGTATTTGAATGAAAGGTATCTTCATGAGGAATTTGACTCTTTTACCCATTGTATGTCTAGTGGTAATGAGAAAGCGACTATAGCAGTGATTAGCACTTTAATGTCCATAAAGTGAAGTAAGTTTTGCAAGGACATTGTCAAGGTGAAATTTGTGCGGAGATGCTGCCCAATATGTCGGAAGATAAAACAAAGTATGTTTAATTGTGTGTATGTATGTTTTCTTTTGCAGGTAAGAATACATGTATAAGGAGTTGTGGGAGTTGGAAAATTGAACAGGGATCGGGTGAGCCATGAAACTTTTTGCTTTCATACATACATTATCATATGCATATCTTCCTTGCTGTATACCCTCACGTTTATACCACAAATTTGGCCCAAGTTGGTCAGGTAAACATGTTGTTATTGTTGGAAAATTGAGGAGAGATCAGGAATGTTTATGTCAGTCTTAGCGAAGCTGAGATCGTAACGGACATTATAAGAGAATTCCTTTACCTTTGGGATAAGCACAAAGCTACCCACAGGCATCTGACATGCTACATCAGTACTGCCATACTGACTAATTGAGACCTGCATCATCAAGGTTTTAGAACAAATCAAAGGGTAAAGCCGGTCTGCTAGTTTAAAGCAACCCCTTGTTTCTGTTTCAAGCCCCTACCAGTTACAAGCAGCCTGTTTCCTGTTTTGAGTTGATTCTAGTTTAACCCTTCCCCACTTTGAATTAAGACAGATTCTACAGCTTTTCTTGGCATAGGTTGGACATAAAGTGGCCAAACCCATACCTTGGAAAGCTGTTGACCTGGGTCATGTTTTCTTGATAGGTCTTATCTACAATTCTCACTTAGGTTGAACTTTACTGTTGACGTAATAGTCAAAAACATTGAAGCAGATGACATTTGTCCACCTGCTGGTTTTGGCTAGTTTTAGGGGGATAGGGTTAAAGCAGCATGTTCATTTCCCATTTTAAATCAAGATCAGTTTCAAGTGGCCTGTTTGTTTACCTTTGTAAATCAACATCTGTTTCAAGCATCCTGTTTGTTTCCCTTTTTAAGTCAACATCAGTTTCAAGTAGTCTGTTTGTTTCCCATTTGAAGGCAACATCAGTTTCACGCAGCCTGTTTGTTTCCCATTTTAAGGCAACATCAGTTTCACACAGCTTTTTCATTTTCCATTTTAAATCAACATCAGTCTCAAGCAGCCTGTTTGTTTCCATTTCAACTCAACATCAGTCTCAAGCAGCCTGTTTGTTTCCCATTTCAACTCAACATCAGTCTCAAGCAGCCTGTTTGTTTCCCATTTCAACTCAACATCAGTCTCAAGCAGCCTGTTTGTTTCCCATTTCAACTCGATCAACATCAGTCTCAAGCAGCCTGTTTGTTTCCCATTTTAACTCAACATCAGTTTCAAGCAGCCTGTTTGTTTTCTGTTTTAAACTCGTGTCATGCAGGCTTTCTGTCAATGTGGTTTAAGCCAATTCAGGCTTCACGCTGGCTGTGTCTGACAAGGCCAATTCCGATTGTGGGGAAATTTTGTACATTTCTCCATAATTTCACACGTTAAGCTTGTACATTCTTGGCCATCTGCATGCTCAAGTTACATATCAGGATTATCTACAGATAAATTGGATTTCTCCAAAGACAGGTAGCATTGTGGCAAAAAGTTATGATTTGCAGGAAATTTGTTGAGGACAGATATATCCTGTCAAAAAAGGGCAAGCTGGGAGTTTGATTGGCAGCTATTTGGAGTGGGATAATATGGTTGCCCGTTATGAAAGCCGTCATCAAACTGTGAGTATACATTCACATGGTTTCATTGCAGCCTCGTGTAGTTAGCACATGGATTCAGTTACTAAGTACACGGAGGGAAAGTCTGCCACAGACCCAATACAACATCTTGAATAACAAACAGTATGAAGATGTAAGAGGCCCCGGATCGGCACAAGGATGTAATTACCTGCTTGTAGCTTTCCATGTCTTTATACTGCCGGGCCAATATTGGATTTCTGCGGCCCGTGTTTTAAACGTTGTTAACGGCATAAACCCTGAGATACACAATTAAATGTAACTGGTTATACACGTAGACGTATATCAAAACTGTGACGGGATTCACATCACACGAAGTGAGTGATACTGGTGCAATTTCTACTTCAAATCGGCTTTCCTACAGGCACCCGTGACAAAGGGTATTTTTATAGGGGGGGGGGGGGTGAGCATGGTTGTTGCCTTCTGAGAGGAAAATAATCACATCATAATTATGTTGTGCTAAGGAGAGCAGCCAAATAGATTTCAGCATCTCTGAATACTGGGTTAGAGAAATTGAGTCGACAAGAATACATGAAAGTTACACCAGGGGAACAAAAGCACAACAGGTGGAACTTGTAGATCTCGATGGGGATGTCGCACATCAACAAAATACCCTGCGCCTGTCTGCACACCTGGTGCCGGGGTCCAGCACCAGTAACACTCTCTAGTGTTGCGCTTACGAATGTGGTTTCTGTGGCAAAAGAAAGTCGGCGATATTTGGGCAGACATGAAAGTAACCGTCTCAAGACGAGGGGTGGGTTGGGTGGGGGGTAGGAGAGGGAACAAGAGGAAATAGAAGGAAGGACCAGGCAGTTCCTGGTATTGAACTCCTTGCAGTTGTCTTGTGGATTGTGGACAGAAGGCACTGCTTCTTTCCGGAAGGCAGGCTACAAGGGGCATGTCTCCAAAGTCACCTTGCAACAGTGGAGACTAAAATCCTTTTTTGAAGTGTCCTTGTCTTTGACTTAATGAGCTCTGGCTACTCTTTGTGTCCCAAATCAATAGAGGGCCAGCAAAGTGCTCTAAGGTGAAACTTTTCTTTTATGAGAAAAGCATATGCTGCTGTCCTGAATGTATCAATCAGACATACAGTTTGGATATTATGCAGTAAAAAAAAGATAATTTCATTTAAATTAAGCTTTTTCGCCATGTTCATGCAGTTGGATATTCTGGGCTGAAATGAAATGCCTGCAAAATGGAAAAGAGATTGTTGCGGATTTATCAGAAAAAAAATCTTTTTTGTCGCAGCATGTTAGCTGTTTATAGTGAAGCCTGCGATGACCTTTTTGGATCAGTAAACTTAATTGTGTGGCGATTCAGCCTCCCTGACATAGGGTCCAATTTCAAGTCCAAATCCATTTTATGCTCTTCATCAGACTGTGGAGTCAAATACATATTGATATCTTTGGAGAGGGGTTCTCTTAGCAGTTCATTAGGGGGCCATCATGTCGCCACCATTATGGCAAAAAAACAAAATAAAATAAAATAAAATAGCCACATTTACAATTATGAGCAATACTAGTACGCAAAATTTAAACAGTGAATTGGTGACTACCGCATAGAGCTGCCACAATTACTAGTTTTGTAGCCCCCATCTTACAAGCCCTCTCCCCAACAGCAGGACACCTTCTCTATGTTGCAAGTCTGTCATTTTTATTTCCCACCTTCCTCCCATCGCAGCCAATTTTCTGTCAATGCCACATTTGTGGTGCACTGGGGTTGACCTTATTAACAGGGATAGTACTACAGTAACAAGTGCAAAACAAACAAAAAAAAAACAAAAGGAAAAAAGAAGCCATATGTACAGTCAATGACAAGTGCATAACACAGCCACATTTGCAGTTCGTGACAAATGCTACAAGAAATACAATGTAGCAGCATGAATGTTTAGTGACAGGTATAAAACAGCTGCACTTACAGTTAGTGACAAATGTGAAAAGAAATGGGCATGTGTATACTTAGTGACAAGTATAAAACAGCCACATTTACAATTAGTGACAAGTGCATAAAAGTGACATTTACAGTCAGTGGCAGGGAGAGAGGAAGAGAGACTTAGTGACAAGTGCACAAAATAGCTACATTTACAATTAGTGACAAGGGCATAAAAGAGTCACGTTTAATTACCATAAGCAACAAGTGTTGGCAACAGCCATATGCATGTTTACAGCAAGCAATAAGTGCATATATTTGTCACATTTACACTAAGTGACAAATGCTTAGAGCAGCTACATTTCACATTTGGTAACGAGATTACTAAGTAGGCCTGTGGACACCCTCCCCCGCCCAAAAGAAAAGCAAAAGATATAGAATGCTTGCCAAAGTGTGTGCAATTATGTCACGATTCTGTGTTTGATGATGTTTTCTGTTTGATGGGAACTACACAGCTGTAAGATGATGTGTAGCCAACATACATTTTACAGTTTCCTGGAGTCTCAGTGGACTGTCTTTGACATTCCGTGCTTGAACACGACTACGTCGCCAAGTTGTGGCAGTGCAGTGGGGCAACACAAAAGAAACTGAACTTTCCATTGAAATCATCAGCGGATGATCACAGCTTGATTGCCATTTTCCAAGAGGTCTTCTGCACGTTTTTTTCTTCACCTTTACTGAGATTTTGAATTGTGTAGGAAATATTAAAAGGCCAAAAAACTTAATGGGTTGAATTTATGTGAAAACTTTAGATAATGTGCTTTTTGAAGATTTTTTTTGGCCTTTTTTTTTTTTTTTTTTGTGAATAAAGTTGACTACCTGCCTACCTGTGGCAGCCAGGAGAAGTGTCAGCAGAAAAGCAGATTGTCTGCCCTTACATATTCCCGCTTCGTAATTAAGAACTGTCAACCTTTGACCTCAGAATGAGCTGACCTTCCGAAACCCCACTTCATAATTTCGATCTCGACAAAGCATGCTCTGATTGTTATTGGTAAACTCTTGTGCAATGTCTTTGAAACCTAAACCTGCACCTGAGAACTGGGTACTTAAGGGAGAGCCGAGAAAAGAGGACTGGGTAGCGACCAAAAAGACATTTATCAATTCTGGGCTTTTAGTAAGCTTCTGTGCTAATACCTGTACAAAGAGATGCAAGGCAAGTTGTTCCAGGAATGTGGCTTCACTGTTGGCGCTTACAGGCAAGGAGCACCATTTACATGTTTGTTTGCCTGCTGCACCTGTAGGCCGTTAAATGGTGGTGGGGTAAACATTGACGTTCATTGAAACACTAGCTCACACGCCTCGGGCCAATGAAAGAGTGATGCTGACTGAGAGGTGAAACGATTGCCCTGTTAACAGATGTCATTTAGCCGTGCATGGCAGCTCTCTCCGGTGCTATATGATTCAAACTTCACAAGAAGGGGAAAAAAAGGGGAGCCGACCAGGAATGTTAAAGAAAAAGGCAATAAATAAATAAATGTTGCAAGCTTGAGTGGTTCAGAAGGAAGTAAAGCATTGTTGAGGTGCCAAGGGCACCGACAGACACTGGCCAGGCCTTTCTCCAACAGTGCCTTCTGACTGAGTGAGTGAGTGGGTGAGTGAGTGAGGGAGCGAGGGAGGGGCAGATGGAAGGAGGGAGAGAGAGAGAGATTGGATTGGCTTTATTGTACTCTACACGTTGATTGATTAAGCTTAGATGAAAATGGCTTTGACTATATATATATATATATATATATATATATACATATATAGGTTACATTTTTTAAGATGTAAAAATAATTATTAAATTCCTTATGCTAAAGCCTCACACAAGATCCCCCCTTCCCCATATATCTGGAAGATTAAAAAAACAAAGAATAGTGGCATTCTTCCGAGGCAGTTGAGCACACCTTGATACACTGGCACAAGGGGTTTCCCGTAATAATTTATGCTGCCATTGGGAGCTGAGGAAAGCTGCGGGGCACAACGTACGCTGACAGCCCTGGCATTCCCGTAAAACACAAGAGTACATAAGGGGACGTCATTGCTGATTGTTGAAAGCAAGATTGAGGGAATATGGCCGGTGGACAGGTGCCAGTGGGTCAGTACCTTCGAATAATGAGCTGTATGTTTTAAATGTCATGGGCATGAGATGAGGACGTTTAAAGTGGTGATAGCACGCGAGAGAGCAAGACATATACAAACTTAATCAAGTTCATATCTCCTTGATTTGAAAACAGAGTTCAGGCAAAGGGTAATGGTCTATTCATTTCTCCTTACCGTAGCCCAGTGCCAAATCGGTGCCATTCCACAAATTTCAGCATACAAAAATGAAAAGTTTTATCGAATAAGAACTGGGTAATTTAATGAACTTTATGATATCAATCATAATGTAAAATATTTAACGGTAGCCGTGGCGCCAAGTTCAGATGTTATAAATTGTGGAGAACATGGTTTTAGAGTTTTCACACACGTGCTTCTTCGTCTCTTTAGTGAGGTTTAGATGTTTACAGGTGCCACAGCCTCTGTTCTTTGGATCCTTAAACCCCGTGGGTTTAATACTGCCCTGTGGCCATAAACTTCAGCTATATCCTCTTTGGAACCACTATACACTATTACTACAATTACTAAGCCAAAGTAGGTACAAAAGTTTATTTTTGTTTCCATAGATGCTGTACAGGGCTGAAATATTGGCAGCTACAGTTGTTCGATCTTATATCATCTTGTGTTTTTGCTTTGCTGAGTAGTTCACTGCACCAGTGCTGCACCCCCAACACAAACCTTTACAGTAACACACTTCATTATTGTATTCAATTTGGCGTCCAATGTTTACAAAATAGTGTTGAGAGAAAAACAAGCATCTGGGAAACTTCTTATAATTGATCAAATTTACCAGACATCAGGGTGCCGTGTATACCATGGGCACAACGTTGTGTGTGCAATTACCCAGGCGCGGCAGCACACATTCCTGGTCATGCCAATTGTGACGGTGCTAGCTACAATGCTAAACTGCTATGTTGATGCGAGAGAGCCAAAGCAAGCTGTGGTGATTGCAGTCGCACACTTGTAGAGATGCATAATTAAGTTGTGGGAATTGGCATACAGCACATACCGGGCAGTGGTGGTGGCGTAGATTGTCTTGTTACAAGCTTCGTTGGGGGGTGTGTTTGTACAGTTTTACAGAAATCGGTAATTAACAAGACCAATCACCCTATCTAATTTCGGAGACGTTTTTTCAGGTCGTGCCTGAGCATCAATTGCTTGTATCAGAATAGAGGAGTGAGCCCTATTCTCTCCAGTATTCCTAA
This sequence comes from Hermodice carunculata, assembly GCA_964020975.1. Lineage (NCBI taxonomy): Eukaryota > Metazoa > Annelida > Polychaeta > Eunicida > Amphinomidae > Hermodice > Hermodice carunculata. The sequence continues at coordinate 8,148,551 of OZ026622.1, forward strand.
CAACACCCCCCCCCCCAAAAAAAAAGAAAAAAAAAGAAGAATAAAAAGAACAAACGAAAAGAGACACGATATTGTTCCAGTGGGACTCCACCAACTGGACATGCAGACAGCCGGGGTCAAGGTCAGCACACAAACTCTGCATGACAAATTTCCTTGCCCAAACAGAACTGTCAATTTGCCTCTCCTGTATTTCGTGTCGGTGTTTTCATATGATGAGCTGTTAAGTCTATAGTTACCTGCAGTCAGACGATAACAGAACCTCTTTTGCACTTTTATGTGAAGTCTCCCCAATGATAATGCTCGACTTCCAAAACATCCACAAGAGTGACACTAGTTACGGAAATTTAGGTGACCCTGCCGTGAAGTGTCTGTGAGTTGCTGATGGACCATTTAGAAAAGGTTTGAAGTGACGGAGATCACGGAGTGGCCATAGATACATCTCCTGCCCAACATTTGTGCCATCAGATAATCACTTTATCTTGGGCGAGGCTTCTCTTTGGGTGACAGGTGTGTACAGAGTGTAAACGCATTTTCCTGCGCGGCAACCCCAGATGTTACAGGTTCATCAGAAGCTGTGGACAAGGATTAAAGGTTGTCAAAGAAATGGGTCTGCAGATGATGGCACAATCGTGGTTTTAGTCGGTGAATTCCAAAAGGGCCTCGGTTTTAGCGACTTGCAGTAAGATCTATTGATTGAGTGGAACAACATTTTGGGCTTTTCCTGCTTGAAATATAATTCCTGGTGCCTGTGAAGCCATTAAAATGACTTCAATTTATTAGAAAAGGAAAAAAAAAAACGTCAGCCATCTAAGTGCCTTGCATGTGGCAAACAGCTGATGGTGAAATATTGTAGCAAGTCGCATGACCTATGGAAATTAACCCTTGTGATCTAGGATCATTTGATCTTTTACACATGGCAGAATTGACCTTATGAGCATGTAGACAACAGGAAAATGCTTGTGAGTTTTCACCTTCCGAAGAAGAACTATAGCATGATGTACAGCTCACCACTGATGTGCAAAGTAAGGATACATCAACCAGAGATGCACACACATGTACCCAGGATAAGACGGGAACTGGGAGCGGTGTTGCGAGACCCATCTTTTGGGCACATCTTTTATTCATAGGGCAAGATATTGCAGTGCAGTTTTGCACGTCGACTTGTTCATCTGCACATGTAAATAAAGACCAACAATGCCTGCCACTCCAATACCGAGCTAGCCGCAATCTTTTTGTCCGCTCTGTTCAACCATGTCTGAAAAAGAATCTAATGAAAGTGTGTGATATAAATTTCTGATAGAGCACTTTGCTGTGGATATCTGATAGACAGGGATGCCCAGCACCGGTAATTAATTCTAGAGCGGCTATGTGTGCATACGATGTGGGCCCCGAGGTCTTGAGGGATTCAGGGAGGTGTGGGGCGCCTACTGGTGGCAAGAAGTTCTGAACCGTTAACCCCATGTCAGCTTACCAGCACAGCGAGTGTGCTTGCCGGGACTATCGTCGGACTCCAGCTTGAAATTACCCAGGAAAAGATGTTTGGTTTGACTACATGCTACATGTATTGGTGTTGTTCCATTGGAAACACAGAATGGTTGATGTCAACATCAACCCAGTGAGAACTTTGCCTGCATTGTGCCCCCAAACCTGACTGAGGGGCAGCTGTGGACAAAGTCTACCATCTGTTCCTGGAGGAGTTAATGTACTCCGTTTGTGCAGATGCAGGTGAATTGAATGGAAGCGTTGTCAGGAATTGCATGAATTTTGTATGTTTGTACATGGCAATTCCTCTTTTAATGAGCTTTGTTTGAACTGCCAGTGTACCTCAGCTTTGTAAGTGGCTTTTGCATTTGTCCAGACAGTATAATATATATATATATATATATATATATATATATATATATATATATATATATATATATATATATATATATATATATATATATATATATATATATATATATATATATATATATATATATATATATATATATATATATATATATATATATATAAACATTGACAGTACTTTTTTTTGACCATCCTGCCACAAGATTAATAGAACTACATGCAGAAGACGCACCATTTAATTCACATGGATTACGGGCAGTGTGAACTTCCTGATAAAATTACCATAGATTTGTATTCCCTCCCCCCCCCCCCCTTGAAAGTCATGGTGGATAACATCAATCAAGTAACAACACCAACTGCTTAAAAGGTGGTGGTGACGATGACAACCACAATGACGATTAAGACTATGACTGGAAATATGGTACAAAAAGATGAACACAGAGACATGGTCTGTACACCAGTCTTATAGGTGGATGTAGATTTCACGTAGAAAACCAGGATCGTGTGTCTGTTAATCTATGAAGATATGCTACAATATGTGGCCACCACAATACAGTGGCAGGGACTGCCACCAGGCAGCAAGTCTTGCCAATGGGGGGACCAGGATCGCCGGAAGAGAAGCCATGCAGCCAAAGCTTCGAGGCGCTACTTTATGGCATGCCATAACAAGGATCTGCCCCGGCCTCGATGCGGCAAGTATTCCCTAGGCCAGCACATATACCTTTTTTACGTATACGTTTCTCCCTTCTGTCAAGGCTGAGCCAATATGTGCCCGATTGATCTCGTAGGAACCTGTTGACCCAGGACCTACCATTCTGACAGGACTTGCCCCAGTTCTCATTCCTTAATACCAGAATTAATGAGAAATATAGTTGAAGCAGATGGCACTTTATGTCCAATCTGTTTCAACCCATTTAACTCTTCCAGTGCCAACTGCAACTTAAGTCGCACTATTTAAGCTGAACTGCTCTCAATTATAATAAGGATACTTAGGATTCATATTCAATGTTAAAAGGCCTTTCATTCAAGTACCAGCATGCCTATAGTCCCAGAGAATATAACCATCCAGGTCAACAGCTTTCCTCAGAGATGTTTGGGTGCATTGTGCCCAAAGCTCACTGAGGAAAGCTGTTGACTCAGTCCAAAACGTGGCACTGGGAGAGTTAAGCAGGAGGGAGCCAATACACTGCTGTCAAGAGGCTATAGTTGGACCGGGTGGTTCTCATCTTGGATAACAAGTACATTTGCTGGGGTTAAATTGGGTAGAACTGTGTGTGGAGGGCTGGTGTGGTGTTTCCCTTGCAAAGCATGCAGCCAAAGCAAGGCTGGGTCAAACTAATGGAAGAGTTAAGCCAGGGAAATCCCTCATATGGTTGCTTCACAAGGAAGTTAACAGTCATGATTCACTTGGGATTTCGGGGTGGGCTATCCTTAATTACCGCCGACAAATTCAGCTGATGCTGTTCCACCAGGCTCATCAAGCGACAGAAACCAGAAAACCACACGCGCTGTTCAGGGACATTTGTGGTTCAGAGTGGAACTTATTTTTCCTTTGCTTTTTTTTTTCTTCAGGGAGGGAGAGCATACAAATGATTGCTGTATGGGATTTGTACCAAGACCACCTGTTATCAGGTTTATGTACAGTATTCAGGTGTGATATAAAATGGGGAAAAAACTGTACGCTATCAGCATCAAGTAAAGTGTATATTATGTACAAGTGTCTAAAGATATTAACAGAAAAAAAAAGAAGCTGTTTGTTAACATACACTGTATGACACACTCTACAGTGGTCCCCTGGTTATAAGGCCACCCAAAGTGTACCAGTAATGTGGCCCAAATAGGAGGAGTGGCCTCTCTTTGAGGTTGAGGAAGTAAAATAAGAATACTTATGGCATGGAGAAGTGGCCTCTGGGGGCAGGGTCTGTCACCAAGTGGTCCTTGTTAGAGAAGGGCCACTGTAGTGAGGCATTCTGGGGCATTCTTAATTGTGTGGGCCAGACCACACAAATGGCCGGGCCTGGTAAAGCAGCTAGGACTAGAGGGAACTCATGCAAATGGGCTGGCATCTGTGTGCAAAAGTGCAGTGCATAATTTGCTGGATCGGAGTCTAGAAATTCTGTCGCTGGAGAAGTGTAACGCTATACCTGATACAGATGGTCCGTGGCCTGGACCTGGCTGGCAAATGGCTACTTGCCATGCCAGAGAAAGCTTGTCTTGACTGGCCATGCATACAGGTCGTACAAGAGTAAATGCGTGTTTTGTCAGCTAGAGTCTTGAATGTCTTGTGTCAAAGAATCACCAGGTTGTAGTACACGTACCACCTGCAAAAGCTGACTAGAATTGACAGTCTGGCCCAGAGTGTGTGAATCCTAGCTGTTCGGAGGAGGATGGACAGATAGAGTTTAGAACCGAGGAATGAATACAATTAAGAGCATGCAAGTTACAGGAGAGATGTGCAGAGGCAATCGTGAGCATGGGGAGAGGGGCCCATGTGAGGAGAGAACTTGAGTGACAGGAGAAAAGGCCATGAGTGAAAGGAGAGGAGGACATGAGTGAATGGAGAGAAAGTGAATGAAGCAAGATAAGACCATGAGTGAAATGAGAGGATGACATGAGTGGAAGGAGAGGAAGACATGAGTGAAAAGAAAGGAAGACACGAGTGAATGAAGGGAGAAAAGGCCATGAGTGAGTAGAATGATTGAGTGAAAGGAAAAGAGAAAATGAGTGACAGGAGAAGAAAACACGAGTGGAAGGAGTGGAAGCCATAAAAGCAACCCTGTAATTTGTTGATTGTCATGCAAAATGCCATTTGTTGCTAGTTATCAATTCATTATTTTGCTTTTACTGCAAAGCTGGGCCACCGCAGTCAGGAAAAATGGAGCCTTATGGAACTACCCTGACGGCCTTAATGATTGAGGGCTGGGAATAATACAGCTGTAGAATTAAACCTTGTAATTTATGCAAAGGAAAAATCTGGTGCCCATTTGCACAACAATTGTCGTGCTTGTGTGGTGTTGGCCATGAGACACATATATATACGGCCAGTCTTGGCAGCACACATACGTGACAGCATTGATGCATGGCTGTCCTTTAGCGCGGCCGTCACCCTTGTTTGCCAGTGAAGATGAGCGCCCCGCAATGACAGTGAAAACGGTCGGGTCTGCCAACTTGTGCTTGGTCGGGTCTCTGTCCTCTGGAACCCAGACATCTCGGGTTCTTCCAAACTCAATATTTCTTCTAAGGGACTGTTATTTCTATTGGCACAGATCAGACAATGGAGGAAATTTCTATTGATCAGGGCCATGTCCGGCCATGCCCCAGTCAGTAACTGCTGTCCATATTGCGGTGCCTCCAAGCTGATGTGACAGTTGTCCATTCACATGGCATGCAGCCTCTCATTTACTGTATATGTTGCTTCTCATCCTCAGCTCAGCAGCAAACATTGTCAATTTTCATTCCAGTTTACCCATCAGGCAATTAATTCAAACACTCAGAATGTATGTACACGTTATTCATGTCCACTATCGGGCAAAACATTTTCTATTGGACATCTGTCAGGGTTTGCTGTGAGGTAGAAGGATGGTTGGATCACTCTGGTACATTAGAAGAAAAGTGATTTGCACTGTCACTTGAAATAATCTCACAGTGAACTCGTCTCTCAGTGATGTTTTATCTTGACAAGATCAACCCAGAAGTTGCCATCGTTTCATCACTCAGCAGGCTGTCTGTTACATGTATACCAATGTTATTATGGGAGGACGGTCATGCAAACTTGTTGGAGGATATCATGAAATGATACACATGTTGTATTTCATCATGAAAAGAATACTCGTCAGTTGGTCAGCAGCTCTTTGACAGTTGATATATCTGACCATTCATAGTGAAGTTATCTGTAGATTATTGACCCCCCGCCAAAAAAAAAAAAAAAAAAAAAAAAAAAAAAGAAATATATATATCAGAATCTACAAGAGTTGATGCATAATGGTTTTTGGAATTATTGATGAATAATGTTCTGCAGGTTACTGATGAATGTGCTACTGGGTTAATGATTAAAAATGTTCTGCAAGTTATATAATGATGCATAATGTTGCGGGAGTTATTGATGGATAATGTTGTGCAGGTTACTGAATGGTCTTCAGGTTGTTAATGAAGGATGCACTGGTTGTTTGCACAGGTTCTACAGGCTATTGTAGGATATTGCTGCAAGTCTTGCAGTTTTAAACTGCTGTATGTTTTATAATTGGTTATAATCTGTGCGTCGAGGCATGATTTTGCGCCACCAAAAACTGGCGGATAGTTGCAGTGCAGGTCAGTGGAGGATTGCCCTGTGGCTGGGTTCTTGATAGACACTTTTTCCACCTCGGGTTATGGTGGGTACCTGTAAGCATATTGGATAAGGCCAGTTCTACAGGTGGCTATAATGGCTGGTGTGTGAACAGGTAGCTGTTTGAAGTAGCACTTTGGAGTCAGTTGCTTGCATGCCAGTCCATATACATGCAATAAACCAGCATGCGGACCAGCCATTGGACCTGAGGTGGGTCTTATAAATCACCGTACGGACTTGGGATTTGGCGGAGAGTGGATACCTTTGTAAATGTGATGAGCTGCACCAGCAAAGATGAATTCCAGACATCAAAACTTGGTCATATCAAAGAGAAGATTACATCTAGCCTGGGGAGAACTTCAAGATGTCAATGTAGGTTTCTGGAAGAACAGCATAACTGATTTAAGATTGGTCTGCTGTGGGAAGCAACACATATCGGTGGTGTCAGTGCGCCGCAAAGTTACGCCGGACATTTTGACAATACACTGAGTGACCAGATGCAGGGAGGCAGACCCAACAGGGCCTAGTATCCAGTGTCTGTCCAAATGACCTAATGAAATCTGCTGTGGCCCTTTGTTCCATGAAAACATATATCACATAATTTGTGATAAAAGGACACGGTATTGGTTATGGCATTGATAAAACTGGGATTGCCGTATCTGGTGGCTTTTATTGGAGGCCTAAGACACATTTTCTGTCAATTTGCAAGAGACCAGAAAGGCTTTGAAAACAGTGCAGGCCACATGGAATGCCTTCTTTAGCAAGCGTAATTGCCATGGGAAAAAAACGGACGATGTAAGAGCAGAATACAGAACAAAATATACAGCATCATAATCCCTCATCCGAGATGCCATGCACGTCAACGTCTGGTTAATTATGCATTAGCCAGGCACTTGGAAATTAAAGTTTTTGTGGGGATATCACAGGTAATGGCATGGGGTATTGTGTATATGAAGTAAAACGGTTGTAAATTGGCTGATCCAGTGCTGTCGTAATGTGACATAATCTGTCATTTGTGCTGCGGCAAACCTGCCTTGATTGAAGACAAGTCAGGACCCAGGTATTTACTTAATCATATAATATGGGCATTAGATTAAGAGCAGTCAAAGTATAGCAGTAGTACACAGAGGTGGCCAGTGGTTTCTACCTTGCACAATTTTGTCTCATTTGATGTGGCAGCCATCAGCTGATAATGGTGAGGAAAGTCATTTTAGAAATGATATTTCGGCATCAGCCAAACTACCCTTGCATGTCAGAGAGCAGCCGCTCGTCTCTGCAGTGTCTGAGATTCAATACGTATGATGAATCAATGTGGTTACATTTCATCATATCTTGGTCATTCCCAATTTCCAAATGCAAAAACGATCACACTGGCTATTTCATAGCAAGTGTGTTCAGATCCAAGTCCACGACATCGCTGGCATGTTGATGTTTTCTTGTTGTGTGACCACGGTTGTGTCGATATTAATTGCGAGGCAGTTTTTGTCCTTGATTGTGTACATTTAGACTTGTGTCTGTGACTCTTTATTTCCATACAGGGAGTGGATTTTGACCTGGCTACAACATCTGGAAATCACAACTTGCTTGTGCAAGATAGGTACGTCCCTTATAAATTACAGCCAGCGTCAAAGAATAATAGGGCCCATTCATTTGCTAAACAATGCCACTCTCCGTTTAGAACCAAAAGTTCTCCATCCTGCCCCGCCCCTCCAACGCACAGACTTTTTTTGCAATGTTAAGCAGCCTGACATAAAGGACCACCTGTAGCATGTGACCAACAGCTAATAAAATTACCCCATTAATGACCACCCAGCCCCCCCCTCCTCAGATGGTTATCTGAGTTACTGGGCCAAATGGTCATTAAATTATTTTTAAAACATAACTTGCTATCCAAACTTTCATCTGCCATCTGGGTTGTGTCATAAGCAGTGATTATTGTTAGTTTCATGAAGATGAGTGCCATTTTGAACCTGCGCAGTGTATGTTGGGAAATTAATGCTCCAAAGTTGCAGTCGGGTGAGTCTGTAGATTATGGAAATTTTGAATTGTGCAAAGGCAAATTTGATTTTGATATCAAAGTGATTTATGACCACTCATTTTCTGCTTTGTTTACACACATGTAAAGAGGGGTAAACATGTTGTAGTGAACATAATGAAATGTACCCAATTTTTAATTTGGTCAATTTCAGTGCACAAGGCACATGGTCTCATGTTGTTGTCTGTTGTTGTGTGGGGTCCGGCTGATGGACATGACGTCAACTCCATGCATGCGTCTTTCTTTCGGGCTTCCTGTCCTTTGATTGAATGGGGATTAAACTTGTCAGAAGTGGAATATGATCTGCACGTGTAAGTATTCGGGGGGGGGGGGGGACAAATACTGCTTAATTTCATAACCACATCATGCAACATATACATTGTATTCTGACCTGTTTAATGGGTGGTTGGGACACCTGAACACACGCCTCCAATTTAAGACCACCTGCAGTATGTGGCCATTTTAAGCTGGCAGCCGGGGCAGTCTTAAATAACAGGTAATACTGTATTATTTAAATACTGTTGAACATGGTAACAATGATAGTCTAACCACAATGTGTTTCAGTGGTCATGCACTGAATCTTTAACGTAAGGTGTGTGTGTGTGTGGGGGGGGTATTCAGAAGGGATCCAAATTCTCTAGAACAATCGACCCGTAGGGGACCCAAATATTCCAGCACTGTTGGGCCTGGGGCCCATCCGTTTTCCAAATATAAAGGCCCCGGAGGCCTAACCATTCAGGGGCCCATCCATTCAGTGACGCCGCCACGCCAGCCTCCACCTTGTTGATTTGCCCCCAAACTCGCCGTGCACAAGTAACAATGAGTAAACGCTACAACCCTGAAAACTTCAATACATTCTACTCAGTGTGTGTTTGGATAAGGCCCCAGAGTGAATAGAGAATATTGGATTGAGAGTCAACTTACATTGCCACTGAAAGACTTTATCGAACACCTTAAGTCCATCAATGGCAGGACAGCTTGCCCGACCAGTTTCCCCCGAAGGCTGATAATTCAATAGAATGTAGTTTCATGCCGCAACTTATAACTTTGCCACTCTCCCCTTTTGCATTAAGATTTGCGCTGTTCGCTCTGAACATGCCTCTAGGGATGTGTCGATTGATTGAAACATTCCCTTTTTTTCTCTCTCTGACTGCAGGACAAAATAATTGTATGTATGAATGTGTTCTGCTGGATATTAATGTAGATTTGAGTGTTCTAATCTGCATTATTCTGGGCAAAGTTTGCTCAAATAAAAAGTACTTTGAAGAAGAAAAAAAAAGAGCAATGGCTGATGAAAGTTGTTCATGTGTTGACAAAATTATGTGTTCATTAATCTGCTTTTTTTTTTCTTGCGCTTAAAATATCTGTATGAAATACATTTACACAGTATGTGCACTAGCTGGTTCCCCAGCTAGAGCAGGGAGACGCAGGCAGGGGACCACACACTGAGTCTGTGCCACCTGGCTGCAGCTGATGACAATACATTTCCATTACATTGTGAGCATTGCAGGCTGACCTGTGTGTGGTCAGGCTCTGCATAAGCAAAAGGCTTTTAATCCAGTCATGTCATCAATTGTCGTGGATTTTTGGCAGATACTTAAGTAATGGAGGCTTGAAAATGAGTGCTTTTCAGCTGTTGAAAATTACCTATGATAAACACATATGTACAGGTAATGAAGCCATTATTGACATGCCATTTCATCTGCTGCTGATATTTCCAGTTAAAAGACTCTGCAGCTATACTTTTGAAAGGTAGACGGTAGCATGAGGGAATAGAAAGGTAGGAGGTTGCATTAGGGAATAGAAAGGTAGGAGGTTGCATGAGGGAAAAGAAAGGTAGGAGGTAGCATGAGGGAAAAGAAAGGTAGGAGGTAGCATGAGGGAATAGAAAGGTAGGAGGTTGCATGAGGGAAAAGAAAGGTAGGAGGTTTCATGAGGGAAAAGAAAGGTAGGAGGTACCATGAGGGAATAAAAAAGGTAGAAGGTAGCATGAGGGAATAGAAAGGTATGAGGTAGCATGAGGGAATAGAAAGGTAGGAGGTAGCATGAGCGAATGGAAAAGTAGGAGGTAGCATGAGGGAATAGAAAATAGGAGGTAGCATGAGGGAATGAACCACATTTTTGCTTCTTCTTTACACCTCTCAACCAGTGAGAGCAGCCAGGTGAACTTCATCCCTAGATGGCACCACTTGTAGTGGGTGTCAACATAGGAGGTTCCATCTATGGGAAAGCATTTCCTATGTCTAATGTGTACAGACATTGAAGTGCAGGCTAGGGTGTGAGAACTAGATGCTGTAAATCATTGTTTATATCATAAAAGGGTATAGATTTGAAATTTCTTGAGAATGTCACAAAAATCTGTATTTATGTAGTTATAGAAGTCATAAGATTCATCTAAGAAACATGTACTTTAATCTCAGGAAATTTCATGCAAATAAAAATGGAGAGCAAATGTGCAGATAACAAATGCCTGAAAAGGGAAAGTTAATGCTTTAAATAAGAAAAGGCAAATTTTAACATTGGTAAAAGATTTATGTCCATGTTAGATTTGTACTGATGCAAGTATGATGGAAATTAAAACAGTTTTGTGGCACAAACAGCGTGAAAATGGCTTCCAAACCTGTGGTGTGCAATATGTTTCTGAACACACATCAGTGGTAAACAAGTAACTGCATTTGACATTATGTGTCCTTCTGTGCCATTGACTGGATGTGCCAGCTTAATACAGTCAAACCTCATTATGACGACACTCAGATATCTAACATATTCAATATACATGTACTGACACAAATTTTCATGGGAAAAAGTTTATTTCCTTTGTTATTTGATTCATTAATCCGATGTATTCAGTTATCTGACACATTTCTTAGGGGAAGAGGGTGTCATTATAACAAGTTTTCACTGTATATACAACTGTATGATATGTGGGCTTATAGCAAAATAACCAGGTGCACATGCAGGTGTTACATACATTATAGTTATGACATTCAGGTTCATGGCATATGAATTCTAGGCTCATAACTTGACATTAAGGACATGACATTATACAATAGGCCGCAATGTGTTATTGAGGCTCATAAGATGATATTAAGACTCGTGACACCACATCAAGGCGTCATAATACATGACTTTACAACCTCCACAGACAGAAGATGGCACTGAACAGTCCCAGTTTATGTGTATACATGTATGTAGCACAAGAACAGTCTCGGTGTTCTGTCAATAAAAAGCCGTCCTGTTGCTGCACCGAAGGGAAAAAACTAGGCGTCGTGTGTGGTGAGACAAGGTTTACATGTATGTGTATGTTTGCGTCAAGGTTGCGAGAGTAGTTCAAGACGGGACAGTGTCGGGGTTATACGTGTAAGTGTCGGACTGAAAACAGGGCCAGCTTCTGGCATATCTGCCGCTCACCCACAGACCAGCCATTTTGTGTAGACAAGTTTATGTTGAGCAAAGACGCTTACAAGTTCGTTGAAAAACGCCAATAGGATGGCAAGTATATTTACACGCAAACCTGCAAACAGCCTGGGAACTCTCGTGTGGGTGGAAGATAAACAAACATAAGAGCATCAGAAAGAAGTGGTGTTTACAGACGTTGACAATATTAGATACCTCTCCTGAAGTCTATATATACCTAATAGAAAAAAAAAAGCATAAGGTGGCTCTTCACATTTTAACTCTTATCAGGCTGTTTTTTAAACTGAAACAACTCCTTAAAGATTGTATTTTGATGTGCGACCTATTTGAGAATTCTTACAATGAAAGTTTTTGTTTTCACAGGTACTTACATATAGTTTTATGAGTGTATTATTCCACTTTAGCTGCAATCATTAGTTTAAACTTTTTTTTTTTTTTTCAACAATCATTGAAGAAATAATATTGGTCGTTATATGAATGATGCCAGTTGTGTGGCATGAGTTAACTGACACGTGTCCTCTGCTACAAAACTGTGAAGTTTATAAAAGATCTATTTTTGAAGAAACAGCTTTGCGTCTCAAAACAGTTGTGTTCATAGATACTGCTTATTTAATATTCATAAAGTTCAGCTCATATGTAATAAGTTACCTCCATAGGATCCCCCTAGATCGCTATATGTTTCTGATGCGCTCTCGTCGGGCTTGGCAAGCGCCCGTATCAGTGAACACAATAGCAAGCCGGGTGGGATGCTTTGGAGGCAAGTAATCGGGGGATGGGGGCAGCTTTGAGATACTCTGACAGTAAACCAGGTAAATCGTGTTAGATGGGAGCATCTAGTTTGTATTTCGGATTGCAGTGCTGATCTGTCCACGGATGAAGGGTTGTCGTTAATTGGCTTTTTTAATGGTTGACATAAATTGTTTTCTTTAACGGTTGACTAAAATTGTCTTTTTTAATGGTTGAATTAGACTACCTGTTTTGAACGGTAGTCATGCAGCGTCTTTATTTACCACATCAAGGATGATCATGCGAGACGGAAACACTCCTGGAATTATAAAAAACCCATGTGTGTGTCACAGAATGTTATTCACCTTAGACGACCAAGTCTTCCAACTCGTGTGGTCTCTTCTCCACTCACTTGTATTTAATGAGTTCAGATTATGGTTGTCATACAGCGTTCCTCCCACCAAGTGCCTGGCATGCATACAAAAGTACAGTGCAGTAAGCCTGCCATTCAGGATGCTGCTGTTAACATTATAGGTAACTTACTGTCAAAAAAATCATTAAATGTAGAAGTTTTTGGTCTAATTTTTTTCATCATTCAGATTCCAATGTGTTGGGGGTGCCCTTATCCAAGCAGGGACCCGTATTGGGAGGCATAACGTATGTCAGAGACTGTTTGTAGCATAGTACATGTATATATGTACTTTGTGATGAGCAAGGGTTAATAAGTTTGGAACGATATTTTGGTCGCTGTGATTGACAAAAACTCCGACCAGCCACATTTGGCAGCTGGCAGTTCGAGTGCAAATAGAGTTTGTCAGATTTTAAAGTCTGATTTGAGAGGAAGCCAACAACAACAACAACAACAACAACAACAACAACAACAAATAAAAAAAAAGGTTAAAGGGAGATGATGATTTTTGGACCAAATACTGTGCCTGACAAGACAAGGGCTAAGGAATTTGTGTCAAGGTGTAATTTGTGGAATTGAAGTCCTACTTGTATGTACAAGTCATGGGGACATTGACCCTCCCTTATTATTTCAGTGTAAATATATATGCCAAATTATTATAGAGACACAGCATAATTTGATATGAAATAGTCAGCGGCAAGCAATATTCATGGCAAATGGACACATTCAAGTACAACAGCAATTCATGTGTCAGTCTTGTTTAGTCCCCGATTTACATTTGTGCTCCGTCTTCAATTGTCGTGTTGTAGCCAGATATTTGTGCGAGCACGAAGCTTTGAGGACCGAGAGTGAACATTATGAAAGCAGTTATTGGGTAACAAGGACATTGCAGAACACAGCACGGAGGAAGAAGTATTTCTTGATGATGTGATGTCTGACGTAATAGGTGGTAATTGGGTTGTCTGGCTCATATTTATATATATGGGGACGGATGGAAAATAATGAAACCCCGCAGGGTATGATATTGGTATCTTGATGCATTAGCAAAATGAAATTGGCAGGGATTATCAGAGCCTTGAGTGATTCACCGATAAAATCGGCACATTAGGCTGTGAGCGTGATGAGAACATCATGCAGGGGTAACGCAAATTAATGTTTTTTGATTTCTTCTTCATCCTTTTGTTGTTTTTTTTTTGTCTCGGGCATTACACAGACCTCGTTGCATGGGCTAGAAACTTAATAATTGACTGCTCATAGCTCATTGTTTATTGCTCAGCATCATTGGCAGAGCGCGTAAGTGAATAACTGGAAAGGTAATTGCTAAAGCAGGTCACGGTAAAGATGGTGTTTCATGTGTCGTCTCAAGTTGTACGACCATTATTTTGTTAAACATCTTCATTTGCATCATCACCGATTCTTTGTGGAGGTGTCCAATACAGATGGTAATTCTACTCCCCTGTTTCCTTCTGCAAACAAACAACAGCACCACTGCCGTCCTAATGACGCAGACAACGCGTGCTGATACTTTGTGGGGACAGCTGCAGAGCGAAGGGACACGATCTGTTATGCCTCACAGATTGCAGGTATTATCCGCTCATAACACATAGAATGCAGTAGGTCCCTACAAATTACATTGGCCAATGCCAGATCAATAGTCAATTGTAAAGCCCACGCAGGGCTATGAAATTAACCGCTTAGATAATCATCCTTTGGAAATATTTGTTTGCATTTTGCATGAAGAGAGATTAGAATTGGAGCAGCGACACAGATCACATCGGCGATGTCGTTACAGCAACGTCCACTTGAGAGGCCAGCCCAGGGAAACAAAAACCACCCCAAAAAAAAATTCTCCAGCAGGATGGTAAAAATAGATTTTGTACAATAACCAGCATGCGGCAGAGGTAAATGCTTAACTCACCTGCTCAATGTTATTTTACTGCGACAAGTTTTTAAGTCCTGTCTTCTAACAGGCAAGTTCCAGTTTATATTGTACAAGCCCAGAATCTGACGAGCCAGTACTTGTCTGCTGATCCAAAGAGGCAAGAATTGATGATGACTTTTATCCAGGTGTACCCCTATAATAAAGCCTGGTTCTCAGCGTCAAGGTACACGGACCAGCCTGCAGACATTACAAACACATGCCTGCTCCCTGCCGCACACACATATATATATTTACTAACTCATGCAGTCCACCGTGCATGTGTTGGAGCTGGGGCACCATCTCATTGGTCATTGCAGGCCCCGTTCTGATTGGCCATCGTGACAAACTTGAGAGTGGGGGACTTGTTGGGAAGGGGACACTTGCTGGGAAGATTTTTGTGTGGTTTTGGGGCCAGAGGGTACCTGATGGTATGTTCTGGGAAGGAGACACATCCAGTGATATTGATCCTGTGGGCTACGGAATAAATCTGTTGAAAGATCTGTTCTAATCTCTGGATTGCCACGGTAATCAGCTGCATTGTCTCTCAGAGGCTGCAAAAAGAAAAATCGCTCCAGCATTGTATTTTTAATGATGAACTCTGGCTTTGTCACCATTGGATTCCTGTGCAAAGTTCTATACCTGGCTATTGGTATGCCAAAGTAGAGCTGCCAGGTAGTGCAGTGTCCACATACAGCACGAGTAAGCATTGATTTGGGTTTGAGAGCAATGGCTATCATTGCATGTGTGCAGACTATAGTGGCTCAGGGGCTAGTTTTTCTTGAGGGATGAAAATTGTCCGATGGAAGCACCAGCAGAAAGACTTGACAGGCAGATGCTGTCATAAATCAAATCCTCGTTTTAGTGAAACACCATCTTGGCTGCATTCTGAATAGAACCACTCAGGAAATGGCTCAAGTTAACTCTTTTCAGCGACAACTGTGACGAAAGTCAAACTGCTGGAGACAAAGTACTCTGAATTATGATTAGGATGCTAGATTTATATTCCTTGTGAAAAGACTTTTCAATCAAGTACCATATTTCAGCGAGTGCAATGATCCAGGTCAATAGCACTCCTTGGCACTGAGAGAGTTAAGTATAATATTTAAATGGAGTGTGTGTGTCCTAAGCACTGACCGACAGCCTCTCTGTCCATGGGTTTGACTGCGCACAGGGACCAAAATGGAAGAAAAATTATTGATGGTACTTAATCTGTATACAATGCCCATAAAGTTGTGCTGTCCCTTCCCATGGCCACAGTGGAGAAGCACCAACTCATTCGTCATTCACAATATGGAATGATATTTTATGAGTTTACAGGGCATGCATAATGCTACTGTGTACTTTCTGTGTTGATCAGAAAGGATCTCGTAGCTGAAGTTAAAACGATACTGATGCTGGGAGTGATTGTCACAGTGATAGCAGAGTTAAGTAATGGGCGATGATGGGAGTGATTGCCAGAAATTAGTAACATGCCTGAATCTTAAGAGACCTACGTGCAGAGTGGCAAAGATCGACACAAAGTTATGACAAGCTAAATACAAGCAAAGACCATTGGTGGAAGTGATCGCCACTTAACCCTTTCCCTTTGAATCAAGATTGAGTCAACAGCTTTCCTTGGCATGGGTTGGGTACTAAGTGCCCAACCCATGCCAAGGAAAGCTGTTGACCTGGGGTATGTTAACTTGATAGGTCTCATCGACAATTCACAGTCAAATTGTGCTTCATTAGTGTTGAAAGCTGATGAAGACACTGAAGCCGATGGCATTTGTCGACCTGCCAGTTTTGGCTGGTTTGATGGGAAAAAACAGAGATTGGGAGTGATTGCCACGGGTTAAAATAGAGACCATGCGTGGGAGTGATTGCCACAGGTTAAAATAGAGACCATGCGTGGGAGTGATTACCACAGGTTAAAATAGAGACCATGCGTGGGAGTGATTGCCACTAATTTATGACAGGTTTAAAGAGACCAAGGATGAGAATGCTAGCCAGGAACTTATGATAAACATGAGGCAGGTAGACACCACAATTGCCACAAACTTGTAAGCTAAAATGTATTGAAGCCAACTTCATCAGAAGCTAAAATACATTGAAGCCCCGGCTGAGAGTCACAACTCCAATAGTAATGGAGTACTGTTGTTTGCTGTCAAGCGTTGTAAACTCGGCATCCACTATTATGATATAATACAGTAGAGCCTTGTGATATATAAACAGACCCGCTGTTCCCTTCAAAATGTGTCAGATGTCTGAGTAGTTCAGATAGGTTAGTCAAGTAGCAAAGGAATTTGACTTTATGAACATCAAAATTGATGTGGTTAATGAATATGTTGGCTATCTGAGTGTTTGTGAGGATGTTTCACTTTTTATGATGCCCGTGCAAGCTGTTATAATAACGTGTGACATAAAAGAGAGATAAGCAGTTTCAAGCTAGTCTCTCCTGTGTGAAAAAAAGGAGACCAAACCTTGAAAATGTCACTCATCAGAACTATCATATGCAGTAGAATCTCCAGTTAAGACCACCTCCATAAAGAGACCATTTCTATATTACAGCTACCACTGTACAAACCCATTTTTGTTTATCCCCTATTGAAACCACTTATTCAGTCCCTCAGGTGGTCTTTAAAGAGACAATCCACTGCACCCGATGCCATAACAATTGCCTTGTTTCCATGTCAAAAGTCAAGGCTTCAATCGTATATGTATGTGTGGGTTTGGTATGATTAAATATGAACAAAGGACAATTTATCAGGAGTAGGGGCTCTAGTTCACATATATTTAATACAGTGGTCCCCCTCTTATAAAGCCGCCCCAAATGCAGCCAAAAAGTGGCCTTATAAGAGGCGTGGCCTCTCTTGAGGGGCAGAATATAATGGAAATACTGTAATTTCTGCACAAGAATGCTGGCCTTTCAAGAGGGTTGGCCTCTGGTGAGCGGGGCCTTATAGGAGGGGGGAGGGGGGCACTGTATTGTGAATGTCTTTTTTTTTTTTCTACATTAAAAGGTAATATTTGCCTCCACTTTCCTTTCACTTTCACTTTTCTTTCGGGGATAAGGGAAATACAAACATACCTCTCCGCATGCTTTTGATGGACATAAATAATGAACAGTGAGTTTTAAAGATGTACTATACTTTTATTTGGTCACTGATTGTAAAAAGATATCAATAAAACATAGTGGAAGAAAGACGCGGCAGGTGTATCACGAATTTTGGTTTTGTTTTGCCAAGTTCACTACAGATCCATTCAGTAGAGTCACCTAGCTGTCTTACTTGTTTTGCTTGTCAACGTTATCATTGATGTCCGCTGATTTTATCTTATGGACTTCCATCTGTTATTACAATCCATGAACATTTATTTCACATATTTGACTTTTTTTCACACACAAAAAAAGTTGTAGCTGGATCATCTTTAAACTTGGTTGAGATGTACCGTCACTGGGTATTTGCCAAGGTTGCTCAAATGGTCACACTGCACTGTAGTGATTGAAAAAAAAAAATCGTTTCTTGTTAAGATCTTAAAAAATCAGCCTGCTTTGCTTTGAATCTGCTCCTCCGTCAGTATACATGTAAATGTATACTGTTGGAGAAGTACATTCAAGAAGCGGCTGGTGGTAAGATAAAGTTTTGCTGCAGTGCCAAACTCCCAGACAAGTATCCTTGTTTGTCAACAGTGTTGCACATAAACATCCCGGGCTGACGCCGTATAGAACTGTTTGCTTGTCGCAAACTAGCTATAGTGCTAATAAAACCATGCGCCCATGCTTACATGCACAGAATCTATGGCTTGAAATCATGTCAATAAATTACTAATACTACATGTACGCTTACAGAACAGTTTGTGAGATCAGCTAGCCTGCCTATGCTCAAGTCTGCCTTCTGCACACTTAAGTTGAATACACAACGTAACTATCTGTACAAGGATCTCCGTCAAGAGAGGCTGGGAAAGCAGCATCCTTGAGTGAGCAGGAGGTGTAGAAGGAAGCAGTATTAACTGGTTGATGCAGGCACCGAGGGGACGGGCCAGATTCCCCCCGCCGATATTTTCAAGACACTGCTGAAAGTCAACACACTCGAAAGTGGCAACTGGTCTTTGTCACCGGTGTACCTGATGGAACCGGGAATTAAGATACATTGGCAGGCTGGTTTGGCTTAATATGCAAGATGACGACAATTAATTACTAATGCTTTTACTAATGCATGCCTCGTGTACCTCACTGAAAGGTCTTGGCGAAGGGGTCAGAACTGGATGTTGTCCACATGTGTGTACAATACACGCGTTGGCCTGTTTGTGTGCCATTCTCCAAATATGGAAGCAAGGCTCATGAGTTGGGTGTGTTTATCCCTTGTGTCTGGTAGAACATAAAGACATAATGTTCGCATTGTCAGATCACTGATATATAAATTTGTTTTATCTTTGTGGCATATATATATATATATGAGCCTGATGCAAGAGTTGATTGTGCATTTGTTCCATGATGATGGTGATGATGATGATGATGATGATGATGACGATGATGATGACGGCAGTACATATTACGATAATAAGTGTGGCAATATGATGTTTGGGGCTTCTGGGTTGCCTTGCCAACTAAAAGCAGATGTCTATTTTTTAACAGCAGCAGCCAATATTGGCAGTAATAGCTGAAAGGTGTGATTTGCCACACTTTATCACCATAAACCACTTCAGGATCCATTCTGGGTCTCCAGTGCCTTATAAATTAATCTGCTTCTGCAGTTCATCAAGAGTGTAATTAATACAGGATCCCCAGTAACCCATACTGCCGCCTGGTGTGGAACCTGGGAACCAGCTTGTATGGACAACTGCAGAGCACCCATATTACGGGAAGTTTGAACCCTTTAGTGCTCAAACTGGGCAAAATGGGTCTGATGATGTCATCAATATCATCTACCTTATTTTGGTTTGTAGTTTGTCTCAGCAACATAACTGACAGCATTTGACTTACGGATGAAATCTGCGCTGTAGGGGAAAAATGGTTGCCGCACTCTCAAAGTCTCATTGTACCCAGGAACAGCTGATAGCATCCAGTCAATGTCTATTATCTCCTCTCCTTCCCAAGTGTCATCGGCCCAGGTGATGGTATTGGCTCTTACTTCAAGACTGTGGCTTGATTAGGATATGCCAGCTCTTATTCCTAATTGCCACCAACCTGCCCAATGATATCTCTTGTCTTTTTAAAAAAAAAAAAAAATGGATTTTCTCATTTGCAGGCAGTCACTATATTACTCTGCGGATCAACTTGTCAGTCTTCTCGGATAGCCAGCCAGCTAGCTGTTGTACACATGATATCTTTTTTTGCCTGCCAACCTAACATTTTGTGTTATTTATTCTGGTGAATGGTGTTTAAAATAAAGCTGAAAATATAAGTTATCTGATATTTGGATAAACTTCCTGTTTTATTTTTTCTTGTTGGTAGAAGTTTATCATCACCATTTATGTACAAAACATTGGAATATCATGCAGTCTTGACCAGAAAAAACAAATTTACAACTGCATGATAAAATGCGTGTTTTATAGAAATTGTCTTCGGTGAGAGAGAAAAAAATAGGTGTAATTCAGTCTGCCATGGTTGGTGAGATGGTTCCATGTTAATTTATTTCTACTGCATTGATTGGAATGGAAATAGTAGAGAACGTGGAGCCGTCAGGTAAATGAGCAGCATATTCTTTTGAGTATTTTCCTGGGAAAATTTATCATTCGGATCCACACGTTCATCAATAGTAGATCAATAGACTGCCTTTTTGGTATGGGGCAACTGGAGACACGCCATGAAGCAGAAAATTTGGTGTGGTCGTAGATCGATGCATACAGGAGGGCTCGCCAGCTGATGGTGTGATTGGCCATTCTCAGTAAGAAGTCACCTCTTTGGCAACCTTTTGGATACCACAGGAGAAAACTTTTGTCAATTTTTGGTCCCATGGCTTGGCCAAAGAGGGAGACAGAGTGTTAAATATATGTGTTAACCTACTGACAAACTTGCCTGCATAGCCAACTCTCGAATCATCTTTGTATCAGGCTGGTGGCCTGTCATGATCCAACAATCCAGGGACCAAGGTCTGCTAAGCAGGCAATTTATGACCCTAAGTCTATAATTCATTATGCTGACTGTTGTTCATATTTACCAATGTGAAGACAGTCAATAAGGTATATTGTTTTAAAGGTACGGAACCTTAAAGTATTACTTAAGATGCTTTCTACACATCCATTGATGACACAGCTAGGCCAAGCTGGCATTTTCCGGGCCCAATCAACACATTACATTTCCAGTGTAGCTTGGCTACAGTTTTGATGCAATTTGCTAGTTTCAATTTATGATATCTGCTTTATCAAGTGCAATGTGTGTGGCAATCTATTGTCAAATGCAATGTGTGTGGCACAAAAATACATACATGTATATCTTTTTTTACCACACACATGAAAGAGAGAGAGAGAGGGAGGGAAAGAGAGAAGGGTAGGCCTTCTTGTTGGTGCGAAATATTTAAATTACGGATAAAATAAGACAAGTTGCTGAAGATCAGTACAACATTCAACAATTTAACTCTTTCAGCACCAGGTTTTGCCTGGGTCATTGTCTCTTCCTCAGACCACTTTAAGCACAATTTGCAGTGAGAAAGCTATGGCCTGAACCATTCTTTTTTTCTTTTGTATTTTTCCTACCTCTGGAAATATAGGTTTACTGGTACTTGAATGAAGGGTCCTTTAATAAAAAAAAAGACACACACACACACACACACACACACACAAATATCTGCAATCAATACAGTACTTAAGGTGGGTACTACTTTTTGTTGTGACTGGCACTGGAAATAGTGGTTCTGAAAAAGTTCATTCAGTTTTTGGCAAACAGGAACAACTTACCGCAAACTAGTGATTCAGTGTTGCCAACATGTCTTCAGTAGAATCCTCGAAGCAGTTCAAACATACATAATGGGACACTGGTATATCATACAATATGGTAGATAGGTTTAAATAAAATTCAAGAATGACCTGAAATGAAAATGTTAATCAAATGTTAAACATTTCAGACTGTACATGTGTGAGTATACAGGATCAATGGTAGGAAGGCTGGCAGTGTGGACGTGTGATTGGGAGAGAAAGGACTTACATGTAAGTTTAGATTCTGTGCACTCCAACCGGAAAATAATCTATATTTAAGCACAGGGAAATGTTGGGTCAAAGAGAACTGCAATTCATCTTAGACTCAGGTCAATGACTTTTGTTGGGATGTATGATGCAGTACAGATAGTTAACAGCATACATCGGTGTATAGAGTTTTTTTGAGACGACTTCATAAGGTTGTTAAATTGATTCTGCAGGGCATTGGAGTGTGTTGAAAATTTCAGTTCTCTCTCTCTCTCTCTCTCTCTCTCTCTCTCTCTCTCTCTCTCTCTCTCTCTCTCTCTCTCTCTCTCTCTCTCTCTCTCTCTCTCTCTCTCTCTCTCTCTCTCTCTCTCTCTCTCTCTCTCTCTCTCTCTCTCTCTCTCTCTCTCTCTCTCTCTCTCTCTCTCGTGTTTGTGTATGTAAGGTGTTTGGCTAATAGAGGTTGGGGACATGACATCTACACATGTAAACTTTGATTCCACCTGCACCGGCACATATATCGGGAACTGGCAGCTCCATGATATTTATCTATATGTATTTATATTGCAAAAACTTTAAAAAAGACTGAAGTCTAATATGCAAAAAAAAAAGTTATTAAAATTGTAACAGCTTCAAAAAAAAAAAAAAAACAATTACAAGATTCATATGGGGGTGTGACATCTGAACATGTAAACTTTGATTTCACCTGCACCGATACATATATAGGGAACTGGCAGCTCCATGATATTTATCTATATATGTATTTATATTACAAAAACTTTAAAAAGACTGAAGTCTAATATGCAAAGAAAAAAAAAGTGATTAAAATTCTAACAGCTTCGGAAAAAAAATTGACAGGATTCATAAACAGTACATGCACTTTTCAATATCATTGGACTGCATTACTAATGTTACCAGTATATACTAAAGCATGTACATCTGTCCTACCTGTAATATTGTCTTTACGTCATTTGATGATGTAAAACATCAATTATTCATCATTTGAATACATTAATGCCAAAAATCTGACAGGAAAGTATTGCATTTTTTTTAAAAAAAGTGATGCTTCTGTGTTTCTGTACAAGTTTCCAGAAAATTGCTTCTTTTTCTTTTGACACTGTTTGGCCTTAACAGGTTGGATGTTGCTTTGGGACCCAAATCAAGTATTCGGTGTTCGGGGTAGAGAGGTGTTCGCGGCTTGCAGGTTCCAACACTTGGATCTCCTAATAAATAACACACACAAAAGTTGGGGCCTGAAAAAAGTGTTTGGGTAACAGAGGTGTTCAGCTATCAGCGCTGTTTGGCTTGGCAGGTTTTACTGTATATATATACTAAATGACTTGGTACATTCATCAAACTGGAATGTCAGTCACAAAGAAATGTTAAGTCATTTCAATTAGAGGCTTGTAATCTAAGCTTATCCAGCATTTATGTTATTTCACAGGTACACAGGTGAAATGATGCACTAAGCGACTTGGTATAATCATCAGACTGGCGTGTCAGTCACAAAGAAATGTTAGGTCATTTCAACAAGAGGCTCATAATCTAAGCTTACCCAGCATTTATGTTATTTCACAGCCACATGAACGAAACGATATGTCACTTGTCAAGATTAGTTATGATGGAGGTGTGTCATGATACATGTATATGGGCTAACAACTTAACATCAATAAGTGCATGTAATGACAGCCACTTGCAGCAACACACGAAACAATTCTATTCTTGCAATTCTGATGCATCCAATTTTTTCTTTTTTTTGTTTGTTTTTTTTCGGTCAAAATATCAATGACTCAATTTTCCCGTGAAAATCTACGAGAAATCTCCAAAGATTTAAACTTATATTTGAATGAAGGTTGTAAAGAGAACCTCAGTTTATCTTAAACTCAGGTCACACAGTGACTTCTGTTTAGATGTTTGACCACCAGAGAGCACCACAGACTCCAGGAAACAATTGGGAGGGGAGGGGGGGGGGGTCCATAGGTTTGCAGTCCTTGACTCAAAATATGGGTTCTGTGGGTTCTCAAGAACTTCTTGAGTAGGCTAGATTACTTGATTGGATCAAGGATGGAGGTAGAACTATAACACATCCTCTGAGCTGAGTTCATGGACTTCATAAAGATATGTTTGGCCACCAGACAGTACCATAATCACAAGGAAAAAGTTCTGGACTTGGCTTTTTTGAGTAGGATAACAAGTGCCTTCCACTGTGCCCAGATGACAAATTCAACTGAGGTCAATGGAGGTAATGAGTAAAAGGGGAAAGAACATCCATTTTAAACATGTTTTGACAAATGTCCAAATTAGCTAAGGCCTAACAAAAATGTTTATAAACATGTGTGGTTCGGATAACCCAACCGACTCAACCCCACTGAAGGGGCCCGAGTCCGGACCCTAAATAATTTTTATGAAACAGAATAAAAAGAAAATTCAAGCTGCCCTTCCCTAATAAATGTTGATCGACCCTGGCTGAAAGATTTTGTCAAAAAAAGTGGCCATCATATGCTGTTATTTTGCAGCAAAGTCAACTCAAACACAGTAATTTATTTCAACTTGCCTGCAAGGGGGGGGGGGGGGTACCTTGGGCTGGAGAAATAGCATAGCTGCATAGCTATGGTTTTTCAATGAAACAGCATCACACAATCACAATTTCTTATTGTATATCTTATTACAAAATGTGCATTTTGAGTTGATTCTACCTGTTTGTATTCATCATTGTAAAACCTTTATTGAGGGCCTCAGGGGAGATTAGCATGAAAATGCTAACTGAGTAACCCTCACTAAGTAAAGTCTATATATATATATATTATATATATATACCCTTGGTTGAAAGATTTTATTGACAGAGTGGCTGTCATGTGCTATTATTTTGTAGTAAAGTCAAGTCAAACACAGCATTTTATTTCAACTTGTCTGGAGGGTTAACTTGGGGAAACAGCAGAGAAACTCAAAGTACAATAAGGCACAGCTACGGTTGTTCAGTGAAACAGCTTAGGCCATAGCTGTGGTGTTCGGTGATTGTTATCGTAATATTTCGCAAGGTTCCAGATGTCTGCTCTCTGATTTACCTGAGCAAATGGTCGTTTTAGTACTTTTAAAACATGACTTACTATCTTTAATTTAATCTGCCCGCTCGGCTGTGTATGAAACAGTTATTCAACATTGCGGGACAGTCGCACAAAAATACATTTAATTTGGATATTAAAGTGAATTGCGGCCACAGCACATATCATATCATTATTGATGCTCTGAAACATTTGCAAAATATATACTTTGGGTTGCAAATATTAAAACCCCCCTCCCCCAGATCATCCCAATACTATCTCCATTTATTACAAACCATTGGGTGCCAAATCCACAATTTTCAAAATGGCAGCCATTACGGGTTAGTCCCAATTTGATAATTTGAAGAGGTATCCAAAATATATGTGTCATTAGTGTCAAGGGAAAGTTGATAAATAAAAAAAAATAATGCATTTTTGTTTTCATATATCAACCCCCCCCCCCCCCCCCCCCCCAATATCATTGCATTACTATCCTCATTTACCAACCATTGGGTGCGGAATCCACAATTTTCAAAATGGCAGCCAAGTCTGTGTGGGTTAGTCCCGACTGGATATTTTGAAGATGTTGTATCCAAAATATATGTGTGATTAGTGTTAAGGGAAGGTTAATTTGTCAAATGAATGTAATGTACAATGTATAATGGGACTTTTCCACATTGAGCGTTACTTGAAAATGTGTACAGTTAGAAGTTGTAGGCTGTGGTGGGCCCCAGAATATGGATCTTGTATCAGACACTGAAGTAGCCTCCATGCTATGAATTAAGTAGCAGCACTGGGCACACCATGTAAGACCCCCCATTGAGTCAAAGATGGAGCTTAGTGGAGAAGGTTGCCCTGATAGTGGATACAGGTCTAAAATAACCTAAAATAACTTTTTTATACAAGTGGTAATGATATAGGAGGGACTAGGGGGCCAATCAGATGTAAGAATTTACATCTTGTGAAAGGAATGTGATTCAGCGGCCTGTCTCTTAACAGTTAAACACACATTTTAGCAGACAGGCTGACACTATCATGTATGGTGGTTAGCGCCTTCTTACTGTGTCAAATGACATTTTCAACCAATGAATGAAGCAGAGTTTGTTTATCTTCCAGGTGTCTCCACCTGCAACAGGTGGATACCAGGGTAAGATGCATGTAGTGCCACCTACAGGCAACATGTTCCATTTGTGCCTAAACAAGAACGATGTATAAATTTTTAACAAGTCTGTATGTTGTGGCTTTGAGCCCAGACACATGATTTCAGTGTGGATTTGTTTGTATACCTTTATGAATGCAGACTAACGCAATGCAGAATGCACTTTGTTGTATTTCCACTTTGAGACTTTTGTGAAACAAGGTTTGTGACAAATGACAGATTGTCTGACAAATTTTAAGTCTTTTGATCTTAGCCTGAAGAATAGGTGGTCATGCATATTTTGTCTTGTCCATGCATTATAATGTTTTTGGCTTCTTCACTAAAGCTGTCAGCCACATTCTCTTCATACATGCCTGGAGAATCCCTCAATTTTGCTTCAGATAAGTCACACTTCTACTAGTTTTTAAAAACAATGTTATAACTGTTTTGTTATTTCAAAAATTCATTACTGAAACTGCTTCGCTGGTTCCTTCAAAATCCTACAAGAAACTTCTAGCAGTCCCTCAATATCCCACAGGGACTCTTCTGGAGATAAATAGTTCTTAATTTGCTCAATAGGTGTGCTGTTAGGAACAATATTATCATTACATTTGGGACACCAGTGTAGATATGCATGTATGTAATTTCTCCAAAACTGGTGTTCAGATACTCTTTGAACTTTGTAGCTCACGGATATATACCTGTACGGTTTCTGTGTGTTCATTGAAAAAATAATACTAAAAGAATAAAGTAAAGCCCTCTTCTCTGAAACATCTTTGCCAGATGCTTTGAATAGGTAAAGAGACACATCTAGGGTGCCCTAGAATTAATTTAGTCATATGTGTGACCTTGACATAATTACTTAGATCGATGGACAGTTTTAGTGACTATAGATTTGGGGTCTTAACACAAATTTGTTTGAGAAAGAGGTTTGAAAGTGGCCATAATGAGGGGCCTTTAAAAGGTTTAGGTTAGGAGTGTATCAAGTTGACATTCAAATAATCCTCAAGGTCAGGCATAACTGATGAATTACATGTCAGGATAATAAGTTGAGAAGTGTTTCAGTTAAGGCATTGAAATTGCAGACGGGGTGATGGTCCTCTGTAAGTACATGTGCCAACACATGGGAGACCTTGATTTTAGACCCAAGATTATACATTGTCAGCTGTTCATGTGAATTGATAAGTCACTAGACTGTTTACTCACTATTTGAGGTAAGACTTTCATATTGCACACAACGATCCTGTAGAAGAACCGTGGTGGGACCAACCATGAGAACCTTGACTTAATTCCCAGTTGATGGCCACCAACATATTTGAATGCAAGGTCAGCTGAGCACAAAACTGTCACAGTCCTCCTGTTCTTTACCAATTGAATATGCTCAGTTTAAAGTAAGTGATTTTTGCTCTAGCTGCCATGTCATGCTGCAACTGCCTTTGCAGGCAGCTGGAGCATATTTCACCTGTCAATGGAGAAAGGGCAGACTTGACCACCTGAGTGAAAAGGTAATATAACACGTGTATTCATGTTGCCCAGAAAGACTTCTGTTTGTATCCAGGCACACAAACAGCAGATAAAAGCAACATTTACATGATGTTTCACCATCATAAACAGGAAGTAGGTGTGAGAGTTTGCGAATGGAAATAGACATTGCACACAGCCTCTGGGCAACAAAGGAAGCTGTTTTATAAACGTATGGTAGTGTATTGTTGGACATTTTTCTTTTATGTCATCAGTCTGCGGTGATTTCTTTATGTTCAAAGTTAAGTGAATCCTCGTACAGACAGATTCCCGGACAAAGTGTTTGCCTCGGGCTGCCGCCGATACCAAAAGAAGGGTGAGGGGAGGACTGTATTGTGACGGAGAGAGCACTATTACAAATTATGTCTTAATAGTTTGCCATCACACAGCGTCATGTTGTTGTGTAGAAGGCTGAGAGATCATACTCTGTCTCATCTTGCTTGTGAGAGAACACAGAAAATTGCCATGGGGAGCTTGTGCGAAAGGTAGACAAAAGAAAGACAGATCATCATAGGGAGTAAAACTACGTCTTCCCACCAGCTCTAAAGCTCGTTGTTGCATGCAGTTTTCTATATGACATTGTCATATGTGTGTGTGGGTGGCTTCTTTTTCGTAAAATGATAGTGGAAGATTGGTCAAGATGCGTGTATATATTTCAATTAGAGTGTTCTGCAGTCTGTCGGCACAATTTGTACATTTGTGATATATACATGTAGTAAAGGGACTCGTCCCAAAATTCAAAACATAGAATTTGTGATCAACTTTGTGCCGTTAAGTTCACAAGGACAAATAATCTTCTTTCAATGTATGATTGAGAGTGCTTTGTAAGAGACCCATGATATGTTGACATCAAAGACTGGTGGTTTTGTCCATGTCGTTTGCAGTCATGAACTCAACAAATTTGATGGATAGCCTGTTTCCCTCTACAGTTTTAATGGATACAAATAAATGTTCTATAGACCTTGTAAATTTTACGAACACAAAAAATATGTACATGTATGCTGTGTTCATATTTATTAAATGTAAATTACTATCACCCAAAGGAAATGATTTGTGGTCTGTGCTACCTGCAACTATCACATATATTTGCGTGCATTTCCCTGGTGTTATTCAAGACAAGTGCTGTAAGGCTGCCATACTTTCCTCTATGTTGATGTGTGTAGCACTGGCTCCCTTTGCAACTCATCAGGGACTGATGACCAGCAGACCAGGGGGGGGGGGGGGGGTTCTGGGTCCCAAAGTATCCACCTTATGTGAAGTCAACATCAATGTTATGACTTGTTCCCACTGTGACCAGTTCCAACTGCAGAGCCCAATACTGCCCCTTCCCCCCCAGTAGGTGCGCGTCAACAAAATTGTATATGCACATGCACGTGCAGGTATAACATATGTTCGATAATGAAGCTCTCATAATCCTACAACAAAAAAGTTTTAGGTGAGATGAGACAAGAAGATAAATTCAGCTGTATTAAGACTGTAAACAGGTGTACATATTGCTGTACTGAGATCATGAAGAGACAGGCTTGAATAGTCAAATCGAGATTAGTGGCAGGCCCAGCTTCGTGAAGACCTGAGAAAGGTTTAGCTGTGACAAAACCATAGACATGTTCAGGTCTATGAGACAAAAAGGCAGTTGCAGCAATATCGAGACCAGGACACAGAAACAGCTGTGACAAAAAAAAATAGACAGAAAGTGACCTAAGTGTCAAGAAGGGAAAGAGGGGAGAAGTTTTGGTTATACACAAAGCAACGCAATAATGAATGTCTATTCTGCATGATGGCACCACCTGCTTCCTGTGTCACATATCTTTTTTTTTTTAAACCAATGAATGAAGCAGATTTTGTTTATCAGCGAGGTGTCCCCCCCCCCCCCCGCAACAGGTGGATACCAGGGGGAAGTTACCTGCAGTGCCATCTACAGGTGATGTGCTTCATTATGCCCCCCCCTCCTACCGGTCTGGAAGTGGGACATACAGTAATCGCTTTCTTCATGCGTCTGTCTGTCCACTTTTCATGTCCGGTGTATAATTCACTTGTTGTTTAACTTACATTAATGTAACTTTACACCCAGGTGCATCTGGACATAAAGGTGTGTCATGTACTAAAAGTAGGTCACTAGCTCAAGTCTCTTGGTCACAGTGACATATTCTTGTAAAATCTTGTCTGAGCTATAATTCCTTTACTATGTAAGTTAGATCAATGAAACTTATCACACACATTTATCTAGATTTAAAGATATGTCATGTACTAAAAGTAGGTCGCTAGGTCAAGTATCTGGGTCACTGACATTTTCTTGAAAAATCTTGTCTGGCTTATAATTCCTTTACAGTGTAACTTAGATAATGAAATTTTATGCACAGATGCATCTATACATGTACATAAGGGTGTGTCATGTACCAAAAGTAGGTCACTATATGAAGTATCTGGGTGACAGTGACATATCCTTATAAAATCGTGTCCAGGCTATTGTTCCTCCACTATTGAATATAGTTTCATAAAACTTTACACACACACATATCTAGACAAAGAGATGTGTCATGAAGCAGAAGTAGGTCACTAGGTCAAGTATCTGGGTCTGCTATTCTTGTCCGGGCTCTAACCCACTTCTTCAACTTCGATTAATGAAATTTGATGCACAGGTGCATCTGGACATAAGGGTTTGTTATGTACCATAAGTAGGTCACCAGGTCAAGTATCTGGATCACAGTGACATATCCTTATAAAATTGTGTCTGGGCTATAATTCCTTTACTATTTAATTTAGTTTCATGAGACTTGACACGCAGATATCTAGACCTAAAGGTGTGTCATGAAACAAAATAGGTCACCAGGTCAAGTTTGCGTGTTTAGTGCAATGAATTTACATTGCAGTGCCTCAGGATGGTTAAAGAAAAAAAAAGTCACCTGGTCATTTAAAAAATTTTCTCTGATAAGAAACAGGTATATATATTTGTTTCCCCTAAAATATGTGTGCATGTTTGTACAACATGTTTCTTCTTTTCTTCCAGTATTTCAATTCTAGGTTCTGCAGTGACAGTTGGGTGTTAGTAGCCTAATTCCAGGTAAATGGTGATTTTGGGGCTTGAGGGGGTAGGGGTGTGGGAAAGGAGGATAAATCTCAGACCTTTGGATAAAGGAAGTTTTGCAATGGTTTTATTTGTACATTATTCCTAGGAGCCAGGGAAGGTCAGCTGGCACTCAGGTTTAACCCTTTTGAACACCAGCTTAACTGTATCCTCAGATTTACTCTTTGCGTGGGTGTTTAGTCATAAAGGCTTGTTACTTTACCCTGAGCTGGATATATGGTGTGTCAGCACCTCATTCATGTGCTTCTGGTCATCACATATGAAGCGCTGGTGACAGATTTCCAGAGAAGTGCAACCCTTGTTGCTGTCAAACTATTCATTCAGCAGTGCACTATTCGAGTGGAACTTGTATGGAGCACCATTAACACTGGTCAGGTGGACCCTATAATTAGACAGTCACATTTCTCCTCCAGTCCAAAATATGAAGATTTTTTTGATCGCCTTTAAATTACTGTGTTTATTTCAGTCAAACAGGTGTCAGTGTTATAGGTACATCAAGGGTCCAGGCTGCTTACCTGGGCAATTCATTTTTTTTCTACATTGGCAGTCTACCATATGAATGTTGTTGTTTTTTTATTACTTCTACTCTTTATTTCACTGTTGAAATCTCTTTTAGTTAGAAATTTGAATCCAGAGTGGTCACAGTACTTCAGATCAGCAGGACTTTCATTGTGAGCGACACTGCTAGGGTTTAACCAATGAGATGAAATGCGGCGGTGACTGACCCCTGATTGACATGCAGTAAGAAATCCATTACAGTTATGGCCGTGATTTTACTGGAAATCCATTTGTTACTTAACCCGAGTTCTTGTGTTGAATCATCCAACGCAAATATCATGTAACATAATGTCATGTGACTGGACTAAGTGGCAGTGCTGGGGGGGGGGGGGGGGCGGGAGAGTAATCACACAATTGGAAGTACTTGAATGTGTCCGCATTGCTCTGGAGATTAATAAAGCATAGATGATGCCATTTTACACAGCGTACATCTTGGACAGTAACGTCAATATAATGGTAAACAAAATTTCATGTTAGACTCATCTTTAGCAGTACCCTTAAATTGCCAAATAAACCCCTCTCCCCCCCCCCCCCCCCCCCAAAAAAATGCAAAAATTGTTGTCTGTAAAGCGTTTATCTTGAACAGTATCATCATGAAAGGTAAAATGACAAACAGAATTTACATCAAATTTTGATTACAAAGTGTACATCCTTGGCAGTATTGCATAAGCAAGATGGCGAACAAAACATGACCTTGCATGTTTACATCTCAAACAGTCTCATCATATTGGTATATGATGTAAAAAGAAGCACAGAAGATGCTCACGAAGAAAGTGTACCGAGTTAAGTACCATCATATAGATCGAATGATAAATAAAATTTCACAGTAGATGCTGCCACGTTTAACAGTATCATCCTAGAGATAAGGTAACAGAACAGAATTTCACAGAAGATGCTTTCCTAAAAATTGTAAATCTTGTACAGTATCTTCAGTTCTTCATATAGAACCAAAGTAAGGTTTCACAAGATGCTGTCGTGTAAAATGAAAATTTTGGACAATTTTGTCATACCAATAAAGGGATAAAATTTCACAGTAGGTGCACTCTTATGAACAAAATGGCCTTTATGATGAGCAGAAAGGCATCATAGTGAACCAAGAAAACTAGGCAAAATTTAATTGTTTTGTGAGACCTTACCCCTCACATAGGGGGGGGGGGGTAAGGGGTTTTCCATCCTGCCATACTGGGCCTTTTTATATGCCCATACTTATGTACTGTATTGGCTTAAAATTGATTAAGATTCATTAGATATAGCTTTTCAATCAGGACACAGTCCACAGTCCACCACCTTGATTGGATGTCTTTAAAATTGTTTGTGAGTTGTAAGCAGAAATGGGTTGCAGTCTATTCACTATGAGTCTGCAATAGTTCCAGTCTCTGGTAAAGGGTCCTGGAAGTAGTGCCTTACTGTGACGAATCACACAGCACATGTGTGTACCTAGGTATTGCAAAGTCCCTTATTTGCATGCAAAATATTTCAGTGTTTCTGTCAAAGCTAATACAGATAGTCACTAGAGTTACAATAGCAAACACATACTTTGGACTGTGAGTCTCACCGAATGAACAACTTGAACATGTTAAACACTTTCTGCAAATTTCCCTTCTTAGTGGTGCATGTCCCAAGCAGTGAGATCCTACTTTTCCAGAGACTCCAACCCTGCCAACATGTGTTGGAGATCTCTGGCATTCATGAAAGTTAAGCAAGTTTTACAACCTCCTATCCCATTGACAGCGCTTCGCATATTAAGTGAATGAGGCTCCTGTTGAGAGCAGCTGTTTCCCTCGTTTGCTGGGTTTCGTATTCATGTAAGCTTGAAGTGCAGCGTGTTTACTTTTGCTGGTGTAAGTTTACCCATGGACACATCACTTTCAGTTTCACAATGATACATTCATACCTTCGATTAACACTGTGTGCCACCGTGTGCCAACACCTTTAAATTTGCCAACAGTTTTCATTCCTCATGCCTTTTATTGACCCCGGCATCCTTCAGGAATCAGGAATCAGGATCATTTTATTTGTATCAAAATACATACATTAGCAAAAAATCATGATGTGTTATTATATAAATAAAAGTGTAAAGCGTAAGGATTGAGGAGACCCTCATTAAGACAAATTTATGTCGCTATCATGAGGGCCACCTCCAAACAGATAGTAACAATTACTCTCACATATCTTAATTTTAAAATAAAAAAAATTCTAATTTTTAGCTGTGCTGATTTGTCAGTCAGCTGAGCTTATGTGGTGGTTAGGCTTCCATTGTCTGTCTGTCCGTCCTTCCATCTGTATCCACAATTCACATTTTTGACTTCTTCTCCAAAACCACTGACCAGATTAACCTCAGACGCGGTGGAGACATACCTTGGATAGCCTAGGTCTCTACCAAGTTTGTTCAAATAGTTATGCTCCATTGATTTTTGGATTTTTTAATTTTTTGTTGTTCTTTTTTGGGGCAAATCTTAAAAAAATCTTCTCCAAAACTGCTTGCTCGATTGCTTTGATATCACACAGGAACACTCAGATCGACTGAAATTTCTGTCGACAATCGGACATAAATGCAATGCTTTCAATGCATAGGCCTAAAACAATAAATTATTGACTTTGTAGGCCGTTTTATATGAATTTGTTATAAGTGTTGGAAAATGTGAAGATGGAAATTACAATCTCATTTAAACACATGCATATAAAATTTAGGTAAAAATAAACGATCGTCATTTGTGCTATCACTCGCTGTCAACATTATATCATATCGGATAGAGGTATACAATGTCTGGTTGCAAAATTTGAAATAAGAATAGCAAGATGTAGCTTCATTTCTTGAGTTCTCCCAAAGATCTGCTCTGTATTTGTTTGTCTCAAGATAATCAGACTTTATCTGAATTCCATAGTCAAACTTATCTCCTCAGTTGTAGTCAATCAGCTGTGAATTAAAGTGGATGTGGGCCTATGTTTCAAAACTAATCGAGCAGGAGAGACAGTAAACTTGCATGTGTTCTCTACAGGCCTGTATGGATGTTGCAAAATTTAATTGGCCTGCCCAACATAGGCCTGTATGCTACCCAGCACATGCATTTATATGCATGCTTGTAAAACCTTCCATATTTTGTGTTATTATTAGGTCTAAATTGGAGCCTAATAAACTATAAGATAGATTGATCTACAGATTTTTGGCATTCATAGGTGTCATTATAGATAGTGCAGTGATCATTATAAATCTACCGGTAAAACAGATCCGTGAAGTGACAATTGCGATATGGCACTTTGCATCAACTGAAGCGTATGCGTACATATATATGGGGGGGGGGGGGGGGGCAAGATCTTCAATGATTAAACTAAGGCTTATTTTCATTCAGAAAGTTTAAGTGACCAGTAGACTAATCGGGTCAAATACAGAAAATAAATTACAGGGATAGGCTTATTTATAACCAAAATGTGACCGACTGACAAATGTTTCCACATAGCCCGTACATCTATATGTATACACACACACACACACACACACACACACACACACACACACACACACACACACACACACACACACACACACACACACACACACACACACACACACACACACACACACACACACACACACACACACACACACACACACACACACACACACACATTGGAAAGAATAACATCATTATGTATTAGAACCACTTTGTTTGACAAACATTGTACATGAATGACTGATACCAAAAGCAAAAGTCTGTGACTGTAAGATTTCTCAATGCATTAATTTTACGTGCTGACTGCATAGACTGATGTGGGTTGTACGCGTAGATAAACTATTCTACGAACTGTCAACTCGCTGTCTGGACGCGGCGTCTATGCAGCCTGTACGCGCTCTTTATGCTGCCTCTACGCACCCTCTGTGCAGTATGTACACACAGAAAATAATGTCAACGCACCTTTAATGCATTGGCTATTCCCATTTTGTATAGAACTGTTAATTTTTAGACGGGCAGAACTGTATAGTAGATTGCAAGGTCACATTTGTTTGAAATATGTACTTTTTTATGTAAAATGAAATACAAAATAATGAGGACAAAAGATAACACATGTATCATGTAGTCACTGTTCCTTTTGACACAACCCCAAAGTAGCAGCATACACAGGAGTGCAATTGTCACATGAAAGGACTTCACACTCCATGGCAGAGTTGTACAGAGAAAGTAGGAAAACCAAGCCATAATTAGCAACTGAAAACGGCTGAATATATCGATAAATTTACTCAAAATGATGACACAGAAGAGTTGTAATGTGCACAAGAGTCGTAATGTGGCAAATCGAGCAGACTGGTCTGGAACTTTTTCATGCTATCACTTTGTTTTATGAAACTTAATGCATTCGTGTGTTGTGATAGGCTCAAGATTATCCCAGAGGGACCTTCATTGCAATTTTAGCTGATTATAATTGTTTGGGTATTGGCCAGCCTGGATGGCCTAGCAGAATAGGAGCACAGCGTATTGCAGTGGTACCTGCAGTTCAAGACCACTGGCATAAGAGACCATCTAGCTGTTGTGACCACATTTGGGATGGCACAACAGTCTGCACTCTTTGTAAATTTACTTCCAGTTTAAGACCACCTGTTATATGTGACTATTCTTGGCTGGCAGAAGGGGTGGTCTGAAATGGCAGGTATCCCTATACTCTGATCATAGGACAGATTTGTACAGGGAAATGTTTAAATTCTGAAGATATGACTGCAGATGTAGATGCTTCTGCCGGGGACAATTCCATAGGGTGTATATGTATATATATATACATATATATATATATATATATATATATATATATATATATATGTACACATAAATAGCAGAAGCCCCTAGTTGACCTGTTGTAATGGGCGAGTTTTCATCCCACAATGCACCAGTCATGGTGACAGCCACAGTAAGGTTGCGTAGTCGATCATCTGTTCAGATAGTCCGTGTGGGTAATTTAACTTTTTCAGTGCCAAGTGTTGACAGGTTCAGTCAACAGCTTTCCTTTGGGTGCATTGTGTGCTGAGGAAAGCCATTACCCCGCACCATTCCTATAGTCTGGGTGACTGCTGGTAGTTAAATGGAAGTTCAGTGTACAAAGAATATGAACCTACGTGTAGTATTGTTTCGTTAATTCCGAGAACGTTGCCTTTTGTCAAATGTGAGCCACCTCAGCTGGAGTCTTCCCACATTTACTCTGCATGTCCAATTAAGGGACCAGGAACTAAGACACGGGGACGTCCAGGATACTGGGTAGAAATGGTCACTTCCAGCAGTGGAATCTTCCAGAAGAGTTATCCTGTGGTTTAGATTGAGCTGACTGGATATTTTGTTCACACAGTTTGATTTTTTTATACTGTTCAGTTCACTAAATGGTTGAGTAATTGGAAGGTTTGATGGCACACATTTGCAGACATGAAGTTTGTATGTCATACGTTTCAAGAGTTGCAGGTTTTGTATCCGAGGCGTGACCTTTTCATCCATCAAGAGGTGCATCCCTGACTTCTGTGTCGAACAAATGTCATTTTATTTAACCTTT
This sequence comes from Hermodice carunculata, assembly GCA_964020975.1. Lineage (NCBI taxonomy): Eukaryota > Metazoa > Annelida > Polychaeta > Eunicida > Amphinomidae > Hermodice > Hermodice carunculata. The sequence goes on from OZ026622.1 coordinate 8,185,201, forward strand.
TCTTCCTTGAAGTAAGACTGAGTCAACAGCTTTCCTTGGCATGGGTTTAACCCTTAGTGCCCAACCCAGATGATGCCAAGCCATGCTGTTGTCCTGGGGCATCTGATCTTGATTGGTCTCCTCTACAGTTCTCAGTCAAACTGTTTTTCATTGCTGTTGAAATTAATAGTTAAAAACACTGAAGCAGACAACATTGACGGTCAGCTTTGGGCTGGTTAAGGGAGAAAGGGTTAAAAAGAAGGCAGACAATATATGATCAATATGGCATAAACCTTAATTGTTTTACCACAGTCCTGCTGAGAGTCTATTTTTGCTGTATTGAAGTTCCTGTGGCTTGAGAATAACGTACCAGAAAATACAGTGGGGAAAAAAAAACACTGCCTAGGCATTAAGGCAAATCAAACCATGATTACAAAGTACAGGAACTGGGGACTCAGATGTGGTCGCCCTTTTAAGCCTGGAACATAGTAATTACTGCATTAACTTTTGGTAAGCTAAATTGTGTGTTTTCTACCAATGTGCTGCAATAGTTGTCTGCTACTATTGCTAGCCAGTATGCAGGCTGTCACCTGTATTGTTACCCTCGACACATGAAGTGCCGGAGGGTATTGTTGTCCGTCTGTCTTGTTGACATTACCGCGATATCTAAAAAAAATATTCACCGTAGCTGTACCAAATTGTTGTCAGAGATACACCTTATAATGGACCAGGTGCCTAGTGAAAACCAGCTACCTCTTTTTATTGTTAAGCTTTTTATGAAACTAGTAAAGTATTTATTTCAAGGCCTTCGGAGTGGAACACAAGGGGAGGACCTCACCATGCCGAAAAAAATATTCACTGTAGCCGTACCAAACTTTTGTCACAGAAGAACCTTATAATGGACCAGGTTTCTATTGAAAACCAGCATCCTCTGATAATTTTTGGACTTTTTATGAAACTTTTAATGTATTTATTTGAAGGACGTCCGAGTGGCCTCAACCCTGACCACATTACTGACATATCTCAAAATATATTGACCAGAGTTTTACCATAGTTTTGTCAGAGATGCATCTTATGATGGACCGATTCCTATTTAAAACCAGCTGCCTCTTTGTATTCATAAACTTTTTATGAAACTTTAAAGTATTTATGTCAAGGCCATCTGAGTGGCTCAGGAGGACAACGTTACCATAATGTCTCAACATGGATGCATTGCAGCTACACCATTTTTTTTAATCAGAGATGTACCTAATAATGGACCACATTCCTATTTAAAACCAACTTCCTCTTATTATTTTTTAAGTTGTTATGAAACTTTTGAAGTATTTATTTGAAGGCCGTCTGAGTGGTGCACAGTGGACAATCTTGTTACTTTAATGTCTCAAGAAGGTTTTATCACAGCTTTATCAAATTTTTGGAGCAGGTACACCATATTATGGCAGCTGTCCTAAACAGAGTTACCTACAAATACTTGTGTGTCTTATAGTAGAAAATATTCACTATCATGGTAGAAAATATTCACCATTAAAAGTCCCAGCTTTGAGAATTGAGGAAAAAAGATTGTGAATGCCGAGGGTAATCTGTTCTCTGAGTGCTATTTTTCTGAAACATGTTGCAGACAGTCATGTGTATTGTTCTTAAACATGGTGCAGACAGTCATGTGTATTGTTCTTAAACATGGTGCAGACAGTCACACCTGTTATTCTTAACCATGATGCAGACAGTCACACCTGTTATTCTTAACCATGATGCAGACAGTCACACCTATTCTTAACCGTGGTGCAGACATTCACACCTATTGTTTGTAACTGGCGCAGACAGTCACACATATATTAATTGCTCTTACCCATGGTGCCGACAGTCATACCAAGTGTTCACCATAGTGCAGACAGTCATACCAAGTGTTCACCATGGTGCAGACAGTCATACCAAGTGTTCACCATGGGTGCAGGCAGTCATACCAAGTGTTCACCATGGTGCAGACAGTCATACCAAGTGTTCGCCATGGTGTAGACAGTCATACCAAGTGTTCACCATAGTGCAGAGCCATACCAAGTGTTCACCATAGTGCAGACAGTCATACCAAGTGTTCACCATAGTGCAGACAGTCATACCAAGTGTTTACCATGGTGCAGACATTCACCATGCCACATATTGCTCAGCTGGAGCCTATTTTTGCTCAGTGGTGGTCACCCCCATTTCTCCTTGCAAGCTTTGGCAACAGTGCGGACCCCTGACTTCAAACTGTTGCCTCCATGACGTCAAGCTTTAAAACCAGATTGTCGCTGTCACCCTTGGACAGATTGCTCAAGAATTCCATACTTCACAGTCTCTTTTATTCATGTGATTGGCCTATAATTAATTGACAACCTCACCAAATGTTAAGGGATGGTGCATACTCCATTTTATACAAATACCAATTTAACCTGAGCAAAGGGTGTTGTTTCACAGGCAAATGATCAACATCAAAGGCTTTGGAAGCTCCTTTTCTCAGAAAGGATAAAAGGACGAGAACCATACATAGCTAGAATTGGTTTTTCCAAGAAAATGGCATGGCGAAATTTAATCCGGTTAACAGTTTTTGATTCTGTAATGTCTGAACTGCAAAACTAATTCAGGGATTTTCAAAATTCTGCTTGATTCCTTTTCTATGAAATGAAGAAAATAAATGTCCTGGAAATTAAAGGGAAAATTGAAGTGTCAAGCTTTGAGGACAGATAACAGAAAAACTAAGCCAATCATCAAAAATCGCTGGATTTTTGTTGTTGCCAATACGTCAGGATTAAGATGCAAGTGTAAATATGATTTTATCACAAATAATTAGTGACGTATATCAACATTTATGGAGTGGATGCTTTGCGGTCAGCTTTCAATTGTTTATTCAACAATTAACATCACAGACACCCCAACATGGGACATATAAATTCTTTAAAGTATGCGATTACACACATGTGTGATTTGTTATCCTAATGTAAATACATTTTGAGCTAGGATCAATTGAAGTGGGATTTATTTTTTGTGTCTTAGCTGTCCTTAAATGTAGTGCAGACAGTCTCTTATTGTTGTAAACCATTATGCAGTCAGTCAGCAGTATAAAGAATGTCTCGTGTTAGTGGAGTGTCCTATATATTATGAAGTAGAGACTGTACAATGCCACACTCACAGAATCAAACATGTGTTTTGATTTTCGACAACTGCTTCTATAAGTATTGATGACAATGTAATTAAAAAAAAACTGCAGCATATTGTTATAGAGTATCTCTGAAAAAAAGTTTGAATATTTGAAGAAAAAAAAAAACTATTGTGTAATTGCTATGGGCCTTTGGCCTGAAGTTGGAATACAGTCTATTCTTCCTGATGTGGAAGGCAGACCAGAAAAAGTACACAAAAAAGTGTGGTGACAAAGATGCACTGTATGTGTCACATTTTGAGAGGAAGCCACACGATGCTGTCCATTTGTAAACATATTTCCAATATTACCATCACATATTTCATTTTTGATTTTGTTTTATCCCAGGGAAAATATAAAAAGAAATCTGAAAAGAAAATGTTCCTCCTACTTACTGCCATAAACCTCAGGTTCTGTATGATTTTGGGGTCATCGAAAGTGAAGTTTTATATCTCCGAACAATGTCTCAGTTTTCGTAAATAATATGATATACCCTGTTAGGGATGGTTCAGCATTTTCATCATTTTTTAATTAGTACTTACAGTGTGCAAGGGGGAAGGGGTTAAATGGGTCTGTACACTTTCACAGGATATGGAAAATGATGGTCAATTTTTTGGCCTGTTTTGTGCAATTGTGCTATGATTTTTTTTGGCAAAAGCATCATTTTTAAATACTAATTTAGGGGGTAGGGAGTGGGGTCATGAAATTTAGTATCCTAAGTACTGATTAAAAAATGATGATAATGTTGAACCATCCCTTAGCTCCTAATAATAATTAATCTAGTTTTTTTTTGTGTTCTGCAGCCCTCCCTCCCCCCTCCCCCCCCCTTTCATGGCAACCAACACTTTTGGCTAACAAAAGTCCCACTGTTTGGGCCTCTTGTGTCCAAACACAAGTGTAGCATTGCAGTATCTCAGCAGGTATCTCGTGAAGAGTGGCGACACACATCCCCCTTTCAACAGCAACAGATGTCACCATTAGATGATAGATGGTGGCATTGATGTGCAGAAGAATATAAAGGATTTAATTGTTGAGTGGCGATGTGTATACAGCCAGGAATATCTATAGCATTAACTGTTGCCTCAGCATGTAGGAGGCCCCGGGGCTTATGTCATTGCATGCAGACAGCACATGCCAATTGTGTAACACAAAGAAGAGGCATAAGTGATAGAAGGGTTGAGGACCAGCTGCTGGTTATAAAAAAAAAATATGTGGAAATGTATCTTGAAAGAGATGAGGAAATGGGATCCGCTATCAAGTTGGCGTATCATCCTGTGACATACATGTATAAACTGTCGCTTGAGCATTGCATGTACATGTATATTGTTGCGCCTGTACTTGGAAATTGATGCAGGTATGACAGAGTACACGGAATAGACTTTATCTTTTTTACCATGAATGATGAAGATGGGATACCATTGTGTATGGAATGGATTAAATAGCTTCTGTAACCCTGTCAAAAATGAAAGATGACCCCAGGGGGAGGCACAGCACAGTGGTGTTCCTGTATAAAATGAGACTGACTTACGTGGATTCAATGACTGTTCAGAGTTCTCTAGACCACTTGTTAAGTGGATGTCATACCAGGGCTTAATCAGTTGGGTTTTTTTTAGACACATGACATATATAGTGATCCATGTAAAATCTTCAGTGATGTTACTCATGAAAATAAAATCAACGAATATGCTGATTACCTTTCCAATTAAGAAAGGGTCTCTGCCATATATGCACGGGTGTACAGATCAGCAATTAAAACTGTATTAAAATTTGTACTGAGACAATTGTCCTGGTGACCTGTTACGTTCTTTGGGTTGGAATCCCTTTTTTTTTTCACACTGAGAGACATGTCCTGTCTCCATGGTATACTAATGTTAATCGTCCAGTGTATTATCAGAATTATTTTCATAGTTATCACAGGATTTACTTTTGTATAACTGGACGTTTGCCCACCTTTTTTCATAATTCAAGTAAACAAATCAGAAATTTGTAACTTGTTTGTCAAGTTATAGAGCCTTCATGTAGAAAAAGGTATAAATATTCAAAATTCACTAAGCCTAAAAACCACAAAAAGATGTTTGGCAGGTACAAGGAAGACTTACCCTCAGACAAGTGGCCAATAAGACAATACCAGCACATGTACTTCACAAGATTATAACAGAACTGTTGTGCTGTGTTATTGTAGTAAAGTTTTATTAAGAGGAGCTGGTACTTATATTTAGTAAATCTCATGCTGCATCTGTATGTCCTCTTTCTCCATGTAAAAATGGCCCCAGCAGTGCCCAGCTAACAAATTAAACTGATGCCAAAGGAAGTAATGTGTAAAAGGGGAAAGAACATCCATTTTAACATGTTTCAACAAATGTCCAAGCTAAGAAAGGCCTAACAAAAATATCATGTGTGGTTCCTGTAACCCCGCCCACCCTACTGAAAAGGCCTGACCCTTATAAATTTTATGACATTAAAAAAAATTCCCAAAGTTTCAAGCCACCCTTCCGTATTAAAAATATACTGACCCTGAAAGCTTTTATCGAGAATGTGGCCATCGTGTGCCATTATCTTGCAGTGATTTATGTAAAGTCAACTCAAACACAGCATAGCTGCATAGCCGCTGTTGTTCGGTGATTGTTATCTGAATATTTCGCTAGGTTCCAGGTGTCTTTTTTTCTGAGTAACCAAGGCAAACAGCTGATAAAGTATTTTCAAAACATGACTTACTATCTCAACTTTAATCTGCCTGCTTGTTTGTGTCTGAAGCAGTCAGCAGTTACCGTTAGTTACAAATCCAAATGCGACAGGATACCGGCACATCATGCACGCAATGGAAAGCGCCATTTTGAAGATGATGCAATGCATTGTGGGAGTAAGAGGCCCATTAAATAATATACACCATAAAACAGCATATATCATACATGTATCATTATTGATGCTCTGAAATATTTGCAAAATGTATACTTTTGGTTTTATATATTAAAACTCCCCAAGATCTTTCCATTACTGTCCTCATTTACAAACCAGTGGTTGTGGAATCCAAAATTTTAAAAATGGCAGCCAGGTCCATGTGGGTTAGTCCTGACTGGATATTTGAAGAGGTACTATTCACAATATATGTCTTATTAGTATTAAGGGAAGGTTAATTTGTGGAATGAATGTAATGTGCAATATATAATGGGACTTTTCCAGTGTGAGCACTACCTGAAAATGCAAATACAGTGCTTTGAAGTTAGCAGTTTTGGGCAGCGGTGGGTTCAAGAATAGGAACATTGTATCAGACACTGAAGTGGCTCGCAGGCTATGAATTAAGTAGCAGCACTGAGCAGAGGAGGCAAGAGCCTCCGCTGGGTCAGAGATACAGCTTTGTAGAGGTTGCCCAGATAGTGGATACACTCCAAAACTACTGGCCGGTATTGATATAATTGGTAATTATATGTATGCATGTATGTATGTATGTATGTATGTATGTATGTATGTATGTATGTATGTATGTATGTATGTATGAGGATGGCTTGTGCTAGCACCAAATTTGAGAGAGCATATGTAGAAAAACAGAAACAGATGATCACCATTCTATGATGTGTGTTCTAATGTTTATGAACAGTTTTTTTCCTCTTGGCATCCCGTGTGTCTAAGTACGTCCAGAAACTTGTTGCCCTAGTTTGGCCAGGGTGCTTTAGGATCCCTATTTTAACTTTTTCTCCATTCAAGTCCTATTTGTCAAATTCCCCTACAGATGGGTGCAGAGAAGCAAAAGTACATGTAGATGACAATTTGTCGTATCAAAATGTCAGTGCCGCACTCAAGGGGTTAATTCAGGGCCAGTAACTCATTTCAGCTAGTGCATGACAAATAAATCTTGTGTGCAGAGGGAGAGGCGAGTATTTATGTTCTACTCAAATGAGTGACAATTTGTCAAATTGCATTTTCACAGAGGAGATGGCACTTGTGCAAAGGTCATCCTCTTGTGGGTGGTCCTCGTGGAGAGAGTTTGTGGGAAAAGACAGGTGTGAAACTTTTATGCCTCCATTCTCTTCATGGAAGCTAACCTTTCGATGCTGATTTAAAGAAAAAAAAATGATGCAACTACTTGACAAGACAATTTTTCTTGAGCGACATGTCATTATGAAGAATTTTTGACAGTCATTTTTTTTTTTAAATGCAGGTCTTTCATTCATATTTTGGGGAAATTCTGCAACAAGTAGAAGTGAAAATGGTTGTCGAGTCTGTACTTTGAGAGCTATTTGTTGTCCATGTGGTCAGGCTCAGGAAGAGATTTGGTTGGGAAATCAGAACTTGTCATCACCAGCTGTCAATTAATCATGATTTCCATCATGAATAATTTGCAAGTGTCAGATTCCTATGTGCAGAAAAGCTGCATTAATTATTCACTTAGGGTACACCCCAGGTTGCTCCAGAGGTCAAAGGTCATGACACGAGGACAAGGAATATCCATACCTGCTAACATTCTCTGACAAGAAATGAGACATTCTCTGCTCCCATAGGACAAACAAAATGAAAAAAAGAAGAGGTCATGCAGCGTCCAAAAAATTCGAAAAGTTCAACCAAAAAGTAGAAAACTCACAAATTTGTCCAAAGTAAGGAGAAGTATGATGAAATAATAGGAAGCCCCCACCAAATAGAGCGACTTTTAGGGGTTTTTAAATGTTAGATGACAAAGAGGTAAACCAAGGATACCTCTTATAGTCTTGGCAGTTAAAAGATGCATAGTTTTAGTTTGATGTACACATTGTTGGTATGAATAAATTAAGACTTTTAAAAAAAAAAAACTCAGCTTTTCTTTTGAGGGTAAATTTCATGGTGCATAATGACATGAGTTTCAATTTCAGCATCTTGTGGTAGCAGAATTATCTATTAGTAAGTAAGCAGGCATAATATAGGCACACCCAGATCACTGGCAGCCAATCACAAGCATGTAACTCCCTCATTTACATAATGTCTGGGTTGAGAATTCTTAAGTGTCAGTTTCCAAGAATGAATGTCTCACATACATGGACTCTGTCATTCTTTTTCTGCAACTCTTCTGGCCATCCGGGCAGCACAGAAATTGTTGCCTCATTGATAAGTGAATTTTGCCAGATCAGAGATGGTCAGATGGAATGCTGTCTTATGAAGCAGGAATGTTAAGACATTATTCATTTTTTGAGCACCTATTAGCTACTTGTTCAAATTTTTTTTTTTTTTTCACTCTTAATGCCCGTTTTAGTGTCCCAGTAGCACTTACATCGTACGATATTTGAGTAACTGATTGTGTATATAAATGTATATTATTCCATTTGGGTACTAATTTGTGGTACAAAATAAAGATATATATATCTATATAAATAAACTTCCGTGGCACAAACATGTCCTTCATTTATGGACAAAACTGCATGTCAGATATAAAATCACATCCGCTTTCACATGGATCATTATTGGGTACAGGCAAGCAACAAGACTTGATGCTACATTTCTATTGTTACTTGTTAAAAGTCAGTGCTACATGCTATCTGTCATGTGTTTTCTATTTTTAAAAATTGGAGTGGATATTTTGCATTTGGAGACGAGGTAACCAATAGTTGGGTCACAAGAGTCTCCTCAGAGTGACGGATATGAACAAGAATCAGAAAGCCTGTTTTTCAAGTGGAATCTGTATGTGGACCAACACAGGTAACACGGCGGGATGATTGGCAGAAATGAGGAGTTCTGGATGAGCTCATCTCAGTGCGGACATTGGTCTATTGCCCCTCCTTGTAATACCAGGTTTATAGAGTGGTAAGCACTTTTTGTATTAGCCGAAGTAATGTCCCGGAGCACATACAGGAAGGACGGAATGTTATCACATACATGTAGCCTTGGGCTGGCAGAGAGGTGCACACACACACGCCCAGGTGAATTGTTCATTTGGTCCCGTTTCAATCATCGGCAGTTATTAAGAGACAGGTAAATATGCATTTACTTGAGTCACCAGCAGCAGTCATCTGATATTGGCAGGGAGGTCAGGGTAGTCGCAGACGAAGACAACTGTGTAAGTAGTTGTGGAGCTCGGTTCTCTGGTCACATAGTCAGCTGCTTGTCATATTTTTGGGGCTGCTATCTAGCAATTTTCCTCAGTAGACAGTTAATTTGGCTTCTTGGCCAAACTGGACTAGTGCCAGTCATTGTATTGAAAACCCAGTGTTATGTAAAACGGTGATGAGAGTATTTTTCCTCACTGAACACAGAAGGCATCTTTTGAAACACTTGAGTTCTGGTCCTGGTATGAGGATATTTTGTCACGTCTAACTGAAGAATGGTATTAGTTCCTTGTTTTAGGAGATTGTGTCAGATTGTGGCTTCTTCTGTGACAAACAGCCTACTGACAGAGTGAGTACAGTAAAACAAAGAGTGTTTCTTGCTAGAGTGAGTACAGTAAAACAAAGAGGGCCTCTTCCTAGAGTGAGTACTGTAAAACAAAGAGTGCCTCTTGCTAGAGTGAGTACTGTAAAACAAAGAATGCCTTTTGCTAGAGTGAGTACAATAAAACAAAGAGTGCCTCTTGCTAGAGTTAGTACTGTAAAACAAAGAGTGCCTCTTGCTAGAGTGAGTACTGTAAGACAAAGAGGGCCTCTTGCTAGAGTGAGTACTGTAAGACAAAGAGTGCCTCTTGCTAGAGGGAGTACTGTAAGACAAAGAGGGCCTCTTGCTAGAGGGAGTACTGCAAAACAAAGAGTGCCTCTTGCTAGAGTGAGTACTGCAAAACAAAGAGGGCCTCTTGCTAGAGGGAGTACTGTAAGACAAAGAGGGCCTCTTGCTAGAGGGAGTACTGTAAAACAAAGAGTGCCTCTTGCTAGAGGGAGTACTGCAAAACAAAGAGGGCCTCTTGCTAGAGGGAGTACTGTAAGACTGACAGAGAGTGCTTCTTGCTGGGGGAGTGCTGTCAAACAAAAGAGTGCCCTCATGGTAGAGGGAAACCTGTAAAATTAGCACTTAGCTTCATGTTGGAGGGAAGACTTTAGGGCAAACTGGAACAGTCCTCATTTTAGAGTGGGAAATCTATGAAAAACAGTGGTTTCATCTTAGAAAAGGGAGCCTATGATAAATAAGATGTTTGTGAGAGCAAAACATTGTAAGACAACCAGGACCTGCATATAAATGTAAAGAAGGACCAAAGAAAAACAGGAGCCTCATTCAATTGAGAGGAACCTTAGACAAAAAGGGCCCTTTTGCAATGTATATGAGGACTGTAAAACAGATAGCAGCCTTATGGCAGAGGAATGACTGAAAGGCAAACCAAGCCCTGATGGTAGAGGGAGGACTGTAAGGCAATCAAAGGCCTCATTGTAGAGGGAGGACTGTAAGGTAAACAAAGCCCTCATGGTAAAGGGAGGACTGTAAGACAAAGCCCTCATTGTAGAGGGAGGACTGTAAGGCAAACAAAGGCCTCATTGTACAGGGAGGACTATGAGAGAAACACTGGTTTCATGTTAGACGGAGGAATGTTAAGCAAACGAAAGGATCTTGTCAGCGGGATTAAGTCAAACATTAACTTTGTCCTGCAGTGTATTCACTCAGAGGTGGCCAGGAGATTGAATATGGAATCACAAGGCGAATGTGAACCAGTTTGTTTACCTTTTTGGCTGCTAGTGATTGTTACTGCTGAAACTGGTTCCTCTATTTAGAAAATATATCGGAACATACTGTCTTCAATTAAACTTGGTAAACTTGATCAAGTTTGCATTATTTACTACATGAGTACTGCCATATGTCATTTTGAGTAAGTGTATTTCTAAAGGAATAAAGTAAACTTACACAAGCACATATACAACTGAGCAAGCTACACTTTGCAGCTTCAAGCTTCAGAGAAGTTGTGAAACTGTTCATTGTGTAAGACTATAGCTGCACAAGAAGAAATGGTTGCTGTCACAACTAGTCAAATTAACGTACGTTATCCTTGAGAAGGGTAACATGTCAAGTCATCCCAAAACGAGGTCGTCCCTAGTCAACTCATCCCCAACGATCTCGTCCCAATGTCAAGTCGTCCTCAAACTATCTCATCCCAGTGCTAAGTCGTCCTTTTGTCAAGTCACCAATTCCAGCTCGTCCCAGTGCTAACTCATCCCAATTCCAACTCGTCCCTGTCAGGGACAAGCTGGAATTAAGGCATCATATTCTATTCCAGCTACGCTGTGATAGCCTGTTATCACAGACATGCATTCTTAATTTTAAATTAGTAGGCAGATCCTTGCTCGAATACAGCACAAAAGAGACGCAAATGAGGGTGCAGGTAATCGACAGAAATAAAGAAATGGCGTCCTACCGGTGTTTTCAGCGTGCAGCTTGATTTTTAAAAACACATTTCCCTATCAAATATTCACCTTGTATACACTTCTGATACATGTGAGGGTCCATTTCAGTACAAATTTACACAATACAATTAAGTTTGAAAGAAACAGAGAGCTAATTGGCAATCAAGTAAAGAAAGAGAAATGGAGGTTTTGGATTGCATCTCTGTGTCTGTGTATGATTTGAAGCATTAACTTTGCATTTCTTGAAAACTTGACGATATTCTGTAAATTTACAGCAGAATGGACCCTGATATGTTTAAGATGTTCCATGCTCCCCAGCCTATATGTATTAGGGCCTCTTGCACATATAGCACAAGAAAATATTGAAATTCCTTAGGGACTGGTGTACAGATACAGAACACACACAGGAGCACAAGTAAGGATCGGCAAGGTGGGTGAAACTATGTATTGGCTAGGCTTTTGTCCCCCACCACTGAAGGTGGCATAGGGGGACATAGAGTTAGGATAGGGAGCCGTGTGTTCGTCCAGTTGCCTTTTGTGGGTGACTGCCTGTCTCAAGTCAGGAGTGAAATTTGTTTCTTCACATTGGTATTGGAAGATAAATGTTGATGCTTTGGTAACTCTGGAATCTCTTTGTTGTCATTGTTGGGTTTGATATTGATGAATATGGGTCGTTTTTCTACATAAGTGTATCATACGAGACAACTCTAGCACCCTAAGAGATAGAATTATGAAATTTAAACCAGAGATGCACCATACCATGGGCATGTGTGCTGTATATTGTTTTCGACCTTGACCTATTTTTAAGGTCACAGTGCCGAAGAACACATCCATTTTCTTGTTTCTGGCAGCATATCTCTAGAACCCTTAGAGATAGAGTAATGAAATTTATACCAGAGATGCATCATACAAGGGCATGTACGCCATGTATTGCTTTTGACCTTGACCTATTTTCAAGGTCGCAAGGCCCAAGAACATATCAGTTTTTGTGCATCCTAGTTGGTGCATCCTTTCAAGTGCAACAACTTTTGCAAAATATTGTGTTGGGGGACATACATGTAGATCGATTGGATCACTGTGCACTTGTTTTGAATTGATCATAACAGTCATGAGAGATTATCAACTTCAATAATTGTCATCGAAAGTGATTGATATATTTGGGACAGCTTCACTATTCATCATTTGTTTTTGTTCCTTGATTATGTGGCCGAAAATCCCGTCCCAAAATGTCTCTCGACGATTCCTAAAATGCTTCAAAATGCATGCAAAAGGTTTGTAAATTTCAAGATTTTCCCACTGGGCATCTCCCAAAGAAAGCTTTGTGCTCTCAGCACTCGCTCCTGCGTGATCTCCCATCCTCATTTAATTTCAATCTAATGACAGGCATTTTAGCCTGTCGTCAAGTTGCAATCACAAAGTATACAATTGAAAGGACGTTCAGTTCTTGAATATGTACATATTGAAGTTGGTCAGGAGTGTATATCCGCAACTTAACATACAGTCAAACTGCTGATCCTTAAAACTAACAGGGAACGATTTTGTCTTTTCATGCACCCATTTAGGGACTTGGCAACTTTTGGCGGTTCTCCTATTTTCTGTCCTAGTATACAGGAGTGTGTGGACTCTTTGATATACAGGGACCCTACGACAAACAGGAACCTTATCATAGAGAGGATCCTGAGACACATGGGAGCCTCATCCCAGACAGAGGATCCTAAGACAAACAGGAGTCTTATCCTAGACAGAGGATCCTAAGACAAACAGGAGCCTCATTCTGTAGAAAAACCCGAGACAAAAAGGAATCTTATGACACTATTGGCGAAGGGAGGAGTGCAGAGCAAACGTGGCTTAATTCATGTTAGAGGCATTACTGTAAGACAAAGACTTCATGATAGAGGGAGGACTGTAAAGCAAACAAGCCTCATAATAGAAGGAGAACTTTAACACTGTCAGGGACTTTAAAGTTAGAGGGAGGACTGTAATACAAACAGGCCTCATAATAGAAGGAGAACTTTAACACTGTCAGGGACCTTAATGTTAGAGGGAGGACTGTAATACAAACAGGCCTCATAATAGAAGGAGAACTTTAACACTGTCTGTGACTTTAATGCTAGAGGGAGGACTGTAATACAAACAGGCCTCCCAATAGAAGGAGAACTTTAACACTGTCTGTGACTTTAATGCTAGAGGGAGGACTGTTAGACAAACAGACCTCTTAATAGAAGGAGAACTTTAACACTGTCTGTGACTTTAATGTTAGAGGGAGGACTGTTAGACAAACAGACCTCTTAATAGAAGGAGAACTTTAACACTGTCTGTGACTTTAATGCTAGAGGGAGGACTGTTAGACAAACAGACCTCTTAATAGAAGGAGAACTTTAACACTGTCTGTGACTTTAATGTTAGAGGGAGGACTGTAATACAAACAGACCTCCTAATAGAAGGAGGACTTTAACACTGTCAGGGACCTTAATGTTAGAGGGAGGACTGTTAGACAAACAGACCTCCTAATAGAAGGAGGACTTTAACACTGTCAGTGACTTTAATGTTAGAGGGAGGACTGTAATAAAAACAGACCTCCTAATAGAAGGAGGACTTTAACACTGTCAGGGACCTTAATGTTAGAGGGAGGACTGTTAGACAAACAGACCTCCTAATAGAAGGAGGACTTTAACACTGTCAGGGACCTTAATGTTAGAGAGAGGACTGTTAGACAAACAGACCTCCTAATAGAAGGAGGACTTTAAAACTGTCAGGGACCTTAATGTTAGAGGGAGGACTGTTAGACAAACAGACCTCCTAATAGAAGGCGGACTTTAACACTGTCAGTGACTTTAATGTTAGAGGGAGGACTGTAAAACAAACAGGCCCCCTAATAGAAGTTAAGTTTAAATGTATTTATTTATACTGGATTGCCCAATAGTACAAAACATTGTCTAATCTAGGGGTTCTCCAGAAAACAAACAGGCCTCCTAATAGAAGGCGGACTTTAATGTTAGAGGGAGGACTGTAAGACAAACAGGAACCCCCGCATTGTACCAATTGAGAGAGAGTCACCAGCTATAAGACAAACAGGACCCTCATGGCAGAGGGAAGATTGCAAGACAAACACTTAAGACAGGTCAGTTAAAGTTTAAGCAGATCATACAAATGAGCGGTATGATTATGTCACTAAAGGAAGACAAAACATCATTAACTAATTCAGCAGCACAGTGCAGTTACAGCAGTGGAGAGGCAATCAGCATCTAAGTTCACAACCCCATTTCAACTCTAACACCTGCCAGATGGCCCCTGATTGAATCAGACACATTTCTGCTTTTAAGTCTGATTAATTTACTATAAACATCCACTTTGTGCTATTAGTCTCCTTTCCTAGGTTATTTTAATCTACATGACAAAGATTCAATGTGACAGTTAAGGCTATGTATATGGTGTGCTTGTGAAATTAAGGTAATCTAAATGTATGTATGATTTATACATTTCATCAGGAAGGCTTTGGCATGCCAAAACACTGTGCAGATGTATTGTTTATCCTGAATACCATACCTCAAAGACCAACTGGGGAAAAAGTAACAGCTGTAAGCTATTGCCTTGTGTTCACTTATGCAAATTAATCTGATAAGGAAGGTTGTTTTCCCAGCTGGAGGGTTTACAGTTGCTGTTACCCATCAGGTATATATACCATTAAAGTGCATGTTCCATTGGACTCAGGTCATTGTACATATTGTTATTACTTTGACTATATTCATCCATGATGCAAGTGCTTCGATTCGGCTGTGCCCAGGTAACAAATTAAACTGACGTCAAACTCAAAGGAGGTAATGTGTAAAAGGGCGAAGAACATCCCTTTTTCAACATGTTTCAACAAATGTCCAAGTTTCCTAAAATTGGGAACAAATAAATCATCAATTGAAATCTGTGGTTTTATTTCAGTGATTTACATGTGCTGCGAAGTTGTGTGAACTTGGTGCACAAGTGAATGGTTGTGCATCTCGTTTTCACCTTGTCTGAATAGGGCGGTTCCCATGTGGCATTCCCAGTCCCTTCGTGGTGTTTCTGTACAGGTGCTTGGAGACAGGCTTCGCTCTGTTTTTGGGCTACCCCCATCACATATTAATCTCAATCTAAAGCATGGGTTGTCCCAGGCTGTGCACTTGTAATGCATCAACAGGGGGCTGGCATAGTTTTCATGAGAGGGCTGTGTATTATGGTGTGTGGATCTCTGTAGAGACAATAGATCTGTAATTAATCAGGCAACAGCAGTCTTTCAGTCATTGTTAACAGTAGAGCACATTACAAAGGTCATGACTGATGCCAGATATAAAATGAATTTCCAGGTATTCATAAAACTTGCGGAATAGGGTAATGACTACTAGGAAGTGGTCCTGGGCAAAAAGACACAAATACAAGTGAATCCAGACAATAGACAAGCCATATGCACCGTATATTTACCTGGTCAGGATCGATAGATAGTAAGAGGCCCAATAAATAATACACACCATAAAACAGCATATATCATAACCCCTCCCCCAAGATCGTCCCATTACGCTCCTCATTTACAAACTATTGGGTGCTGAATCCACAATTTTCAAAATGGCAGTCAAGTCCAAGTGGGTCAGTCCTGATTTGATATTTTGAAGAGTTACTATCCCAAATGTATGTCTCCTTAGTGTTAAGCCTTAAAGGGAAGTTTAATTTGTTGAGTGAATGTAATATAGCACAACCTGCCAAGGCCAGACACCCTTGGGACCCAGCCAAAGCATTTGGGTATCAGAGGTGTTCGACAAATAGAGGGTCAGGAGCATGACCGT